>CATKUP010000161.1:600000-1165000 GCA_949786385.1 Onychomys leucogaster | reverse complement strand
ATTGTTCTGGGCACACTCAGATTTCATGCTGTCTTAGAGATTTTAGAAAGCAAGAGCGTGCTTCTCGCTCTAGAGCAGAGTGTGATCCATGGATGAGAACTATGCTGTGTGTTTCCCTTCAGAAATGGAGTTAAATCCCAATCTCTGTGTCTTCCTACAAGCAAGACTTCGTTTCAGGTAAGGGCAGTCACTTTTCAGCTGAAACGAACTACATCATTCACTGAGCTCACACATTTCTCATCTTAACAGACAAGCATTGGATGTTAGAGGACCAGTGCTTTGTATCAGTTTAAGAAGCAGAGTTGGACTAGATATGGTCCATATGTGTAGGAAACACCGTTCTTTTGTTCTCAGCACACTCACGTTTCCTGCTGTCTTAGAGACTCTAGAAAGCAAGAGCGTGCTTTGTGTTCTAAAGCAGAGGTTCATCAATGGATGAGAACACTGCTGTGTGTTTCACTTCAGAAATGGAGTTAAATCCCAGGCTCTGAGTCTTCCTACAAGCAAGACTTCATTTCAGGTAAGGGCAGTCACTTTTTTGCTCAAACGAACTAATTCGTTATTGAAGATCACACAATTATCATCTTAACTGACAAGCATTGGATGTTAGAGGACCAGTGCATTGTATCAGTTTCAGAAGAAGTTTTGGACTACATATAGTCCGTATGTGTAGGAAACACCGTTCTTTTGTTCTCAGCAAAATCACGTTTCCTGCAGTCTTAGAGACTCTAGAAAGCAAGAGCGTGCTTCTTGCTCTAAAACAGAGTGTGATCCGTGGATGAGAACTATGCTGTGTGTTTCTCTTAAGAAATGGAGTTAAATCCCAGGCTCTGTGTCTTACTACAAGCAAGACTTCGTTTCAGGTAAGGGCAGTCACTTTTCAGTTTAAAGGAACTACATCATTCACAAAGCTCACACGTTTCTTATCTTAACTGACAAGCATTGGATGTTAGAGGACCAGTGCTTTGTATCAGTTTCAGAAGCAGAGTTGAACTAGATATGGTCCGTATGTGTAGGAAACACTGTTCTTTTGTTCTCAGCACACACACGTTTCCTGTTGTGTTAGAGACTCTAGAAAGCAAGAGCGTGCTTCTTGTTCTAAAGCAGAGAGTGATCAATGGATGATTACACTGCTGTGTGTTTCACTTCAGAAATGGAGTTAAATCCCAGGCTCTGAGTCTTCCTACAAGCAAGACTTCGATTCAGGTAAGGGCAGTCACTTTTCTGCTCAAACGAACTACATCGTTCACGAAGCTCACACGTTTCTCATCTTAACTGACAAGCAGTGGATGTTAGAGGGTCAGTGCTTTGTATCAGTTTCAGAAGCAGATTTGGACTACTTTTGGTTTGTATATGGAGGAAACACCCTTCTTTTGTTCTGGGCACACTCAGATTTCCTGCTGTCTTAGAGATTTTAGAAAGCAAGAGCGTGCTTCTCGCTCTAGAGCAGAGTGTGATCCATGGATGAGAACTATGCTGTGTGTTTCCCTTCAAAAATGGAGTTAAATCCCTTGCTCTGTGTCTTCCTACAGGCAAGACTTCGTTTCAGGTAAGGCAGTCACATTTCAGCTGAAACGAACTACATCGTTCACGAAGCTCACACGTTTCTCATCTTAACAGACAAGAATGGGATGTTAGAGGACCAGTGCTTTGTATCAGTTTCAGAAGCAGAGTTGGACTATATAATGTCCGTATGTGTAGGAAACACCGTTCTTTTGTTCTCAGCAAAATCACGTTTCCTGCAGTCTTAGAGACTCTAGAAAGCAAGAGCGTGCTTCTTGCTCTAAAACAGAGTGTGATCCGTGGATGAGAACTATGCTGTGTGTTTCTCTTAAGAAATGGAGTTAAATCCCAGGCTCTGTGTCTTACTACATGCAAGACTTCGTTTCAGGTAAGGGCAGTCACTTTTCAGTTCAAAGGAACTACATCATTCACAAAGCTCACACGTTTCTCATCTTAACTGACAAGCATTGGATGTTAGAGGACCAGTGCTTTGTATCAGTTTCAGAAGAAGAGTTGGACTAGATATGGTCCGTATGTGTAGGAAACACCATTCTTTTGTTCTCAGCACACTCACGTTTCCTGCTGTCTTAGAGACTCTAGATAGCAAGAGCGTGCATCTCGTTCAAAAGCAGTGTGTGATCCATGGATGAGAACTATGCTGTGTGTTTGCCTTCAGAAATGGAGTTATATCCCAGGCTCTGAGTCTTTCTACAAGCAAGACTTCGATTCAGGTAAGGGCAGTCACTTTTCTGCTCAAACGAACTCCATCGTTCACAAAGCTCACAAGTTTCTCATCTTAACAGACAAGCATTGGATGTTAGAGGGTCAATGCTTTATATCAGTTTCAGAAGCAGATTTGGATTGGATATGGTCCATATGTGTAGGAAACACCGTTCTATTGTTCTGGGCACACTCATATTTCCTGCTGTCTTAGAGATTTTAGAAAGCAAGAGCGTGCTTCTCGCTCTAAAGCAGCGTGTGATCCATGGATGAGAACTATGCTGTGTGTTTCCCTTCAAAAATGGAGTTAAATCCCTTGCTCTGTGTCTTCCTACAGGCAAGACTTCGTTTCAGTTAAGGCAGTCACATTTCAGCTGAAACGAACTACATCGTTCACGAAGCTCACACGTTTCTCATCTTAACAGACAAGAATGGGATGTTAGAGGACCAGTGCTTTGTATCAGTTTCAGAAGCAGAGTTGGACTATATAATGTCCGTATGTGTAGGAAACACCGTTCTTTTGTTCTCAGCAAAATCACGTTTCCTGCAGTCTTAGAGACTCTAGAAAGCAAGAGCGTGCTTCTTGCTCTTAAACAGAGTGTGATCCGTGGATGAGAACTATGCTGTGTGTTTCTCTTAAGAAATGGAGTTAAATCCCAGGCTCTGTGTCTTACTACAAGCAAGACTTCGTTTCAGGTAAGGGCAGTCACTTTTCTGCTCAAACGAACTCCATCGTTCACAAAGCTCACAAGTTTCTCATCTTAACAGACAAGCATTGGATGTTAGAGGGTCAATGCTTTATATCAGTTTCAGAAGCAGATTTGGATTGGATATGGTCCATATGTGTAGGAAACACCGTTCTATTGTTCTGGGCACACTCAGATTTCCTGCTGTCTTATAGATTTTAGAAAGCAAGAGCGTGCTTCTCGCTCTAAAGCAGATTGTGATCCATGGATGAGAACTATGCTGTGTGTTTCCCTTCAGAAATGGAGTTAAATTCCAATCTCTGTGTCTTCCTACTAGCAAGACTTCGTTTCAGGTAAGGGCAGTCACTTTTCAGCTCAAACGAACTACATCGTTCACGAAGCTCACACGTTTCTCATCTTAACTGACAAGCATTGGATGTTAGAGGACCAGTGCTTTCTATCAGTTTCAGAAGATGAGTTGGACTAGATATGGTCCGTATGTGTAGGAAACACCGTTCTTATTTTCTCAGCACACTCACGTTTCCTGCTGTGTTAGAGATTCTAGAAAGCAAGAGCGTGCTTCTTGTTCTAAAGCAGAAGGTTCAGCAATGGATGAGAACCCTGCTGTGTGTTTCACTTCAGAAATGGAGTTAAATCCCAGGCTCTGAATCTTCCTACAAGCAAGACTTCGTTTCAGGTAAGGCAGTCACATTTCAGCTCAAACCAAGTACATCGTTCACGAAGCTCACACGTTTCTCATCTTAACTGACAAGCATTGGATGTTAGAGGACCAGTGCTTTGTATCAGTTTCAGAAGCAGAGTTGGACTAGATATGGTCCGTATGTGTAGGAAACACCGTTCTTTTGTTCTCAGCACACACACGTTTCCTGCTGTCTTAGAGACTCTAGAAAGCAAGAGCGTGCTTCTTGTTCTAAAGCAGAGTGTGATCAATGGATGAGAACACTGCTGTGTGTTTCAATTCAGAAATGGAGTTAAATCCCAGGCTCTGAGTCTTCCTACAAGCAAGACTTCGTTTAAGGTAAGGGCAGTCACTTTTCTGCTCAAATGAACTACATCGTTCATGAAGCTCACACGATTCCCATCTTAACAGACAAGCATTGGATGTTAGAGGACCAGTGCTTTGTATGAGTTTCAGAAGCAGATTTGGACTAGATATGGTCCGTATGTGTAGGAAACACCGTTCTTTTGTTCTCAGCACACTCACGTTTCCTGCTGTGTTAGAGACTCTAGAAAGCAAGAGCGTGCCTCCCGCTCTAAAGCAGATTGTGATCAATGGATGAGAACTATGCTGTGTGTTTCCCTTCAGAAATGGAGTTAAATCCCAATCTCTGGGTCTTACTACAAGCAAGACTTCGTTTCAGGTAATTGCAGTCCCTTTTCAGCTCAAACGAACTACATCGTTCACTGAGATCACAAATTCTCATCTTAACAGACAAGCATTGGATGTTAGAGGACCAGTGCTTTGTAGCAGTTTCAGAAGCAGAGTTGCACTATATAATGTCCGTATGTGTAGGAAACACCGTTCTTTTGTTCTCAGGACACTCACGTTTCCTGCTGTCTTAGAGACTCTAGAAAGCAAGAGCGTGCTTCTTCTTCTAAAGCAGAGTGTGATCAATGGATGAGAACACTGCTGTGTGTTTCACTTCAGAAATGGAGTTAAATCCCAGGCTCTGAGTCTTCCTACACGTAAGACTTCGTTACAGGTAAGGGCAGTCACTTTTCAGTTCAAAGGAACTACATTATTCTCAAAGCTCACACGTTTCTCATCTTAACTGACAAGCATTGGATGTTAGAGGACCAGTGCATTGTATCAGTTTCAGAAGCAGATTTGGACTACATATGGTCCGTATATGTAGGAAACACCGTTCTTTTATTCTGGGCACACTCAGATTTCCTGCTATATTAGAGACTCTAAAAGCAAGAGCGTGCTTCTCGCTCTAAAGCAGAGTATGATCCATGGATGAATACTATGCTGTGTGTTTCCCTTCAGAAATGGAGTAAAATCCCAGGCTCTGTGTCTTCCTACATGCAAGACTTCGTTTCAGGTAAGGGCAGTCATTTTTCTGCTCAAACGAACTACATCGTTCATGAAGCTCACACGTTTCCCATCTTAACTGACAAGCATTGGATGTTAGAGGACCAGTGCTTTGTATGAGATTCAGACGCAGAGTTGGACTAGATATGGTCCGTATGTGTAGGAAACACCCTTCTTTTATTCTCAGCACACTCACGTTTCCTGCTGTTTTAGAGATTCTGGAAAGCAAGAGCATGCTTCTTGTTATAAAGCAGAGTGTGATCAATGGATGATTACACTGCTGTGTGTTTTACTTCAGAAATGGAGTTAAATCCCAGGCTCTGAGCCTTCCGACAAGTAAGACTTCAATTCAGGTAAGGGCAGTCATTTTTCTGCTCAAACGAACTACATCGTTCATGAAGCTCACACGTTTCCAATCTTAACTGACAAGCATTGGATGTTAGAGGACCAGTGCTTTGTATGAGATTCAGACGCAGATTTGGAAGAGATATGGTCCGTATGTGTAGGAAACACCGTTCTTTTGTTCTCAGCACACTCAGGTTTCCTGCTGTCTTAGAGACTCTAGAAAGCAAGAGCGTGCTTCTCGCTCTAAAGCAGAGTGTGATCCATGGATGAGAACTATGCTGTGTGTTTGCCTTCAGAAATGGAGTTAAATCCCAGGCTCTGAGTCTTCCTACAAGCAAGACTTCGTTTCAGGTAAGGACAGTCACTTTTCTGCTCAAACGAACTACATCGTTCACAGAGCTCACACATTTCTCATCTAAACTGACAAGCATTGGATGTTAGAGGGTCAATGCTTCATATCAGTTTCAGAAGCAGATTTGGACTGGATATGGTCCATATGTGTAGGAAACACCGTTCTATTGTTCTGGGCACACTCAAATTTCCTGCTGTCTTAGAGACTCTAGAAAACAAGAGAGTGCTTCTCACTCTAACCACAGTGTGATCCATGGATGAATACTATGCTGTGTGTTTCCCTTCAGAAATGGAGTAAAATCCCAGGCTCTGTGTCTTCCTACATGCAAGACTTCGTTTCAGGTAAGGGTAGTCACTTTTCAGTTCAAAGGAACAACATCATTCACAAAGCTCACACGTTTCTCATCTTAACTGACAACCATTGGATGTTAGAGGACGAGTGCTTTGTATGAGTTTCAGAAGCAGAGTTGGACTAGATGTTGTCCGTATGTGTAGGAAACACCGTTCTTTTGTTCTCAGCACACTCACGTTTCCTGCTGTCTTAGAGACTCTAGAAAGCAAGAGCATGCTTCTTGTTCTAAAGCAGAGTGTCGTCAGTGGATGAGAACACTGCTGTGTGTTTCCCTTCAGAAATGGAGTTAAATCCCAGGTTCTGAGTCTTCCTACAAGCAAGACTTCATTTCAGGTATGGGCAGTCACTTTTCTGCTCAAACCAACTACATCGTTAACGAAGATCACACGATTCTCATCTAAACTGACAAGCATTGGATGTTAGAGGACCAGTGCATTGTATCACTTTCAGAATCAGATTTGGACTACATATGGTCCGTATGTGTAGGAAAAACCGTTCTTTGTTCTGGGCACACTCAGATTACCTGCTTTATTGGAGACTCTAGAAAGCAAGTGCGTGCTTCTTGTTCTAAAGCAGAGTGTGATCAATGGATGAGAACACTGCTGTGTGTTTCACTTCAGAAAAGGAGTTAAATCCCAGGCTCTGAGTCTTCCTACAAGCAAGACTTCGTTTCAGGTAAATGCAGTCACTTTTCTGCTCAAACGAACTACATTGTTCACGAAGATCACACGTTTCTCATCTTAACTGACAAGCATTGGATGTTAGATGACCAGTGCTTTGTGTCAGTTTCAGAAACAGAGTTGTACTAGATATGGTCCATATGTGTAGGAAACAACATACATTTGTTCTCAGTGCACTCACGTTTCCTGCTGTCTTAGAGAATTTAGAAAGCAAGAGCGTGCTTCTCGCTCTAAAGCAGATTGTGATCCATGGATGAATACTATGCTGTGTGTTTCCCTTCAGAAATGGAGTAAAATCCCAGGCTCTGTGTCTTCCTACATGCAAGACTTCAATTCAGGTAAGGCAGTCACTTTTCTGCTCAAACGAACTACATCGTTCATGAAGCTCACACGTTTCCCATCTTAACTGACATGCATTGGATGTTAGAGGGTCAGTGCTTTGTATCAGTTTCAGAAGCAGATTTGGACTACATATGGTCCGTATGTGTAGGAAACTCCGTTCTTTTGTTCTCAGCAAAATCACGTTTCCTCCTGTCTTAGAGACTCTAGACAGCAAGAGCGTGCTTCTTATTCTAAAGCAGAGTGTGATCAATGGATGAGAACACTGCTGTGTGTTTCAATTCAGAAATGGGGTTAAATCCCAAGCTCTGAGTCTTCGTACAAGCAAGACTTCGTTTAAGGTAAGGGCAGTCACTTTTTTGCTCAAACGAACTACATCATTCATGAAGCTCACACTTTTCCCATCTTAACTGACAAGCATTGGATGTTAGAGGACCAGTTCTTTGTATCAGTTTCAGAAGATGAGTTGGACTAGATATGGTCCGTATGTGTAGGAAACACCGTTCTTTTGTTCTCAGCACACTCAGGTTTCCTGCTGTCTTAGAGACTCTAGAAAGCAAGAGCGTGCTTCTCGCTCTAAAGCAGAGTGTGATCCATGGATGAGAACTATGCTGTGTGTTTGCCTTCAGAAATGGAATTAAATCCCAGGCTCTGAGTCTTCCTACAAGCAATACTTCGTTTCAGGTAAGGACAGTCACTTTTCTGCTCAAAGAACTACGTCGTTCACAGAGCTCACACGTTTCTCATCTTAACTGACAAGCATTGGATTTTAGAGGGTCAATGCTTTATATCAGTTTCAGAAGCAGATTTGGACTGGATATGGTCCATATGTGTAGGAAACACCGTTCTATTCTTCTGGGCACACTCAAATTTCCTGCTGTCTTAGAGACTCTAGAAAGCAATAGTGTGCTTCTCGCTCTAACGCAGTGTGATCCATGAATGAATACTATGCTGTGTGTTTCCCTTCAGAAATGGATTTAAATCCCAATCTCTGTGTCTTCCTACTAGCAAGACTTCGTTTCAGGTAAGGGCAGTCACTTTTCAGCTCAAATGAACTACATCGTTCACTGAGCTCAACACATTTCTCATCTTAACAGACAAGCATTGGATGTTAGATGACCGGTGCTTTGTATCAGTTTCATAAGCAGAGTTGGACTATATAGTGTCTGTATGTGTAGGAAACACCGTTTTTTGTTCTCAGCAAAATCACGTTTCTTGCTGTCTTAGAGACTCTAGAAAGCATGAGTGTACTTCTTGTTCTAAAGCAGAGTGTGATCAATGAATGATTACACTGCTGTGTGTTTTACTTCAGAAATGGAGTTAAATCCCAGGCTCTGAGTCTTCCTACAAGTAAGACTTCAATTCAGGTAAGGGCAGTCATTTTTCTGCTCAAACGAACTACATCGTTCATGAAGCTCACACGTTTCCCATCTTAACTGACAAGCATTGGATGTTAGAGGACCAGTGCTTTGTATGAGATTCAGACGCAGAGTTGGACTAGATATGGTCCGTATGTGTAGGAAACACCGTTCTTTTGTTCTCAGCACACTCACGTTTCCTGCTGTGTTAGAGACTCTAGAAAGCAAGAGCGTGCTTCTTGTTCTAAAGCTGAGTGTGATCAATGGATGAGAACACTACTGTGTGTTTCACTTCAGAAATGGAGTTAAATCCCAGGCTCTGAATCTTCCTACAAGCAAGACTTCATTTCAGGTAAGGGCAGTCAGTTTTCTGCTCAAAGGAACTACATCGTTCACGAAGATCACACGTTTCTCATCTTAACTGACAAGCATTGGACGTTAGAGGACCAGTGCATTGTATCAGTTTCAGAAGCAGATTTGGACTACATATGGTCCGTATGTGTAGGCAACACCGTTCTTTTGTTCTGGACACACTCAGATTACCTGGTGTATTAGAGACTCTAGAAAGCAAGAGCGTGCTTCTCGCTCTAAAGCAGAGTGTGATACATGGATGAGAACTCTGCTGTGTGTTTCCCTTCAGAAAAGGAGTTGAATCCCAGGCTCTGAGTCTTCCTACAAGCAAGACTTCGTTTCAAGTAAATGCAGTCACTTTTCTGCTCAAACGAACTACATCGCTCACTGAGCTCACACATTTCTCATCTTAACTGACAAGCATTGGATGTTAGAGGACCAGTGCTTTGTGTCACTTTCAGAAACAGAGTTGTACTAGATATGGTCCATATGTGTAGGAAACAATGTACTTTTGTTCTCAGCGCACTTACGTTTCCTGCTGCCTTAGAGAATTTAGAAAGCAAGAGCGTGCTTCTCGCTCTAAAGCAGATTGTGATCCATGGATGAGAACTATGCTGTGTGTTTCCCTTCAGAAATGGAGTTAAATCCCAGACTCTGTGTCTTCCTACAAGCAAGACTTCCTTTAATGTAAGTGCAGGCACTTTTCTGCACAAATGAACTACATCGTTCACTGAGCTTCCACATTTCTCTTCTTAACAGACAAGCATTGGATGTTAGAGGACCAGTGCTTTGTATCAGTTTAAGAAGGAGAGTTGGACTAGATATGATCTGTATGTGTAGGAAACACCGTTCTTTTGTTCTCAGCACACTCACGTTTCATGCTGTGTTAGAGACGCCAGAAAGCAAGAGCGTGCTTCTCGCTCTAAAGCAGAGTGTGATCCATGGATGAGAACTATGCTGTGTGTTTCCCTTCAGAAATGGAGTTAAATCCCAATCTCTGTGTCTTCCTACAAGCAAGACTTCGTTTCAGGTAACGGCAGTCACTTTTCAGCTCAAACGGACTACATCGCTCACTGAGCTCACACATTTCTCATCTTAACAGATAAGCATTGGATGTTAGAGGACCAGTGCTTTGTATCAGTTTCAGAAGGAGAGTTGGACTAGATATGGTCCGTATGTGTAGGAAACACCGTTCTTTTGTTCTCAGCGCACTCACGTTTCCTGCTCTCTTAGAGACTCTAGAAAGCAAGAGCGTGCTTCTTGTTCTAAAGCTGAGTGTGATCAATGGATGAGAACACTGCTGTGTGTTTCACTTCAGAAATGGAGTTAAATCCCAGGCTCTGAATCTTCCTACAAGCAAGACTTCGTTTCAGGTAAGGGCAGTCAGTTTTCTGCTCAAAAGAACTATATTGTTCACGAAGATCACACGTTTCTCATCTTAACTGACAAGCATTGGACGTTAGAGGACCAGTGCATTGTATCAGTTTCAGAAGCAGATTTGGACTACATATGGTCCGTATGTGTAGGCAACACCGTTCTTTTGTTCTGGACACACTCAGATTACCTGGTGTATTAGAGAATCTAGAAAGCAAGAGCGTGCTTCTCGCTCTAAAGCAGAGTGTGATACATGGATGAGAACTCTGCTGTGTGTTTCCCTTCAGAAATGGAGTTAAATCCCAGACTCTGTGTCTTCCTACAAGCAAGACTTCGTTTAAGGTAAGGGCAGTCACTTTTCTGCTCAAACAAACTACATCGTTCATGAAGCTCACACGTTTCCCATCTTAACTGACAAGCATTGGATGTTAGAGGACCAGTGCTTTGTATCAGATTCAGAAGAAGAGTTGGACTACATATGGTCCGTATGCATACGAAACTCCGTTCTTTTGTTCTGGGCACACTCAGATTTCCTGCTGTATTAGTGACTCTAGAAAGCAAGAGCGTGCTTCTTGCTGTAAAGCAGAGTGTGATCCATGGGTGAGAACTATGCTGTGTGTTTCCCTTCAGAAATGGAGTTAAATCCCAGGCTCTGTGTCTTCCTATAAGCAAGACTTCATTTCAGGTAAGGGCAGTCACTTGTCATCTCAAACGAACTACATCGTTTACAAAGCTCACACGTTTCTCATCTTAACAGACAAGAATTGGATGTTAGAGGACCAGTGCTTTGTGTCACTTTCAGAAACAGAGTTGTACTAGATATGGTCCATATGTGTAGGAAACAACGTACTTTTGTTCTCAGCGCACTCACGTTTCCTGCTGTCTTAGAGACTCTAGAAAGCAAGAGCGTGCTTCTTGTTCTAAAGCAGAGTGTGACCCATGGATGAGTACTCTGCTGTGTGTTTCCCTTCAGAGATGGAGGTAAATCCCAGGCTCTGTGTCTTACTACAAGCAAGACTTAGTTTCAGGTAAGGGCAGTCACTTTTCTGCTCAAACGAACTACATCGTTCACAAAGATCACACGTTTCTCATCTTAACTGACAAGCATTAGATGTTAGAGGACCAGTGGTTTGTATCAGTTTCAGAAGCAGATTTGGACTACATATGGTCCGTATGTGTAGGAAACACCGTTCTTTTGTTCTGGGCACACTCAGATTACCTGCTGTATTAGAGACTCTAGAAAGCAAGAGCGTGCTTCTCGCTCTAAATCAGAGTGTGATCCATGGATGAGAACTCTGCTGTGTGTTTCCCTTCAGAGATGGAGGTAAATCCCAGGCTCTGTGACTTACTACAAGCAAGACTTCGTTACAGGTAAGGGCAGTCACTTTTAAGTTCAAAGGAACTACATCATTCTCAAAGCTCACACGTTTCTCATCTTAACTGACAAGCATTGGATGTTAGAGGACCAGTGCTTTGTGTCACTTTCAGAAACAGAGTTGTACTAGATATGGTCCATATGTGTAGGAAACAACGTACTTTTGTTCTCAGCGCACTCACGTTTCCTGCTGTCTTAGAGAATTTAGAAAGCAAGAGCGTGCTTCTCGCTCTAAAGCAGAGTGTGATCCATGGATGAGAACTATGCTGTGTGTTTCCCTTCAGAAATGGAGTTAAATCCCAATCTCTGTGTCTTCCTACAAGCAAGACTTCGTTTCAGGTAACGGCAGTCACTTTTCAGCTCAAACGGACTACATCGCTCACTGAGCTCACACATTTCTCATCTTAACAGATAAGCATTGGATGTTAGATGACCAGTGCTTTGTATCAGTTTCAGAAGGAGAGTTGGACTAGATATGGTCCGTATGTGTAGGAAACACCGTTCTTTTGTTCTCAGCGCACTCACGTTTCCTTCTGTCTTAGAGACTCTAGAAAGCAAGAGCGTGCTTCTTGTTCTAAAGCTGAGTGTGATCAATGGATGAGAACACTGCTGTGTCTTTCACTTCAGAAATGGAGTTAAATCCCAGGCTCTGAATCTTCCTACAAGCAAGACTTCGTTGCAGGTAAGGGCAGTCAGTTTTCTGCTCAAAAGAACTACATCGTTCACGAAGATCACACGTTTCTCATCTTAACTGACAAGCATTGGACGTTAGAGGACCAGTGCATTGTATCAGTTTCAGAAGCAGATTTGGACTACATATGGTCTGTATGTGTAGGAAACACCGTTCTTTTGTTCTGGGCACACTCAGATTACCTGGTGTATTAGAGACTCTAGAAAGCAAGAGCGTGCTTCTCGCTCTAAAGCAGAGTGTGATCCATGGATGAGAACTCTGCTGTGTGTTTCCCTTCAGAAATGGAGTTAAATCCCAGACTCTGTGTCTTCCTACAAGCAAGACTTCGTTTAAGGTAAGGGCAGTCACTTTTCTGCTCAAACAAACTACAACGTTCATGAAGCTCACACGTTTCCCATCTTAACTGAAAAGCATTGGATGTTAGAGGACCAGTGCTTTGTATCAGTTTCAGAAGAAGAGTTGGACTACATATGGTCCGTATGCGTACGAAACTCCGTTCTTTTGTTCTGGGCACACTCAGATTTCCTGCTGTATTAGTGACTCTAGAAAGCAAGAGCGTGCTTAATGCTGTAAAGCAGAGTGTGATCCATGGGTGAGAACTATGCTGTGTGTTTCCCTTCAGAAATGGAGTTAAATCCCAGGCTCTGTGTCTTCCTATAAGCAAGACTTCGTTTCAGGTAAGGGCAGTCACTTGTCATCTCAAACGAACTACATCGTTTACAAAGCTCACACGTTTCTCATCTTAACAGACAAGAATTGGATGTTAGAGGACCAGTGCTTTGTATCAGTTTCAGAAGCAGAGTTGGACTAGATATGGTCCGTATGTGTAGGAAACACCGTTCTTTTGTTCTCAGCACACTCACGTTTCCTGCTGTCTTAGAGAATCTAGAAAGCAAGAGCGTGCTTCTTGTTCTAAAGCAGAGTGTGACCCATGGATGAGTACTCTGCTGTGTGTTTCCCTTCAGAGATGGAGGTAAATCCCATGCTCTGTGTCTTACTACAAGCAAGACTTAGTTTCAGGTAAGGGCAGTCACTTTTCTGCTCAAACGAACTACATCGTTCACAAAGATCACACGTTTCTCATCTTAACTGACAAGCATTAGATGTTAGAGGACCAGTGGTTTGTATCAGTTTCAGAAGCAGATTTGGACTACATATGGTCCGTATGTGTAGGAAACACCGTTCTTTTGTTCTGGGCACACTCAGATTACCTACTGTATTAGAGACTCAAGAAAGCAAGAGCGTGCTTCTCGCTCTAAAGCATATTGTGATCCATGGATGAGAACTCTGCTGTGTGTTTCCCTTCAGAGATGGAGGTAAATCTCAGGCTCTATGACTTACTACAAGCAAGACTTCGTTACAGGTAAGGGCAGTCACTTTTCAGTTCAAAGGAACCACATCATTCTCAAAGCTCACACGTTTCTCATCTTAACTGACAAGCATTGGATGTTAGAGGACCAGTGCTTTGTGTCACTTTCAGAAACAGAGTTGTACTAGATATGGTCCATATGTGTAGGAAACAATGTACTTTTGTTCTCAGCGCACTCACGTTTCCTGCTGTCTTAGAGAATTTAGAAAGCAAGAGCGTGCTTCTCGCTCTAAAGCAGATTGTGATCCATGGATGAGAACTATGCTGTGTTTTTCCCTTCAGAAATGGAGTTAAATCCCAGACTCTGTGTCTTCCTACAAGCAAGACTTCCTTTAAGGTAAGTGCAGGCACTTTTCTGCACAAATGAACTACATCGTTCACTGAGCTTCCACATTTCTCTTCTTAACAGAAAAGCATTGGATGTTAGAGGACCAGTGCTTTGTATCAGTTTAAGAAGCAGAGTTGGACTAGATATGGTCCGTATGTGTAGGAAACACCGTTCTTTTTTCTCAGCACACTCATGTTTCCTTCTGTCTTAGAAATTCTAGAAAGCAAGAGCGTGCTTCTTGTTCTAAAGCAGAGTATGAACAATGGATGAGACAATGCTGTGTGTTTCACTTCAGAAATGGAGTTAAATCCCATGCTCTGAGTCTTCCTACAAGCAAGACTTCATTTCAGGTAAGGGCAGTCACTTTTCTGCTCAAACTAACAACATCGTTCACAAAGCTCACACGTTTCTCATCTTAACTGAGAAGCATTGGATGTTAGAGGGTCAGTGCTTTGTATCAGTTTCAGAAGCAGATTTGGACTACAAATGGACCATATGTGTAGGACACACCGTTCTTTTCTTCTGGGCACATTCAGATTTCCTGCTGTATTAGAGAATCTAGAAAGCAAGGGTGTCCTTCTCGCTCTAAAGAAGAGAGTGATCCATGGATGAGAACTATGCTGTGTGTTTCCCTTCAGAAATGGACTTAAATCCCAGGCTCTATGTCCTACTACAAGCAAGAATTCGTTTCAGGTAAGGGCAGTCACTTTTCTGCTCAAAGGAACTACATCGTTCACGAAGCTCACACGTTTCTCATCTTAACTGACAAGCATTGGATGTTAGAGGACCAGTGCATTGTATCAGTTTCTGAAGAAGATTTGGACTACATATAGTCAGTATGTGTAGGAAACACCGTTCTTTTGTTCTGGGCACACTCACATTTCCTGCTGTATTAGAGACTCTAGAAAGCAAGAGCGTGCTTCTTGCTCTAAAGCAGAGTGTGATCCATGGATGAGAACTATGCTGTGTGTTTACCTTCAGAAAAGGAGTTAAATCCCAGGCACTGAGTCTTCCTACAGGCAAGACTTCGTTTCAGGTAAGGGCAGTCACTTTTCAGCTCAAACGAACTACATCGTTCACGGAGCTCACACGTTTCTCATCTTAACAGACAAGCATTGGATGTTAGAGGACCAGTGCTTTGTATCAGTTTCAGAAGCAGAGTTGGACTAGATATGGTCCGTATGTGTACGAAACACCGTTCTTTTGTTCTCAGCACACTCACGTTTCCTGCTCTCTTAGAGACTTTAGAAAGCAAGAGCGTGCTTCTCGCTCTAAAGCAGAGTGTGATCCGTGGATGAGAACTATGCTGTGTGTTTCCCTTCAGAAATGGAGTTAAATCCCATGCTCCGAGTCTCCCTACAAGCAAGACTTCATTTAAGGTAAGGGCAGTCAATTTTTTGCTCAAAGGAACTACATCCTTCACGAAGCTTACACGTTTCTCATCTTAACAGACAAGCATTGGATGTTAGAGGACCAGTGCATTTTATCAGTTTCTGAAGAAGATTTGGACTACATATAGTGAGTATGTGTAGGAAACACCGTTCTTTTGTTCTTGGCACACTCAGATTTCCTGCTGTCTTAGAAACTCTAGAAAGCAAGAGCGTGCTTCTTGCTCTAAAGCAGAGTGTGATCCATGGATGAGAACTATACTGTATGTTTTCCTTCAGAAATGGATTTAAATCCCAGACTCTGAGTCTTCCTACAAGCAAGACTTCATTTCAGGTAAGGGCAGTCACTTTTCTGCTCAAACTAACAACATCGTTCACAAAGCTCACACGTTTCTCATCTTAACTGAGAAGCATTGGATGTTAGAGGGTCAGTGCTTTGTATCAGTTTCACAAGCAGATTTGGACTACATATGGTCCATATGTGTAGGACACACCGTTCTTTTGTTCTGGGCACACTCAGATTTCCTGCTGTATTAGAGAATCTAGAAAGCAAGAGTGTGCTTCTCGGTCTAAAGCAGAGTGTGATCCATGGATGAGAACTATGCTGTGTGTTTACCTTCAGAAATGGACTTAAATCCCAGGCTCTTTGTCTTACTACAAGCAAGACTTCGTTTCAGGTAAGGGCAGTCACTTTTCAGTTCAAAGGAACTACATCATTCACAAAGCTCACACGTTTCTCATGTTAACTGGCAAGCATTGGATGTTAGAGGACCAGTGCCTTGTATCAGTTTCAGAAGCAGAGTTGGACTAGATATGGTCCGTATATGTAGGAAACACCGTTCTTTGGTCTCAGCACACTCACGTTTCCTTCTGTCTTAGAAATTCTAGAAAGCAAGAGCGTGCTTCTTGTTCTAAAGCAGAGTGTGATCAATGGATGAGACAATGCTGTGTGTTTCACTTCAGAAATGGAGTTAATTCCCATGCTCTGAGTCTCCCTACAAGCAAGACTTCGTTTAAGGTAAGGGCAGTCACCTTTCTGCTCAAAGGAACTACATCATTCACAAAGCTCACACGTTTCTCATGTTAACTGGCAAGCATTGGATGTTAGAGGACCAGTGCTTTGTATCAGTTTCAGAAGAAGAGTTGGACTAGATATGGTCCGTATGTGTAGGAAACACCGTTCTTTTGTTCTCAGCACACTCACGTTTTCTCCTCTCATAGAGACTTTAGAAAGCAAGAGCATGCTTCTCGCTCTAAAGAGAGTGTGATCCATGGATGAGAACTATGCTGTGTCTTTCCCTTCAGAAATGGAGTTAAATACCAGGCTCTGTGTCTTCCTACAAGCAAGACTTCGTTTCAGGTAAGGGCAGTCACTTTTCAGCTTAAAGGAACTACATCGTTCACTGAGCTCACACGGTTCTCATCTTAACAGACAAGCATTGGATTTTAGAGGACCATTTCTCTGTATCAGTTTCAGAAGCAGAGTTGGACTAAATAATGTCCGTATGTGTAGGATACACCATTCTTTTGTTCTCAGCACACTCACGTTTCCTGCTGTCTTAGAGACTCTAGAAAGCAATAGCGTGCTTCCTGTTCTAAAGCAGAGTGTGATCAATGGATGATTACACTGCTGTGTGTTTTACTTCAGAAATGGAGTTAAATCCCATGCTCTGAGTCTTCCTACAAGCAAGACTTCATTTCAGGTAAGGGCAGTCACTTTTCTGCTCAAAGGAACTACATCTTTCACGACGCTCACACGTTTCTCATCTTAACTGACAAGCATTGGATGTTAGAGGAGCAGTGCATTGTATCAGTTTCTGAAGAAGATTTGGACTACATATAGTCAGTATGTGTAGGAAACACCGTTCTTTTGTTCTGGGCACACTCAGATTTCCTGCTGTATTAGAGACTCTAGAAAGCAAGAGCGTGCTTCTTGCTCTAAAGCAGAGTGTGATCCATGGATGAGAACTATGCTGTATGTTTTCCTTCAGAAATGGAGTTAATTCCGACTCTGTGTCATCCTACAGGCAAGACTTCGTTTCAGGTAAGGGCAGTCACTTTTCAGCTCAAACAAACTACATCGTTCACGAAGCTCACACGTTTTTCATCTTAACTGGCAAGCATTGAATTTTAGAGGACCAGTGCATTATATCAGTTTCTGAAGAAGATTTGGACTACATATAGTCAGTATGTGTAGGAAACAGCGTTCTTTTGTACTGGGCACACACAGATTTCTTGCTGTATTAGAGACTCTAGAAAGCAAGAGCGTGCTTGTTCCTCTAAAGCAGAGTGTGATCCATGGATGAGAACTATGCTGTGTGTTTCCCTTCAGAAATGGAGTTAAATCCCAGACTCTGTGTCTTCCTACAAGCAAGACTTCGTTCAGGTAAGGGCATTCACTTTTCAGCTCAAACGAACTACACCGTTCCCTGAGCTCACACGTTTCTCATCTTAACAGACAAGCATTGGATGTTAGAGGACCAGTGCTTTCTATCAGTTTCAGAAGCAGATTTGGACTAGATATGGTCCGTATGTGTAGGAAACTCCTTTCTATTGTTCCCAGCACACTCACGTTTCCTGCTGTCTTAGAGACTCTAGAAAGCAAGAGCGTGCTTCTTGTTCTAAAGCAGAGTGTGATCAATGGATGATTACACTGCTGTGTGTTTTAAACAGAAATGGAGTTAAATCCCATGCTCTGAGTCTTCCTACAAGCAAGACTTCATTTCACGTAAGGGCAGTCACTTTTCTGCTCAAAGGAACTACATCGTTCACGAAGCTCACACGTTTTTCATCTTAACTGGCAAGCATTGGATGTTAGAGGACCAGTGCATTGTATCAGTTTCTGAAGAAGATTTGGACTACATATAGTCAGTATGTGTAGGAAACAGCGTTCTTTTGTTCTGGACACACGCAGATTTCCTGCTGTATTAGAGACTCTAGAAAGCAAGAGCATGCTTCTTGCTCTAAAGCAGAGTGTGATCCATGGATGAGAACTATGCTCTGTGTTTCCCTTCAGAAAAGGAGTTAAATCCCAGGCTCTGTGTCTTCCTACAAGCAAGACTTCGTTTCAGGTAAGGGCAGTCACTTTTCACCTCAAACGAACTACATCATTCACGGAGCTCACACGTTTCTCATCTTAACAGACAAGCATTGGATGTTAGAGGACCAGTGCTTTGTATCAGTTTCAGAAGCAGAGTTGGACTAGATATGGTCCGTATGTGTAGGAAACACCGTTCTTTTGTTCTCAGCACACTCACGTTTCCTGCTCTCTTAGAGACTTTAGAAAGCAAGAGCGTGCTTCTCACTCTAAAGCAGAGTGTGATCAATGGATGAGAACTATGCTGTGTGTTTCCCTTCAGAAATGGAGTTAAATCCCAGGCTCTGTGTCTTCCTACAAGCAAGACTTCGTTTCAGGTAAGGGCAGTCACTTTTCAGCTCAAACCAACTGCATCGTTCCCTGAGCTCACACGTTTCTCATCTTAACAGACAAGCATTGGATGTTAGAGGACCAATGCTTTCTATCAGTTTAAGAAGCAGAGTTGGACTAGATATGGTCCGTATGTGTAGGAAACACCTTTCTTTTGTTCTCAGCACACTCACGTTTCCTGCTCTCTTAGAGACTTTAGAAAGCAGGAGCGTGCTTCTCACTCTAAAGCAGAGTGTGATCAATGGATGAGAACTATGCTGTGTGTTTCCCTTCAGAAATGGAGTTAAATCCCAGGCTCTGTGTCTTCCTACAAGCAAGACTTCGTTTCAGGTAAGGGCAGTCACTTTTCAGCTCAAACGAACTACATTGTTCCCTGAGCTCACACGTTTCTCATCTTAACAGACAAGCATTGGATGTTAGAGGACCAGTGCTTTCTATCAGTTTCAGAAGAAGAGTTGGACTACATATTGTCTGTATGTGTAGGAAACACCGTTCTTTTGTCCTGGGCACACTCAGATTTCCTGCTGTATTAGATACTCTAGAAAGCAAGAGTGTGCTTCTCATTCTAAAGCAGAGTGTGATCCATGGGTGAGAACTATGATGTGTGTTTCACTTCATAAATGGTGTGAAATCCCAGTCTCTGTGTCTTCCTAGAAGCAAGACTTCGTTTCATATAAGGGCAGTCACTTTTCAGCTCAAACGAACTACATCATTCACTGAGCTCACACGTTTCTCATCTTAAGAGACAAGCATTGGATATTATAGGACCAGTGCTTTGTATCAGTTTTAGAAGCAGAGTTGGACTAGATATGGTCAGTATATGTAGGAAACACCGTTCTTTTGTTCTCAGCACACTCACGTTTCCTTCTGCCTTAGAAATTCTAGAAAGCAAGAGCGTGCTTCTTGTTCTAAAGCAGAGTGTGATCAATGGATGAGACAATGCTGTGTGTTTTACTTCAGAAATGGAGTTAAATCCCATGCTCTGAGTCTCCCTACAAGCAAGACTTCGTTTAAGGTAAGGGCAGTCACTTTTCTGCTCAAGGAACTACATAGTTCACGAAGCTCACACGTTTCTCATCTTAACTGACAAGCATTGGATGTTAGAGGACCAGTGCATTGTATCAGTTTCTGAAGAAGATTTGGACTAGATATAGTCAGTATGTGTAGGAAACACCGTTCTTTTGTTCTGGGCACACTCAGATTTCCTGCTGTATTAGAGACTCTAGAAAGCAAGAGCGTGCTTCTTACTCTAAAGCAGAGTGTGATCAATGGATGATTACACTGCTGTGTGTTTTACTTCAGAAATGGAGTTAAATCCCAGGCTCTGAGTCTTCCTACAAGCAAGACTTCAATTCAGGTAAGGGCAGTCACTTTTCTGCTCAAACTAACAACATCGTTCACGAAGCTCACACGTTTCTCATCTTAACTGACAAGCATTGGATGTTAGAAGACCAGTGCATTGTTTCAGTTTCTGAAGAAGATTTGGACTACATATAGTCAGTATGTGTAGGAAACGCCGTTCTTTTGTTTTGGGCACACTCAGATTTCGTGCTGTATTAGAGACTCTAGAAAGCAAGAGCGTGCTTCTTGCTCTAAAGCAGAGTGTGAAACATGGATGAGAACTATGCTGTATGTTTCCCTTCAGAAATGGAGTTAAATCCCAGAATCTGTGTCATCCTACAGGCAAGACTTCTTTTCAGGTAAGGGCAGTCACTTTTCAGCTCAAAGGAACTACATCGTTCCCTGAGCTCACACGTTTCTCATCTTAACAGACAAGCATTGGATGTTAGAGGACCAGTGCTTTCTATCAGTTTAAGAAGCAGAGTTGGACCAGATATGGTCCGTATGTGTAGGAAACACCGTTCTTTTGTTCTCAGCACACTCATGTTTCCTTCTGTCTTAGATTCTAGAAAGCAAGAGCGTGCTTCTTGTTCTAAAGCAGAGTATGAACAATGGATGAGACAATGCTGTGTGTTTCCCTTCAGAAAAGGAGTTAAATCCCAGGCTCTGAGTCTCCCTACTAGTAAGACTTCAATTCAGGTAAGGGCAGTCACTTTTCTGCTCAAACGAACTTCATCGTTCACGAAGCTCACATGTTTCTCATCTTAACTGACAAGCATTGGATGTTAGAGGACCAGTGCATTGTATCAGTTTCTGAAGAAGATTTGGACTACATATAGTCAGTATGTGTAGGAAACACCGTTCTTTTGTTCTGTGCACTCTCAGATTTCCTGCTATATTAGAGACTCTAGAGAGCAAGAGCATGCTTCTTGCTCTAAAGCAGAGAGTGATCCATGGATGAGAACTATGCTGTATGTTTCTCTTCAGAAATGGAGTTAAATCCCAGACTCTGTGTGTTCCTACAGGCAAGACTTCGTTTCAGGTAAGGGCAGTCACTTTTCAGCTCAAACGAACTACATCGTTCACGAAGCTCACACGTTTCTCATCCAAACAGACAAGCATTGGATTTTAGAGGACCACTTCTTTGTATCAGTTTCAGAAGCAGAGTTGGACAATATAATGTCAGTATGTGTAGGATACATCATTCTTTTGTTCTCAGCACACTCACCTTTCCTGCTGTCTTAGAGACTCTAGAAAGCAAGAGC
Organism: Onychomys leucogaster; assembly: GCA_949786385.1. NCBI lineage: Eukaryota > Metazoa > Chordata > Mammalia > Rodentia > Cricetidae > Onychomys > Onychomys leucogaster. The sequence goes on along the minus strand of CATKUP010000161.1, from coordinate 1,143,701 downwards.
ATACGTCTTGTTCTAAAGCAGAGTGTGATCAATAGATGATTACACTGCTGTGTGTTTTACTTCAGAAATGGATTTATATCCCAGGCTCTGGGTCTTCCTACAAGCAAGACTTCAATTCAGGTAAGGGCAGTCACTTTTCTGCTCAAACGAAATTCATCGTTCACGAAGCACACACGTTTCTCATCTTAACAGACAAGCATTGGATGTTAGAGGACCAGTGCATTCTATCAGTTTCAGAAGAAGAGTTGGACTACATATTGTCCGTATGTGTAGGAAACACCGTTCTTTTGTCCTGGGCACACTCAGATTTCCTGCTGTATTAGATACTCTAGAAAGCAAGAGTGTGCTTCTCATTCTAAAGCAGAGTGTGATCCATGGGTGAGAACTATGATGTGTGTTTCACTTCATAAATGGTGTGAAATCCCAGTCTCTGTGTCTTCCTAGAAGCAAGACTTCGTTTCATATAAGGGCAGTCACTTTTCAGCTCAAACGAACTACATCGTTCACTGAGCTCACACGTTTCTCATCTTAAGAGACAAGCATTGGATATTATAGGACCAGTGCTTTGTATCTGTTTCAGAAGCAGAGTTGGACTAGATATGGTCAGTATATGTAGGAAACACCGTTCTTTTGTTCTCAGCACACTCACGTTTCCTTCTGCCTTAGAAATTCTAGAAAGCAAGAGCGTGCTTCTTGTTCGAAAGCAGAGTGTGATCAATGGATGAGACAATGCTGTGTGTTTTACTTCAGAAATGGAGTTAAATCCTATGCTCTGAGTCTCCCTACAAGCAAGACTTCATTTAAGGTAAGGGCAGTCACTTTTCTGCTCAAAGGAACTACATAGTTCACGAAGCTCACACGTTTCTCATCTTAACTGACAAGCATTGGATGTTAGAGGACCAGTGCATTGTACCAGTTTCTGAAGAAGATTTGGACTAGATATAGTCAGTATGTGTAGGAAACACCGTTCTTTTGTTCTGGGCACACTCAGATTTCCTGCTGTATTAGAGACTCTAGAAAGCAAGAGCATGCTTCTTGTTCTAAAGCAGAGTGTGATCAATGGATGAGACAATGCTGTGTGTTTCACTTCAGAAATGGAGTTAAATCCCATGCTTTGAGTCTCCCTACAAGCAAGAGTTCGTTAAAGGTAAGGGCAGTCACTTTTCTGCTCAAAGGAACTACATCGTTCACGAAGCTCACACGTTTCTCATCTTAACTGACAACCATTGGATGTTAGAGGACCAGTGCATTGTTTCAGTTTCTGAAGAAGATTTGGACTACATATAGTCAGTATGTGTAGGAAACACCGTTCTTTTGTTGTGGGCACACTCAGATTTCGTGCTGTATTAGAGACTCTAGAAAGCAAGAGCGTGCTTCTTGCTCTAAAGCAGAGTGTGATCCATGGATGAGAACTATGCTGTATGTTTCCTTCAGAAATGGAGTTAAATCCCAGACTCTGTGTCATCCTACAGGCAAGACTTCTTTTCAGGTAAGGGCAGTCACTTTTCAGCTCATAGGAACTACATCGTTCCCTGAGCTCACACGTTTCTCATCTTAACAGACAAGTATTGGATGTTAGAGGACCAGTGCTTTGTATCAGTTTCAGAAGCAGAGTTGGACTAGATATGGTCCGTATGTGTAGGAAACACCGTTCTTTTGTTCTCAGCACACTCACGTTTCCTGCTCTCTTAGAGACTTTAGAAAGCAAGAGCGTGCTTCTCGCTCTAAAGCAGAGTGGGATCCATGGATGAGAACTATGCTGTGTGTTTCCCTTCAGAAATGGAGTTAAATCCCATGCTCTGAGTCTCCCTACAAGCAAGACTTCATTTCAGGTAAGGGCAGTCACTTTTCTGCTCAAACTAACAACATCGTTCACAAAGCTCACACGTTTCTCATCTTAACTGAGAAGCATTGGATGTTAGAGGGTCAGTGCTTTGTATCAGTTTCAGAAGCAGATTTGGACTACAAATGGACCATATGTGTAGGACACACCGTTCTTTTGTTCTGGGCACATTCAGATTTCCTGCTGTATTAGAGAATCTAGAAAGCAAGGGTGTCCTTCTCGCTCTAAAGAAGAGAGTGATCCATGGATGAGAACTATGCTGTGTGTTTCCCTTCAGAAATGGACTTAAATCCCAGGCTCTATGTCTTACTACAAGCAAGAATTCGTTTCAGGTAAGGGCAGTCACTTTTCTGCTCAAAGGAACTACATCGTTCACGAAGCTCACACGTTTCTCATCTTAACTGACAAGCATTGGATGTTAGAGGACCAGTGCATTGTATCAGTTTCTGAAGAAGATTTGGACTACATATAGTCAGTATGTGTAGGAAACACCGTTCTTTTGTTCTGGGCACACTCACATTTCCTGCTGTATTAGAGACTCTAGAAAGCAAGAGCGTGCTTCTTGCTCTAAAGCAGAGTGTGATCCATGGATGAGAACTATGCTGTGTGTTTACCTTCAGAAAAGGAGTTAAATCCCAGGCACTGAGTCTTCCTACAGGCAAGACTTCGTTTCAGGTAAGGGCAGTCACTTTTCAGCTCAAACGAACTACATCGTTCACGGAGCTCACACGTTTCTCATCTTAACAGACAAGCATTGGATGTTAGAGGACCAGTGCTTTGTATCAGATTCAGAAGCAGAGTTGGACTAGATATGGTCCGTATGTGTAGGAAACACCGTTCTTTTGTTTTCAGCACACTCACGTTTCCTGCTCTCTTAGAGACTTTAGAAAGCAAGAGCGTGCTTCTCGCTCTAAAGCAGAGTGTGATCCGTGGATGAGAACTATGCTGTGTGTTTCCCTTCAGAAATGGAGTTAAATCCCATGCTCTGAGTCTCCCTACAAGCAAGACTTCATTTAAGGTAAGGGCAGTCAATTTTTTGCTCAAAGGAACTACATCCTTCACGAAGCTTACACGTTTCTCATCTTAACAGACAAGCATTGGATGTTAGAGGACCAGTGCATTGTATCAGTTTCTGAAGAAGATTTGGACTACATATAGTGAGTATGTGTAGGAAACACCGTTCTTTTGTTCTTGGCACACTCAGATTTCCTGCTGTCTTAGAGACTCTAGAAAGCAAGAGCGTGCTTCTTGCTCTAAAGCAGAGTGTGATCCATGGATGAGAACTATACTGTATGTTTTCCTTCAGAAATGGATTTAAATCCCAGACTCTGAGTCTTCCTACAAGCAAGACTTCATTTCAGGTAAGGGCAGTCACTTTTCTGCTCAAACTAACAACATCGTTCACAAAGCTCACACGTTTCTCATCTTAACTGAGAAGCATTGGATGTTAGAGGGTCAGTGCTTTGTATCAGTTTCACAAGCAGATTTGGACTACATATGGTCCATATGTGTAGGACACACCGTTCTTTTGTTCTGGGCACACTCAGATTTCCTGCTGTATTAGAGAATCTAGAAAGCAAGAGTGTGCTTCTCGGTCTAAAGCAGAGTGTGATCCATGGATGAGAACTATGCTGTGTGTTTACCTTCAGAAATGGACTTAAATCCCAGGCTCTGTGTCTTACTACAAGCAAGACTTCGTTTCAGGTAAGGGCAGTCACTTTTCAGTTCAAAGGAACTACATCATTCACAAAGCTCACACGTTTCTCATGTTAACTGGCAAGCATTGGATGTTAGAGGACCAGTGCCTTGTATCAGTTTCAGAAGCAGAGTTGGACTAGATATGGTCCGTATATGTAGGAAACACCGTTCTTTGGTCTCAGCACACTCACGTTTCCTTCTGTCTTAGAAATTCTAGAAAGCAAGAGCGTGCTTCTTGTTCTAAAGCAGAGTGTGATCAATGGATGAGACAATGCTGTGTGTTTCACTTCAGAAATGGAGTTAATTCCCATGCTCTGAGTCTCCCTACAAGCAAGACTTCGTTTAAGGTAAGGGCAGTCACCTTTCTGCTCAAAGGAACTACATAGTTCACGAAGCTCACACGTTTCTCATCTTAACTGACAAGCATTGGATGTTAGAGGACCAGTGCATTGTATCAGTTTCTGAAGAAGATTTGGACTACATATATTCAGTATGTGTAGGAAACACCGTTCTTTTGTTCTGGGCACACTCAGATTTCCTGCTGTATTAGAGACTCTCGAAAGCAAGAGCGTGCTTCTTGCTCTAAAGCAGAGTGTGATCCATGGATGAGAACTATGCTGTGTGTTTCCCTTCAGAAAAGGTGTTAAATCCCAGGCTCTGAGTCTTCCTACAAGCAAGAATTCGTTTCAGGCAAGGGCAGTCACTTTTCAGCTCAAACGAACTACATCATTCACGGAGCTCACACGTTTCTCATCTTAACAGACAAGCATTGGATGTTAGAGGACCAGTGCTTTGTATCAGTTTCAGAAGCAGAGTTGGACTAGATATGGTCCGTATGTGTAGGAAACACCGTTCTTTTGTTCTCAGCACACTCACGTTTCCTGCTCTCTTAGAGACTTTAGAAAGCAAGAGCGTGCTTCTCGCTCTAAAGCAGAGTGGGATCCATGGATGAGAACTATGCTGTGTGTTTCCCTTCAGAAATGGAGTTAAATCCCATGCTCTGAGTCTCCCTACAAGCAAGACTTCATTTCAGGTAAGGGCAGTCACTTTTCTGCTCAAACTAACAACATCATTCACAAAGCTCACACGTTTCTCATCTTAACTGAGAAGCATTGGATGTTAGAGGGTCAGTGCTTTGTATCAGTTTCAGAAGCAGATTTGGACTACAAATGGACCATATGTGTAGGACACACCGTTCTTTTGTTCTGGGCACATTCAGATTTCCTGCTGTATTAGAGAATCTAGAAAGCAAGGGTGTCCTTCTCGCTCTAAAGAAGAGAGTGATCCATGGATGAGAACTATGCTGTGTGTTTCCCTTCAGAAATGGACTTAAATCCCAGGCTCTATGTCTTACTACAAGCAAGAATTCGTTTCAGGTAAGGGCAGTCACTTTTCTGCTCAAAGGAACTACATCGTTCACGAAGCTCACACGTTTCTCATCTTAACTGACAAGCATTGGATGTTAGAGGACCAGTGCATTGTATCAGTTTCTGAAGAAGATTTGGAATACATATAGTCAGTATGTGTAGGAAACACCGTTCTTTTGTTCTGGGCACACTCACATTTCCTGCTGTATTAGAGACTCTAGAAAGCAAGAGCGTGCTTCTTGCTCTAAAGCAGAGTGTGATCCATGGATGAGAACTATGCTGTGTGTTTACCTTCAGAAAAGGAGTTAAATCCCAGGCACTGAGTCTTCCTACAGGCAAGACTTCGTTTCAGGTAAGGGCAGTCACTTTTCAGCTCAAACGAACTACATCGTTCACGGAGCTCACACGTTTCTCATCTTAACAGACAAGCATTGGATGTTAGAGGACCAGTGCTTTGTATCAGATTCAGAAGCAGAGTTGGACTAGATATGGTCCGTATGTGTACGAAACACCGTTCTTTTGTTTTCAGCACACTCACGTTTCCTGCTCTCTTAGAGACTTTAGAAAGCAAGAGCGTGCTTCTCGCTCTAAAGCAGAGTGTGATCCGTGGATGAGAACTATGCTGTGTGTTTCCCTTCAGAAATGGAGTTAAATCCCATGCTCTGAGTCTCCCTACAAGCAAGACTTCATTTAAGGTAAGGGCAGTCAATTTTTTGCTCAAAGGAACTACATCCTTCACGAAGCTTACACGTTTCTCATCTTAACAGACAAGCATTGGATGTTAGAGGACCAGTGCATTGTATCAGTTTCTGAAGAAGATTTGGACTACATATAGTGAGTATGTGTAGGAAACACCATTCTTTTGTTCTTGGCACACTCAGATTTCCTGCTGTCTTAGAGACTCTAGAAAGCAAGAGCGTGCTTCTTGCTCTAAAGCAGAGTGTGATCCATGGATGAGAACTATACTGTATGTTTTCCTTCAGAAATGGATTTAAATCCCAGACTCTGAGTCTTCCTACAAGCAAGACTTCATTTCAGGTAAGGGCAGTCACTTTTCTGCTCAAACTAACAACATCGTTCACAAAGCTCACACGTTTCTCATCTTAACTGAGAAGCATTGGATGTTAGAGGGTCAGTGCTTTGTATCAGTTTCACAAGCAGATTTGGACTACATATGGTCCATATGTGTAGGACACACCGTTCTTTTGTTCTGGGCACACTCAGATTTCCTGCTGTATTAGAGAATCTAGAAAGCAAGAGTGTGCTTCTCGGTCTAAAGCAGAGTGTGATCCATGGATGAGAACTATGCTGTGTGTTTACCTTCAGAAATGGACTTAAATCCCAGGCTCTGTGTCTTACTACAAGCAAGACTTCGTTTCAGGTAAGGGCAGTCACTTTTCAGTTCAAAGGAACTACATCATTCACAAAGCTCACACGTTTCTCATGTTAACTGGCAAGCATTGGATGTTAGAGGACCAGTGCCTTGTATCAGTTTCAGAAGCAGAGTTGGACTAGATATGGTCCGTATATGTAGGAAACACCGTTCTTTGGTCTCAGCACACTCACGTTTCCTTCTGTCTTAGAAATTCTAGAAAGCAAGAGCGTGCTTCTTGTTCTAAAGCAGAGTGTGATCAATGGATGAGACAATGCTGTGTGTTTCACTTCAGAAATGGAGTTAATTCCCATGCTCTGAGTCTCCCTACAAGCAAGACTTCGTTTAAGGTAAGGGCAGTCACCTCTCTGCTCAAAGGAACTACATAGTTCACGAAGCTCACACGTTTCTCATCTTAACTGACAAGCATTGGATGTTAGAGGACCAGTGCATTGTATCAGTTTCTGAAGAAGATTTGGACTACATATATTCAGTATGTGTAGGAAACACCGTTCTTTTGTTCTGGGCACACTCAGATTTCCTGCTGTATTAGAGACTCTAGAAAGCAAGAGCGTGCTTCTTGCTCTAAAGCAGAGTGTGATCCATGGATGAGAACTATGCTGTGTGTTTCCCTTCAGAAAAGGTGTTAAATCCCAGGCTCTGAGTCTTCCTACAAGCAAGACTTCGTTTAAGGTAAGGGCAGTCACCTTTCTGCTCAAAGGAACTACATAGTTCACGAAGCTCACACGTTTCTCATCTTAACTGACAAGCATTGGATGTTAGAGGACCAGTGCTTTGTATCAGTTTCAGAAGCAGAGTTGGACTAGATATGGTCCATATGTGCAGGAAACACCATTCTTTTGTTCTCAGCACACTCACGTTTCCTGCTCTCTTAGAGACTTTAGAAAGCAAGAGCGTGCTTCTCGCTCTAAACCAGAGTGTGATCCATGGATGAGAACTATGCTGTGTGTTTCCCTTCAGAAATGGAGTTAAATCCCAGGCTCTTTGTCTTCCTACAAGCAAGACTTCGTTTCAGGTAAGGGCAGTCACTTTTCAGCTCAAACGAACTACATCGTTCCCTGAGCTCACATGTTTCTCATCTTAACAGACAAGCATTGGATGTTAGAAGACCAGTGCTTTCTATCAGTTTAAGAAGCAGAGTTGGACTAGATATGGTCCGTATGTGTAGGAAACACCGTTCTTTTTTCTCAGCACACTCATGTTTCCTTCTGTCTTAGAAATTCTAGAAAGCAAGAGCGTGCTTCTTGTTCTAAAGCAGAGTATGAACAATGGATGAGACAATGCTGTGTGTTTCACTTCAGAAATGGAGTTAAATCCCATGCTCTGAGTCTCCCTACAAGCAAGACTTCGTTTAAGGTAAGGGCAGTCACTTTTCAGCTCAAAGGAACTACATAGTTCACAAAGCTCACACGTTTCTCATCTTAACAGACAAGCATTGGATGTTAGAGGACCAGTGCTTTGTATCAGTTTCAGAAGCAGAGTTGGACTAGATATGGTCCGTATGTGTAGGAAACACCGTTCTTTTGTTCTCAGCACACTCACGTTTCCTGCTCTCTTAGAGACTTTAGAAAGCAAGAGCGTGCTTCTCGCTCTAAAGCAGAGTGGGATCCATTGATGAGAACTATGCTGTGTGTTTCCCTTCAGAAATGGAGTTAAATCCCATGCTCTGAGTCTCCCTACAAGCAAGACTTCATTTCAGGTAAGGGCAGTCACTTTTCTGCTCAAACTAACAACATCGTTCACAAAGCTCACACGTTTCTCATCTTAACTGAGAAGCATTGGATGTTAGAGGGTCAGTGCTTTGTATCAGTTTCAGAAGCAGATTTGGACTACAAATGGACCATATGTGTAGGACACACCGTTCTTTTGTTCTGGGCACATTCAGATTTCCTGCTGTATTAGAGAATCTAGAAAGCAAGGGTGTCCTTCTCGCTCTAAAGAAGAGAGTGATCCATGGATGAGAACTATGCTGTGTGTTTCCCTTCAGAAATGGACTTAAATCCCAGGCTCTATGTCTTACTACAAGCAAGAATTCGTTTCAGGTAAGGGCAGTCACTTTTCTGCTCAAAGGAACTACATCGTTCACGAAGCTCACACGTTTCTCATCTTAACTGACAAGCATTGGATGTTAGAGGACCAGTGCATTGTATCAGTTTCTGAAGAAGATTTGGACTACATATAGTCAGTATGTGTAGGAAACACCGTTCTTTTGTTCTGGGCACACTCACATTTCCTGCTGTATTAGAGACTCTAGAAAGCAAGAGCGTGCTTCTTGCTCTAAAGCAGAGTGTGATCCATGGATGAGAACTATGCTGTGTGTTTACCTTCAGAAAAGGAGTTAAATCCCAGGCACTGAGTCTTCCTACAAGCAAGACTTCGTTTCAGGTAAGGGCAGTCACTTTTCAGCTCAAACGAACTACATCGTTCACGGAGCTCACACGTTTCTCATCTTAACAGACAAGCATTGGATGTTAGAGGACCAGTGCTTTGTATCAGTTTCAGAAGCAGAGTTGGACTAGATATGGTCCGTATGTGTACGAAACACCGTTCTTTTGTTCTCAGCACACTCACGTTTCCTGCTCTCTTAGAGACTTTAGAAAGCAAGAGCGTGCTTCTCGCTCTAAAGCAGAGTGTGATCCGTGGATGAGAACTATGCTGTGTGTTTCCCTTCAGAAATGGAGTTAAATCCCATGCTCTGAGTCTCCCTACAAGCAAGACTTCATTTAAGGTAAGGGCAGTCAATTTTTTGCTCAAAGGAACTACATCCTTCACGAAGCTTACACGTTTCTCATCTTAACAGACAAGCATTTGATGTTAGAGGACCAGTGCATTGTATCAGTTTCTGAAGAAGATTTGGACTACATATAGTGAGTATGTGTAGGAAACACCGTTCTTTTGTTCTTGGCACACTCAGATTTCCTGCTGTCTTAGAGACTCTAGAAAGCAAGAGCGTGCTTCTTGCTCTAAAGCAGAGTGTGATCCATGGATGAGAACTATACTGTATGTTTTCCTACAGAAATGGATTTAAATCCCAGACTCTGAGTCTTCCTACAAGCAAGACTTCATTTCAGGTAAGGGCAGTCACTTTTCTGCTCAAACTAACAACATCGTTCACAAAGCTCACACGTTTCTCATCTTAACTGAGAAGCATTGGATGTTAGAGGGTCAGTGCTTTGTATCAGTTTCAGAAGCAGATTTGGACTACATATGGTCCATATGTGTAGGACACACCGTTCTTTTGTTCTGGGCACACTCAGATTTCCTGCTGTATTAGAGAATCTAGAAAGCAAGAGTGTGCTTCTCGGTCTAAAGCAGAGTGTGATCCATGGATGAGAACTATGCTGTGTGTTTACCTTCAGAAATGGACTTAAATCCCAGGCTCTGTGTCTTACTACAAGCAAGACTTCGTTTCAGGTAAGGGCAGTCACTTTTCAGTTCAAAGGAACTACATCATTCACAAAGCTCACACGTTTCTCATGTTAACTGACAAGCATTGGATGTTAGAGGACCAGTGCCTTGTATCAGTTTCAGAAGCAGAGTTGGACTAGATATGGTCCATATGTGTAGGAAACACCGTTCTTTTGTTCTCAGCACACTCACTTTTCCTGCTCTCTTAGAGACTTTAGAAAGCAAGAGCGTGCTTCTCGCTCTAAACCAGAGTGTGATCCATGGATGAGAACTATGCTGTGTGTTTCCCTTCAGAAATGGAGTTAAATCCCAGGCTCTTTGTCTTCCTACAAGCAAGACTTCGTTTCAGGTAAGGGCAGTCACTTTTCAGCTCAAACGAACTACATCGTTCCCTGAGCTCACATGTTTCTCATCTTAACAGACAAGCATTGGATGTTAGAAGACCAGTGCTTTCTATCAGTTTAAGAAGCAGAGTTGGACTAGATATGGTCCGTATGTGTAGGAAACACCTTTCTTTTGTTTTCAGCACACTCACATTTCCTGCTGTCTTAGAGACTCTAGAAAGCAAGAGTGTGCTTCTTGTTCTAAAGCAGAGTGTGATCAATGGATGAGACAATGCTGTGTGTTTCACTTCAGAAATAGAGTTAAATCCCATTCTCTGAGTCTCCCTGCAAGGAAGACTTCGTTTAAGGTAAGGGCAGTCACTTTTCTGCTCAAACGAACTTCATCGTTCACGAAGCTCACAAGTTTCTCATCTTAACAGACAAGCATTGGATGTTAGAGGATCAGTGATTTGTATCAGTTTCAGAAGAAGAGTTGGACTAGATATGGTCCGTATGTGTAGGAAACACCGTTCTTTTGTTCTCAGCACACTCACGTTTATTGCTCTCTTAGAGACTTTAGAAAGCAAGAGCGTGCTTCTCGCTCTAAAGCAGAGTGGGATCCATGGATGAGAACTATGCTGTGTGTTTCCCTTCAGAAATGGAGTTAAATCCCATGCTCTCAATCTCTCTACAAGCAAGACTTCATTTAAGGTAAGGGCAGTCAATTTTTTGCTCAAAGGAACTACATCCTTCACGAAGCTTACACGTTTCTCATCTTAACAGACAAGCATTGGATGTTAGAGGACCAGTGCATTGTATCAGTTTCTGAAGAAGATTTGGACTACATATAGTCAGTATGTGTAGGAAACACCGTTCTTTTGTTCTGGGCACACTCAGATTTCCTGCTGTCTTAGAGACTCTAGATACCAAGAGCGTGCTTCTTGCTCTAAAGCAGAGTGTGATCCAAGGATGAGAATATGCTGTATGTTTTCCTTCAGAAATGGATTAATTCCCATGCTCTGAGTCTCCCTACAAGCAAGACTTCATTTAAGATAAGGGCAGTCAATTTTTTGCTCAAAGGAACTACACCTTTTACAAAGGTCACACGTTTCTCATCTTAACTGACAAGCATTGGATGTAAGAGGACCAGTGCATTCTATCAGTTTCAGAAGAAGATTTGTACTACATATTGTCCGTATGTGTAGGAAACACCGTTCTATTTTCCTGGGCACACTCATATTTCCTTCTGTCTTAGAAATTCTAGAAAGCAAGAGCATGCTTCTTGTTCTAATGCAGAGTGTGACCCATGGATGAGACAATGCTGTGTGTTTCCCTTCAGAAATGGAGTTAAATCCCATGCTCTGAGTCTCCCTACAAGCAAGACTTCGTTTAAGGTAAGGGCCGTCACCTTTCTGCTCAAAGGAACTACATAGTTCACGAAGCTCACACGTTTCTCATCTTAACTGACAAGCATTGGATGTTAGAGGACCAGTGCATTGTATCAGTTTCTGAAGAAGATTTGGACTACATATAGTCAGTATGTGTAGGAAACACCGTTCTTTTGTTCTGGGCACACTCAGATTTCCTGCTGTATTAGAGACTCTAGAAAGCAAGAGCGTGCTTCTTGCTCTAAAGCAGAGTGTGATCAATGGATGATTACACTGCTGTGTGTTTTACTTCAGAAATGGAGTTAAATCCCAGGCTCTGAGTCTTCCTACAAGCAAGACTTCATTTCAGGTAAGGGCAGTCACTTTTCAGCTCAATGAACTACATTGTTCACTGTGCTCACACGTTTCTCATCTTAAGAGACAAGCATTGGATGTTAGAGGACCAGTGCTTTGTATCAGTTTCAGAGGCAGAGTTGGACTAGATATGGTCCGTATGTGTAGGAAACACCGTTCTTTTGTTCTCAGCACACTCATGTTTCCTGCTGTCTTAGAGACTCTAGAAAGCAAGAGCGTGCTTCTTGTTCTAAAGCAGAGTGTGATCAATGGATGATTACACTGCTGTGTGTTTTACTTCAGAAATGGAGTTAAATCCCAGGCTCTGAGTCTTCCTACAAGCAAGACTTCATTTCAGGTAAGGGCAGTCACTTTACTGCTCAAACTAACAACATCGTTCAGTGAGCTCACACGTTTCTCATTTTAACTGAGAAGCATTGGATGTTAGAGGGTCAGTGCTTTGTATCAGTTTCAGAACCAGATTTGGACTACATATGGTCCATATGTTAGGACACACTGTTCTTTTGTTCTGGGCACACTCAGATTTCCTGCTGTATTAGAGACTCTAGAAAGCAAGAGCGGGCTTCTTGCTCTAAAGCAGAGTGTGATCCATGGATGAGAACTATGCTGTGTGTTTCCCTTCAGAAAAGGAGTTAAATCCCAGGCTCTGAGTCTTCCTACAAGCAAGACTTCGTTTAAGGTAAGGGCAGTCACCTTTCTGCTCAAAGGAACTACATAGTTCACGAAGCTCACACGTTTCTCATCTTAACTGACAAGCATTGGATGTTAGAGGACCAGTGCTTTGTATCAGTTTCAGAAGCAGAGTTGGACTAGATATGGTCCATATGTGTAGGAAACACCGTTCTTTTGTTCTCAGCACACTCACGTTTCCTGCTCTCTTAGAGACTTTAGAAAGCAAGAGCGTGCTTCTCGCTCTAAACCAGAGTGTGATCCATGGATGAGAACTATGCTGTGTGTTTCCCTTCAGAAATGGAGTTAAATCCCAGGCTCTGTGTCTTCCTACAAGCAAGACTTCGTTTCAGGTAAGGGCAGTCACTTTTCAGCTCAAACGAACTACATCGTTCCCTGAGCTCACATGTTTCTCATCTTAACAGACAAGCATTGGATGTTAGAAGACCAGTGCTTTCTATCAGTTTAAGAAGCAGAGTTGGACTAGATATGGTCCGTATGTGTAGGAAACACCTTTCTTTTGTTTTCAGCACACTCACATTTCCTGCTGTCTTAGAGACTCTAGAAAGCAAGAGTGTGCTTCTTGTTCTAAAGCAGAGTGTGATCAATGGATGAGACAATGCTGTGTGTTTCACTTCAGAAATAGAGTTAAATCCCATGCTCTGAGTCTCCCTGCAAGGAAGACTTCGTTTAAGGTAAGGGCAGTCACTTTTCTGCTCAAACGAACTTCATCGTTCACGAAGCTCACAAGTTTCTCATCTTAACAGACAAGCATTGGATGTTAGAGGATCAGTGATTTGTATCAGTTACAGAAGAAGAGTTGGACTAGATATGGTCCGTATGTGTAGGAAACACCGTTCTTTTGTTCTCAGCACACTCACGTTTATTGCTCTCTTAGAGACTTTAGAAAGCAAGAGCGTGCTTCTCGCTCTAAAGCAGAGTGGGATCCATGGATGAGAACTATGCTGTGTGTTTCCCTTCAGAAATGGAGTTAAATCCCATGCTCTCAATCTCTCTACAAGCAAGACTTCATTTAAGGTAAGGGCACTCAATTTTTTGCTCAAAGGAACTACATCCTTCACGAAGCTTACACGTTTCTCATCTTAACAGACAAGCATTGGATGTTAGAGGACCAGTGCATTGTATCAGTTTCTGAAGAAGATTTGGACTACATATAGTCAGTATGTGTAGGAAACACCGTTCTTTTGTTCTGGGCACACTCAAATTTCCTGCTGTCTTAGAGACTCTAGATACCAAGAGCGTGCTTCTTGCTCTAAAGCAGAGTGTGATCCATGGATGAGAATATGCTGTATGTTTTCCTTCAGAAATGGATTAATTCCCATGCTCTGAGTCTCCCTACAAGCAAGACTTCATTTAAGATAAGGGCAGTCAATTTTTTGCTCAAAGGAACTACACCTTTTACAAAGGTCACACGTTTCTCATCTTAACTGACAAGCATTGGATGTAAGAGGACCAGTGCATTCTATCAGTTTCAGAAGAAGATTTGTACTACATATTGTCCGTATGTGTAGGAAACACCGTTCTATTTTCCTGGGCACACTCATATTTCCTTCTGTCTTAGAAATTCTAGAAAGCAAGAGCGTGCTTCTTGTTCAAATGCAGAGTGTGATCCATGGATGAGACAATGCTGTGTGTTTCACTTCAGAAATGGAGTTAAATCCCATGCTCTGAGTCTCCCTACAAGCAAGACTTCGTTTAAGGTAAGGGCAGTCACCTTTCTGCTCAAAGGAACTACATAGTTCACGAAGCTCACACGTTTCTCATCTTAACTGACAAGCATTGGATGTTAGAGGACCAGTGCATTGTATCAGTTTCTGAAGAAGATTTGGACTACATATAGTCAGTATGTGTAGGAAACACCGTTCTTTTGTTCTGGGCACACTCAGATTTCCTGCTGTATTAGAGACTCTAGAAAGCAAGAGCGTGCTTCTTGCTCTAAAGCAGAGTGTGATCAATGGATGATTACACTGCTGTGTGTTTTACTTCAGAAATGGAGTTAAATCCCAGGCTCTGAGTCTTCCTACAAGCAAGACTTCATTTCAGGTAAGGGCAGTCACTTTTCAGCTCAATGAACTACATTGTTCACTGTGCTCACACGTTTCTCATCTTAAGAGACAAGCATTGGATGTTAGAGGACCAGTGCTTTGTATCAGTTTCAGAGGCAGAGTTGGACTAGATATGGTCCGTATGTGTAGGAAACACCGTTCTTTTGTTCTCAGCACACTCATGTTTCCTGCTGTCTTAGAGACTCTAGAAAGCAAGAGCGTGCTTCTTGTTCTAAAGCAGAGTGTGATCAATGGATGATTACACTGCTGTGTGTTTTACTTCAGAAATGGAGTTAAATGCCAGGCTCTGAGTCTTCCTACAAGCAAGACTTCATTTCAGGTAAGGGCAGTCACTTATCTGCTCAAACTAACAACATCGTTCAGTGAGCTCACACGTTTCTCATTTTAACTGAGAAGCATTGGATGTTAGAGGGTCAGTGCTTTGTATCAGTTTCAGAAGCAGATTTGGACTACATATGGTCCATATGTTAGGACACACTGTTCTTTTGTTCTGGGCACACTCAGTTTTCCTGCTGTATTAGAGAATCTAGAAAGCAAGAGTGTGCTTCTCGCTCTAAAGCAGAGTGTGATCCATGGATGAGAACTATGCTGTGTGTTTCCCTTCAGAAATGGACTTAAATCCCAGGCTCTGTGTCTTCCTACAAGCAAGACTTCGTTTCAGGTAAGGGCAGTCACTTTTCAGCTCAAACGAACTACATCGTTCCCTGAGCTCACATGTTTCTCATCTTAACAGACAAGCATTGGATGTTAGAAGACCAGTGCTTTCTATCAGTTTAAGAAGCAGAGTTGGACTAGATATGGTCCGTATGTGTAGGAAACACCTTTCTTTTGTTTTCAGCACACTCACATTTCCTGCTGTCTTAGAGACTCTAGAAAGCAAGAGTGTGCTTCTTGTTCTAAAGCAGAGTGTGATCAATGGATGAGACAATGCTGTGTGTTTCACTTCAGAAATAGAGTTAAATCCCATGCTCTGAGTCTCCCTGCAAGGAAGACTTCGTTTAAGGTAAGGGCAGTCACTTTTCTGCTCAAACGAACTTCATCGTTCACGAAGCTCACAAGTTTCTCATCTTAACAGACAAGCATTGGATGTTAGAGGATCAGTGATTTGTATCAGTTTCAGAAGCAGAGTTGGACTAGATATGGTCCGTATGTGTAGGAAACACCGTTCATTTGTTCTCAGCACACTCACGTTTATTGCTCTCTTAGAGACTTTAGAAAGCAAGAGCGTGCTTCTCGCTCTAAAGCAGAGTGGGATCCATGGATGAGTACTATGCTGTGTGTTTCCCTTCAGAAATGGAGTTAAATCCCATGCTCTCAATCTCTCTACAAGCAAGACTTCATTTAAGGTAAGGGCAGTCAATTTTTTGCTCAAAGGAACTACATCCTTCACGAAGCTTACACGTTTCTCATCTTAACAGACAAGCATTGGATGTTAGAGGACCAGTGCATTGTATCAGTTTCTGAAGAAGATTTGGACTACATATAGTCAGTATGTGTAGGAAACACCGTTCTTTTGTTCTGGGCACACTCAGATTTCCTGCTGTCTTAGAGACTCTAGATACCAAGAGCATGCTTCTTGCTCTAAAGCAGAGTGTGATCCATGGATGAGAATATGCTGTATGTTTTCCTTCAGAAATGGATTAATTCCCATGCTCTGAGTCTCCCTACAAGCAAGACTTCATTTAAGATAAGGGCAGTCAATTTTTTGCTCAAAGGAACTACACCTTTTACAAAGGTCACACGTTTCTCATCTTAACTGACAAGCATTGGATGTAAGAGGACCAGTGCATTCTATCAGTTTCAGAAGAAGATTTGTACTACATATTGTCCGTATGTGTAGGAAACACCGTTCTATTTTCCTGGGCACACTCATATTTCCTTCTGTCTTAGAAATTCTAGAAAGCAAGAGCGTGCTTCTTGTTCTAATGCAGAGTGTGATCCATGGATGAGACAATGCTGTGTGTTTCACTTCAGAAATGGAGTTAAATCCCATGCTCTGAGTCTCCCTACAAGCAAGACTTCGTTTAAGGTAAGGGCAGTCACCTTTCTGCTCAAAGGAACTACATAGTTCACGAAGCTCACACGTTTCTCATCTTAACTGACAAGCATTGGATGTTAGAGGACCAGTGCATTGTATCAGTTTCTGAAGAAGATTTGGACTACATATAGTCAGTATGTGTAGGAAACACCGTTCTTTTGTTCTGGGCACACTCAGATTTCCTGCTGTATTAGAGACTCTAGAAAGCAAGAGCGTGCTTCTTGCTCTAAAGCAGAGTGTGATCAATGGATGATTACACTGCTGTGTGTTTTACTTCAGAAATGGAGTTAAATCCCAGGCTCTGAGTCTTCCTACAAGCAAGACTTCATTTCAGGTAAGGGCAGTCACTTTTCAGCTCAATGAACTACATTGTTCACTGTGCTCACACGTTTCTCATCTTAAGAGACAAGCATTGGATGTTAGAGGACCAGTGCTTTGTATCAGTTTCAGAGGCAGAGTTGGACTAGATATGGTCCGTATGTGTAGGAAACACCGTTCTTTTGTTCTCAGCACACTCATGTTTCCTGCTGTCTTAGAGACTCTAGAAAGCAAGAGCGTGCTTCTTGTTCTAAAGCAGAGTGTGATCAATGGATGATTACACTGCTGTGTGTTTTAGTTCAGAAATGAGGTTAAATCCCAGGCTCTGAGTCTTCCTACAAGCAAGACTTCATTTCAGGTAAGGGCAGTCACTTTTCTGCTCAAACTAACAACATCGTTCAGTGAGCTCACATGTTTCTCATTTTAACTGAGAAGCATTGGATGTTAGAGGGTCAGTGCTTTGTATCAGTTTCAGAAGCAGATTTGGACTACATATGGTCCATATGTTAGGACACACTGTTCTTTTGTTCTGGGCACACTCAGATTTCCTGCTGTATTAGAGAATCTAGAAAGCAAGAGTGTGCTTCTCGCTCTAAAGCAGAGTGTGATCCATGGATGAGAACTATGCTGTGTGTTTCCCTTCAGAAATGGACTTAAATCCCAGGCTCTGTGTCTTACTACAAGCAAGAATTCGTTTCAGGTAAGGGCAGTCACTTTTCAGTTCAAAGGAACTACATCATTCACAAAGCTCACACGTTTCTCATGTTAACTGACAAGCATTGGATGTTAGAGGACCAGTGCCTTGTATCAATTTCAGAAGCAGAGTTGGACTAGATATGGTCCGTATATGTAGGAAACACCGTTCTTTTGTTCTCAGCACACTCACGTTTCCTGCAGTCTTAGAGACTTTAGAAAGCAAGAACGTGCTTCTCCCTCTAAAGCAGAGTGTGATCCATGGATGAGAACTATGCTGTGTGTTTCCCTTCAGAAAAGGAGTTAAATCCCAGGCTCTGTGTTTTCCTACACGCAAGATTTCGTTTCAGGTAAGGGCAGTCACTTTTCAGCTCAAACGAACTACATCGTTCAGTGAGCTCACACGTTTCTCATTTTAACAGACAAGCATTGGATGTTAGAGAACAAGTGCTTTGTATCAGTTTCAGAAGCAGAGTTGGACTAGATATGGTCCGTATGTGTATGAAACACCGTTCTTTTGTTCTCAGCACACTCACGTTTCCTGCTCTCTTAGAGACTTTAGAAAGCAAGAGCGTGCTTCTCGCTCTAAAGCAGAGTGTGATCCGTGGATGAGAACTATGCTGTGTGGTTCCCTTCAGAAATGGAGTTAAATCCCATGCTCTGAGTCTCCCTACTAGCAAGACTTCATTTAAGGTAAGGGCAGTCAATTTTTTGTTCAAAGGAACTACATCCTTCACGAAGCTTACACGTTTCTCATCTTAACAGACAAGCATTGGATGTTAGAGGACCAGTGCATTGTATCAGTTTCTGAAGAAGATTTGGACTACATATAGTCAGTATGTGTAGGAAACACCGTTCTTTTGTTCTTGCCACACTCAGATTTCCTGCTGTCTTAGAGACTCTAGAAAGCAAGAGCGTGCTTCTTGCTCTAAAGCAGAGTGTGATCCATGGATGAGAACTATGCTGTATGTTTTCCTTCAGAAATGGATTTAAATCCCAGACTCTGAGTCTTCCTACAAGCAAGACTTCATTTCAGGTAAGGGCAGTCACTTTTCTGCTCAAACTAACAACATCGTTCACAAAGCTCACACGTTTCTCATCTTAACTGAGAAGCATTGGATGTTAGAGGGTCAGTGCTTTGTATCAGTTTCACAAGCAGATTTGGACTACATATGGTCCATATGTGTAGGACACACCGTTCTTTTGTTCTGGGCACACTCAGATTTCCTGCTGTATTAGAGAATCTAGAAAGCAAGAGTGTGCTTCTCGGTCTAAAGCAGAGTGTGATCCATGGATGAGAACTATGCTGTGTGTTTACCTTCAGAAATGGACTTAAATCCCAGGCTCTGTGTCTTCCTACAAGCAAGACTTCGTTTCAGGTAAGGGCAGTCACTTTTCAGTTCAAAGGAACTACATCATTCACAAAGCTCACACGTTTCTCATGTTAACTGACAAGCATTGGATGTTAGAGGACCAGTGCCTTGTATCAGTTTCAGAAGCAGAGTTGGACTAGATATGGTCCGTATATGTAGGAAACACCGTTCTTTGGTCTCAGCACACTCACGTTTCCTTCTGTCTTAGAAATTCTAGAAAGCAAGAGCGTGCTTCTTGTTCTAAAGCAGAGTGTGATCAATGGATGAGACAATGCTGTGTGTTTCACTTCAGAAATGGAGTTAATTCCCATGCTCTGAGTCTCCCTACAAGCAAGACTTCGTTTAAGGTAAGGTCAGTCACCTTTCTGCTCAAAGGAACTACATAGTTCATGAAGCTCACACGTTTCTCATCTTAACTGACAAGCATTGGATGTTAGAGGACCAGTGCATTGTATCAGTTTCTGAAGAAGATTTGGACTACATATATTCAGTATGTGTAGGAAACACCGTTCTTTTGTTCTGGGCACACTCAGATTTCCTGCTGTATTAGAGACTCTAGAAAGCAAGAGCGTGCTTCTCGCTCTAAACCAGAGTGTGATCCATGGATGAGAACTATGCTGTGTCTTTCCCTTCAGAAATGGAGTTAAATCCCAGGCTCTGTGTCTTCCTACAAGCAAGACTTCGTTTCAGGTAAGGGCAGTCACTTTTCAGCTCAAACAAACTACATCGCTCCCTGTGCTCACATGTTTCTCATCTTAACAGACAAGCATTGGATGTTAGAAGACCAGTGCTTTCTATCAGTTTAAGAAGCAGAGTTGGACTAGATATGGTCCGTATGTGTAGGAAACACCTTTTTTTGTTTTCAGCACACTCACATTTCCTGCTGTCTTAGAGACTCTAGAAAGCAAGAGTGTGCTTCTTGTTCTAAAGCAGAGTGTGATCAATGGATGAGACAATGCTGTGTGTTTCACTTCAGAAATAGAGTTAAATCCCATGCTCTGAGTCTCCCTGCAAGGAAGACTTCGTTTAAGGTAAGGGCAGTCACTTTTCTGCTCAAACGAACTTCATCGTTCACGAAGCTCACAAGTTTCTCATCTTAACAGACAAGCATTGGATGTTAGAGGATCAGTGATTTGTATCAGTTTCAGAAGAAGAGTTGGACTAGATATGGTCCGTATGTGTAGGAAACACCGTTCTTTTGTTCTCAGCACACTCACGTTTCCTGCTCTCTTAGAGACTTTAGAAAGCAAGAGCGTGCTTGTCGCTCTAAAGCAGAGTGTGATCCATGGATGAGAACTATGCTGTGTGTTTCCCTTCAGAAATGGAGTTAAATCCCATGCTCTCAATCTCTCTACAAGCAAGACTTCATTTAAGGTAAGGGCAGTCAATTTTTTGCTCAAAGGAACTACATCCTTCACGAAGCTTACACGTTTCTCATCTTAACAGACAAGCATTGGATGTTAGAGGACCAGTGCATTGTATCAGTTTCTGTAGAAGATTTGGACTACATATAGTCAGTATGTGTAGGAAACACCGTTCTTTTGTTCTGGGCACACTCAGATTTCCTGCTGTCTTAGAGACTCTAGATACCAAGAGCGTGCTTCTTGCTCTAAAGCAGAGTGTGATCCATGGATGAGAATATGCTGTATGTTTTCCTTCAGAAATGGATTAATTCCCATGCTCTGAGTCTCCCTACAAGCAACACTTCATTTAAGATAAGGGCAGTCAATTTTTTGCTCAAAGGAACTACACCTTTTACAAAGGTCACACGTTTCTCATCTTAACTGACAAGCATTGGATGTTAGAGGACCAGTGCATTCTATCAGTTTCAGAAGAAGATTTGTACTACATATTGTCCGTATGTGTAGGAAACACCGTTCTATTTTCCTGGGCACACTCATATTTCCTTCTGTCTTAGAAATTCTAGAAAGCAAGAGCGTGCTTCTTGTTCTAATGCAGAGTGTGATCCATGGATGAGACAATGCTGTGTGTTTCACTTCAGAAATGGAGTTAAATCCCATGCTCTGAGTCTCCCTACAAGCAAGACTTCGTTTAAGTTAAGGGCAGTCACCTTTCTGCTCAAAGGAACTACATAGTTCACAAAGCTCAAACGTTTCTCATCTTAACTGACAAGCATTGGATGTTAGAGGACCAGTGCATTGTATCAGTTTCTGAAGAAGATTTGGACTACATATAGTCAGTATGTGTAGGAAACACCGTTCTTTTGTTCTGGGCACACTCACATTTCCTGCTGTATTAGAGACTCTAGAAAGCAAGAGCGTGCTTCTTGCTCTAAAGCAGAGTGTGATCAATGGATGATTACACTGCTGTGTGTTTTACTTCAGAAATGGAGTTAAATCCCAGGCTCTGAGTCTTCCTACAAGCAAGACTTCATTTCAGGTAAGGGCAGTCACTTTTCAGCTCAATGAACTACATTGTTCACTGAGCTCACACGTTTCTCATCTTAAGAGACAAGCATTGGATGTTAGAGGACCAGTGCTTTGTATCAGTTACAGAGGCAGAGTTGGACTAGATATGGTCCGTATGTGTAGGAAACACCGTTCTTTTGTTCTCAGCACACTCATGTTTCCTGCTGTCTTAGAGACTCTAGAAAGCAAGAGCGTGCTTCTTGTTCTAAAGCAGAGTGTGATCAATGGATGAGACAATGCTGTGTGTTTCACTCCAGAAATGGAGTTAATTCCCATGCTCTGAGTCTCCCTACAAGCAAGACTTCGTTTAAGGTAAGGGCAGTCACCTTTCTGCTCAAAGGAACTACATAGTTCACGAAGCTCACACGTTTCTCATCTTAACTGACAAGCATTGGATGTTAGAGGACCAGTGCATTGTATCAGTTTCTGAAGAAGATTTGGACTACATATATTCAGTATGTGTAGGAAACACCGTTCTTTTGTTCTGGGCACACTCAGATTTCCTGCTGTATTAGAGACTCTAGAAAGCAAGAGCGTGCTTCTTGCTCTAATGCAGAGTGTGATCCATGGATGAGAACTATGCTGTGTGTTTCCCTTCAGAAATGGAGTTAAATCCCAGGCTCTGTGTCTTCCTACAAGCAAGACTTCATTTCAGGTAAGGGCAGTCACTTTTCAGCTCAAACGAACTACAACGTTCCCTGAGTTCACATGTTTCTCATCTCAACAGACAAGCATTGGATGTTAGAAGACCAGTGCTTTCTATCAGTTTAAGAAGCAGAGTTGGACTAGATATGGTCCGTATGTGTAGGAAACACCTTTCTTTTGTTTTCAGCACACTCACATTTCCTGCTGTCTTAGAGACTCTAGAAAGCAAGAGCGTGCTTCTTGTTCTAAAGCAGAGTGTGATCAATGGATGAGACAATGCTGTGTGTTTCACTTCAGAAATAGAGTTAAATCCCATGCTCTGAGTCTTCCTGCAAGGAAGACTTCGTTTAAGGTAGGGCAGTCACTTTTTTGCTCAAACGAACTTCATCGTTCACGAAGCTCACAAGTTTCTCATCTTAACAGACAAGCATTGGATGTTAGAGGACCAGTGATTTGTATCAGTTTCAGAAGAAGAGTTGGACTAGATATGGTCCGTATGTGTAGGAAACACCGTTCTTTTGTTCTCAGCACACTCACGTTTATTGCTCTCTTAGAGACTTTAGAAAGCAAGAGCGTGCTTCTCGCTCTAAAGCAGAGTGGGATCCATGGATGAGAACTATGCTGTGTGTTTCCCTTCAGAAATGGAGTTAAATCCCATGCTCTCAATCTCTCTACAAGCAAGACTTCATTTAAGGTAAGGGCAGTCAATTTTTTGCTCAAAGGAACTACATCCTTCACGAAGCTTACACGTTTCTCATCTTAACAGACAAGCATTGGATGTTAGAGGACCAGTGCATTGTATCAGTTTCTGAAGAATATTTGGACTACATATAGTCAGTATGTGTAGGAAACACCGTTCTTTTGTTCTGGGCACACACAGATTTCCTGCTGTCTTAGAGACTCTAGATACCAAGAGCGTGCTTCTTGCTCTAAAGCAGAGTGTGATCCATGGATGAGAATATGCTGTATGTTTTCCTTCAGAAATGGATTAATTCCCATGCTCTGAGTCTCCCTACAAGCAAGACTTCATTTAAGATAAGGGCAGTCAATTTTTTGCTCAAAGGAACTACACCTTTTACAAAGGTCACACGTTTCTCATCTTAACTGACAAGTATTGGATGTTAGAGGACCAGTGCATTCTATCAGTTTCAGAAGAAGATTTGTACTACATATTGTCCGTATGTGTAGGAAACACCGTTTTATTTTCCTGGGCACACTCATATTTCCTGCTGTATTAGATACTCTAGAAAGCAAGAGCGTGCTTCTTGCTCTAAAGCAGAGTGTGATCCATGGATGAGATCTATGCTGTGTGTTTCCCTTCAGAAATGGACTTAAATCCCAGGCTCTGTGTCTTACTACAAGCAAGACTTCGTTTCAGGTAAGGGCAGTCACTTTTCAGTTCAAAGGAACTACATCATTCACAAAGCTCACACGTTTCTCATGTTAACTGACAAGCATTGGATGTTAGTGGACCAGTGCCTTGTATCAGTTTCAGAAGCAGAGTTGGACTAGATATGGTCCGTATATGTAGGAAACACCGTTCTTTTATTCTCAGCACACTCACGTTTCCTTCTGTCTTAGAAATTCTAGAAAGCAAGAGCGTGCTTCTTGTTCTAATGCAGAGTGTGATCAATGGATGAGACAATGCTGTGTGTTTCACTTCAGAAATGGAGTTAAATCCCATGCTCTGAGTCTCCCTACAAGCAAGACTTCGTTTAAGGTAAGGGCAGTCACCTTTCTGCTCAAAGGAACTACATAGTTCACGAAGCTCACACGTTTCTCATCTTAACTGACAAGCATTGGATGTTAGAGGACCAGTGCATTGTATCAGTTTCTGAAGAAGATTTCGACTACATATTGTCAGTATCTGTAGGAAACACCGTTCTTTTGTTCTGGGCAAACTCACATTTCCTGCTGTATTAGAGACTCTAGAAAGCAAGAGCGTGCTTCTTGCTCTAAAGCAGAGTGTGATCAATGGATGATTACACTGCTGTGTGTTTTACTTCAGAAATGGAGTTAAATCCCAGGCTCTGAGTCTTCCCTACAAGCAAGACTTCATTTCAGGTAAGGGCAGTCACTTTTCAGCTCAATGAACTACATTGTTCACTGATCTCACACGTTTCGCATCTTAAGAGACAAGCATTGGATGTTAGAGGACCAGTGCTTTGTATCAGTTTCAGAGGCAGAGTTGGACTAGATATGGTCCGTATGTGTAGGAAACACCGTTCTTTTGTTCTCAGCACACTCATGTTTCCTGCTGTCTTAGAGACTCTAGAAAGCAAGAGCGTGCTTCTTGTTCTAAAGCAGAGTGTGATCAATGGATGATTACACTGCTGTGTGTTTTACTTCAGAAATGGAGTTAAATCCCAGGCTCTGAGTCTTCCTACAAGCAAGACTTCATTTCAGGTAAGGGCAGTCACTTTTCTGCTCAAACTAACAACATCGTTCAGTGAGCTCACACGTTTCTCATTTTAACTGAGAAGCATTGGATGTTAGAGGGTCAGTGCTTTGTATCAGTTTCAGAAGCAGATTTGGACTACATATGGTCCATATGTTAGGACACACCGTTCTTTTGTTCTGGGCACACTCAGATTTCCTGCTGTATTAGAGAATCTAGAAAGCAAGAGTGTGCTTCTCGCTCTAAAGCAGAGTGTGATCCATGGATGAGAACTATGCTGTGTGTTTCCCTTCAGAAATGGACTTAAATCCCAGGCTCTGTGTCTTACTACAAGCAAGAATTCGTTTCAGGTAAGGGCAGTCACTTTTCAGTTCAAAGGAACTACATCATTCACGAAGCTCACACGTTTCTCATGTTAACTGACAAGCATTGGATGTTAGAGGACCAGTGCCTTGTATCAATTTCAGAAGCAGAGTTGGACTAGATATGGTCCGTATATGTAGGAAACACCGTTCTTTTGTTCTCAGCACACTCACGTTTCCTGCAGTCTTAGAGACTTTAGAAAGCAAGAACGTGCTTCTCCCTCTAAAGCAGAGTGTGATCCATGGATGAGAACTATGCTGTGTGTTTCCCTTCAGAAAAGGAGTTAAATCCCAGGCTCTGTGTTTTCCTACACGCAAGATTTCATTTCAGGTAAGGGCAGTCACTTTTCAGCTCAAACGAACTACATTGTTCAGTGAGCTCACACGTTTCTCATTTTAACAGACAAGCATTGGATGTTAGAGAACAAGTGCTTTGTATCAGTTTAAGAAGCAGTGTTGGACTAGATATGGTCCGTATGTGTAGGAAACACCGTTCTTTTGTACTCAGCACACTCACGTTTCCTTCTGTCTTAGAAATTCTAGAAAGCAAGAGCGTGCTTCTTGTTCTAAAGCAGAGTATGATCAATGGATGAGACAATGCTGTGTGTTTCACTTCAGAAATGGAGTTAAATCCCATGCTCTGTGTCTCCCTACAAGCAAGACTTCGTTTAAGGTAAGGGCAGTCAATTTTTTGCTCAAAGGAACTACACCTTTTACAAAGGTCACACGTTTCTCATCTTAAATGACAAGCATTGGATGTTAGAGGACCAGTGCATTGTATCAGTTTCTGAAGAAGATTTGGACTACATATAGTCAGTATGTGTAGGAAACACCGTTCTTTTGTTCTGGGCACACTCAGATTCCCTGCTGTATTAGAGACTCTAGAAAGCAGGAGCGTGCTTCTTGCTCTAAAGCAGAGTGTGATCCATAGATGAGAACTATGCTGTGTGTTTCCCTTCAGAAATGGAGTTAAATCCCAGGCTCTGAGTCTTCCTACAAGCATGACTTCGTTTCAGGTAAGGGCAGTCACTTTTCAGTTCAAAGGAACTACATCATTCACAAAGCTCACACGTTTCTCATGTTAACTGACAAGCATTGGATGTTAGAGGACCAGTGCCTTGTATCAGTTTCAGAAGCAGAGTTGGACTATATATGGTCCGTATATGTAGGAAACACCGTTCTTTGGTCTCAGCACACTCACGTTTCCTTCTGCTTAGAAATTCTAGAAAGCAAGAGCATGCTTCTTGTTCTAAAGCAGAGTGTGATCAATGGATGAGACAATGCTGTGTGTTTCACTCCAGAAATGGAGTTAATTCCCATGCTCTGAGTCTCCCTATAAGCAAGACTTCGTTTAAGGTAAGGGCAGTCACCTTTCTGCTCAAAGGAACTACATAGTTCACGAAGCTCACACGTTTCTCATCTTAACTGACAAGCATTGGATGTTAGAGGACCAGTGCATTGTATCAGTTTCTGAAGAAGATTTGGACTACATATATTCAGTATGTGTAGGAAACACCGTTCTTTTGTTCTGGGCACACTCAGATTTCCTGCTGTATTAGAGACTCTAGAAAGCAAGAGCGTGCTTCTTGCTCTAATGCAGAGTGTGATCCATGGTTGAGAACTATGCTGTGTGTTTCCCTTCAGAAATGGAGTTAAATCCCAGGCTCTGTGTCTTCCTACAAGCAAGAGTTCGTTTCAGGTAAGGGCAGTCACTTTTCAGCTCAAACGAACTACATCGTTCCCTGAGTTCACATGTTTCTCATCTTAACAGACAAGCATTGGATGTTAGAAGACCAGTGCTTTCTATCAGTTTAAGAAGCAGAGTTGGACTAGATATGGTCCGTATGTGTAGGAAACACCTTTCTTTTGTTTTCAGCACACTCACATTTCCTGCTGTCTTAGAGACTCTAGAAAGCAAGAGCGTGCTTCTTGTTCTAAAGCAGAGTGTGATCAATGGATGAGACAATGCTGTGTGTTTCACTTCAGAAATAGAGTTAAATCCCATGCTCTGAGTCTCCCTGCAAGGAAGACTTCGTTTAAGGTAAGGGCAGTCACTTTTTTGCTCAAACGAACTTCATCGTTCACGAAGCTCACAAGTTTCTCATCTTAACAGACAAGCATTGGATGTTAGAGGACCAGTGATTTGTATCAGTTTCAGAAGAAGAGTTGGACTAGATATGGTCCGTATGTGTAGGAAACACCGTTCTTTTGTTCTCAGCACACTCACGTTTATTGCTCTCTTAGAGACTTTAGAAAGCAAGAGCGTGCTTCTCGCTCTAAAGCAGAGTGGGATCCATGGATGAGAACTATGCTGTGTGTTTCCCTTCAGAAATGGAGTTAAATCCCATGCTCTCAATCTCTCTACAAGCAAGACTTCATTTAAGGTAAGGGCAGTCAATTTTTTGCTCAAAGGAACTACATCCTTCACGAAGCTTACACGTTTCTCATCTTAACAGACAAGCATTGGATGTTAGAGGACCAGTGCATTGTATCAGTTTCTGAAGAAGATTTGGACTACATATAGTCAGTATGTGTAGGAAACACCGTTCTTTTGTTCTGGGCACACTCAGATTTCCTGCTGTCTTAGAGACTCTAGATACCAAGAGCGTGCTTCTTGCTCTAAAGCAGAGTGTGATCCATGGATGAGAATATGCTGTATGTTTTCCTTCAGAAATGGATTAATTCCCATGCTCTGAGTCTCCCTACAAGCAAGACTTCATTTAAGATAAGGGCAGTCAATTTTTTGCTCAAAGGAACTACACCTTTTACAAAGGTCACACGTTTCTCATCTTAACTGACAAGCATTGGATGTTAGAGGACCAGTGCATTCTATCAGTTTCAGAAGAAGATTTGTACTACATATTGTCCGTATGTGTAGGAAACACCGTTTTATTTTCCTGGGCACACTCATATTTCCTGCTGTATTAGATACTCTAGAAAGCAAGAGCGTGCTTCTTGCTCTAAAGCAGAGTGTGATCCATGGATGAGAACTATGCTGTGTGTTTCCCTTCAGAAATGGACTTAAATCCCAGGCTCTGTGTCTTACTACAAGCAAGACTTCGTTTCAGGTAAGGGCAGTCACTTTTCAGTTCAAAGGAACTACATCATTCACAAAGCTCACACGTTTCTCATGTTAACTGACAAGCATTGGATGTTAGTGGACCAGTGCCTTGTATCAGTTTCAGAAGCAGAGTTGGACTAGATATGGTCCGTATATGTAGGAAACACCGTTCTTTTATTCTCAGCACACTCACGTTTCCTTCTGTCTTAGAAATTCTAGAAAGCAAGAGCGTGCTTCTTGTTCTAATGCAGAGTGTGATCAATGGATGAGACAATGCTGTGTGTTTCACTTCAGAAATGGAGTTAAATCCCATGCTCTGAGTCTCCCTACAAGCAAGACTTCGTTTAAGGTAAGGGCAGTCACCTTTCTGCTCAAAGGAACTACATAGTTCACGAAGCTCACACGTTTCTCATCTTAACTGACAAGCATTGGATGTTAGAGGACCAGTGCATTGTATCAGTTTCTGAAGAAGATTTTGACTACATATAGTCAGTATCTGTAGGAAACACCGTTCTTTTGTTCTGGGCAAACTCACATTTCCTGCTGTATTAGAGACTCTAGAAAGCAAGAGCGTGCTTCTTGCTCTAAAGCAGAGTGTGATCAATGGATGATTACACTGCTGTGTGTTTTACTTCAGAAATGGAGTTAAATCCCAGGCTCTGAGTCTTCCCTACAAGCAAGACTTCATTTCAGGTAAGGGCAGTCACTTTTCAGCTCAATGAACTACATTGTTCACTGATCTCACACGTTTCGCATCTTAGGAGACAAGCATTGGATGTTAGAGGACCAGTGCTTTGTATCAGTTTCAGAGGCAGAGTTGGACTAGATATGGTCCGTATGTGTAGGAAACACCGTTCTTTTGTTCTCAGCACACTCATGTTTCCTGCTGTCTTAGAGACTCTAGAAAGCAAGAGCGTGCTTCTTGTTCTAAAGCAGAGTGTGATCAATGGATGATTACACTGCTGTGTGTTTTACTTCAGAAATGGAGTTAAATCCCAGGCTCTGAGTCTTCCTACAAGCAAGACTTCATTTCAGGTAAGGGCAGTCACTTTTCTGCTCAAACTAACAACATCGTTCAGTGAGCTCACACGTTTCTCATTTTAACTGAGAAGCATTGGATGTTAGAGGGTCAGTGCTTTGTATCAGTTTCAGAAGCAGATTTGGACTACATATGGTCCATATGTTAGGACACACCGTTCTTTTGTTCTGGGCACACTCAGATTTCCTGCTGTATTAGAGAATCTAGAAAGCAAGAGTGTGCTTCTCGCTCTAAAGCAGAGTGTGATCCATGGATGAGAACTATGCTGTGTGTTTCCCTTCAGAAATGGACTTAAATCCCAGGCTCTGTGTCTTACTACAAGCAAGAATTCGTTTCAGGTAAGGGCAGTCACTTTTCAGTTCAAAGGAACTACATCATTCACGAAGCTCACACGTTTCTCATGTTAACTGACAAGCATTGGATGTTAGAGGACCAGCCTTGTATCAATTTCAGAAGCAGAGTTGGACTAGATATGGTCCGTATATGTAGGAAACACCGTTCTTTTGTTCTCAGCACACTCACGTTTCCTGCAGTCTTAGAGACTTTAGAAAGCAAGAACGTGCTTCTCCCTCTAAAGCAGAGTGTGATCCATGGATGAGAACTATGCTGTGTGTTTCCCTTCAGAAAAGGAGTTAAATCCCAGGCTCTGTGTTTTCCTACACGCAAGATTTCGTTTCAGGTAAGGGCAGTCAATTTTCAGCTCAAACGAACTACATCGTTCAGTGAGCTCACACGTTTCTCATTTTAACAGACAAGCATTGGATGTTAGAGAACAAGTGCTTTGTATCAGTTTAAGAAGCAGTGTTGGACTAGATATGGTCCGTATGTGTAGGAAACACCGTTCTTTTGTTCTCAGCACACTCACGTTTCCTTCTGTCTTAGAAATTCTAGAAAGCAAGAGCGTGCTTCTTGTTCTAAAGCAGAGTATGATCAATGGATGAGACAATGCTGTGTGTTTCACTTCAGAAATGGAGTTAAATCCCATGCTCTGTGTCTCCCTACAAGCAAGACTTCGTTTAAGGTAAGGGCAGTCAATTTTTTGCTCAAAGGAACTACACCTTTTACAAAGGTCACACGTTTCTCATCTTAAATGACAAGCATTGGATGTTAGAGGACCAGTGCATTGTATCAGTTTCTGAAGAAGATTTGGACTACATATAGTCAGTATGTGTAGGAAACACCGTTCTTTTGTTCTGGGCACACTCAGATTCCCTGCTGTATTAGAGACTCTAGAAAGCAGGAGCGTGCTTCTTGCTCTAAAGCAGAGTGTGATCCATAGATGAGAACTATGCTGTGTGTTTCCCTTCAGAAATGGAGTTAAATCCCAGGCTCTGAGTCTTCCTACAAGCATGACTTCGTTTCAGGTAAGGGCAGTCACTTTTCAGCTCAAACGAACCACATCGTTCACGGAGCTCACACGTTTCTCATCTTAACAGACAAGCATTGGATGTTAGAGGACCAGTGCTTTGTATCAGTTTCAGAAGCAGAGTTGGACTAGATATGGTGCGTATGTGTAGGAAACTCCGTTCTTTTGTTCTCAGCACACTCACGTTTCCTGCTCTCTTAGAGATTTTAGAAAGCAAGAGCGTGCTTCTCGCTCTAAACCAGAGTGTGATCCATGGATGAGAACTATGCTGTGTGTATCCCTTCAGAAATGGAGTTAAATCCCAGGCTCTGTGTCTTCCTACAAGCAAGACTTCGTTTCAGGTAAGGGCAGTCACTTTTCTGCTCAAACGAACTTCATCGTTCACGAAGCTCACACGTTTCTCATCTTAACAGACAAGCATTGGATGTTAGAGGACCAGTGATTTGTATCAGTTTCAGAAGAAGAGTTGGACTAGATATGGTCCGTATGTGTAGGAAACACCGTTCTTTTGTTCTCAGCACACTCACATTTATTGCTCTCTTAGAGACTTTAGAAAGCAAGAGCGTGCTTCTCGCTCTAAACCAGAGTGTGATCCATGGATGAGAACTATGCTGTGTGTTTCCCTTCAGAAATGGAGTTAAATCCCATGCTCTGAGTCTCCCTACAAGCAAGACTTCATTTAAGGTAAGGGCAGTCAATTTTTTGCTCAAAGGAACTACATCCTTCACGAAGCTTACACGTTTCTCATCTTAACAGACAAGCATTGGATGTTAGAGGACCAGTGCATTGTATCAGTTTCTGAAGAAGATTTGGACTACATATAGTCAGTATGTGTAGGAAACACCGTTCTTTTGTTCTGGGCACACTCAGATTTCCTGCTGTATTAGAGACTCTAGAAAGAAAGAGTGTGCTTCTCGTTCTAAAGCTGAGTGGGATCCATGGATGAGACCTATGCTGTGTGTTTCACTTCATAAATGGAGTTAAATCCCAGGCTCTGAGTCTTCCTACAAGCAAGACTTCGTTTCAGGTAAGGGCAGTCACTTTTCAGATTAAACGAACTACATCGTTCACTGAGCTCACACGGTTCTCATCTTAACAGACAAGCATTGGATTTTAGAGGACCAGTTCTCTGTATCAGTTTCAGAAGCAGAGTTGGACTATATAATGTCCGTATGTGTAGGATACACCATACTTTTGTTCTCAGCACACTCACGTTTCCTGCTCTCTTTGAGATTTTAGAAAGCAAGAGCGTGCTTCTCGCTCTAAAGCAGAGTGTGATCCATAGATGAGAACTATGCTATGAGTTTCCCTTCAGAAATGGAGTTAAATCCCAGGCTCTGAGTCTTCCTACAAGCATGATTTCGTTTCAGGTAAGGGTAGTCACTTTTCTGCTCAAACGACCTGCATCGTTCACGTAGCTCACACGTTTCTCATCTTAAGAGACAAGCATTGGATGTTAGAGGACCAGTGCTTTCTATCAGTTTCAGAAGAAGATTTGGACTACATATAGTCAGTATGTGTAGGAAACACCGTTCTTTTGTTCTGGGCACACTCAGATTCCCTGCTGTATTAGAGACTCTAGAAAGCAGGAGCGTGCTTCTTGCTCTAAAGCAGAGTGTGATCCATAGATGAGAACTATGCTGTGTGTTTCCCTTCAGAAATGGAGTTAAATCCCAGGCTCTGAGTCTTCCTACAAGCATGACTTCGTTTCAGGTAAGGGCAGTCACTTTTCAGCTCAAACGAACTACACCGTTCACGGAGCTCACACGTTTCTCATCTTAACAGACAAGCATTGGATGTTAGAGGACCAGTGCTTTGTATCAGTTTCAGAAGCAGAGTTGGACTAGATATGGTGCGTATGTGTAGGAAACACCGTTCTTTGTTCTCAGCACACTCACTTTTCCTGCTCTCTTAGAGACTTTAGAAAGCAAGAGCGTGCTTCTCGCTCTAAAGCAGAGTGTGATCCATGGATGAGAACTATGCTGTGTGTATCCCTTCAGAAATGGAGTTAAATCCCATGCTCTGTGTCTTCCTACAAGCAAGACTTCGTTTCAGGTAAGGGCAGTCACTTTTCTGCTCAAACGAACTTCATCGTTCACGAAGCTCACACGTTTCTCATCTTAACAGACAAGCATTGGATGTTAGAGGACCAGTGATTTGTATCAGTTTCAGAAGAAGATTTGGACTAGATATGGTCCGTATGTGTAGGAAACACCGTTCTTTTGTTCTCAGCACACTCACGTTTATTGCTCTCTTAGAGACTCTAGAAAGCAAGAGCGTGCTTCTTGATCTAAAGCAGAGTGTGATCCATGGATGAGAACTATGCTGTGTGTTTCCCTTCAGAAATGGAGTTAAATCCCATGCTCTGAGTCTCCCTACAAGCAAGACTTCATTTAAGGTAAGGGCAGTCAATTTTTTGCTCAAAGGAACTACATCCTTCACGAAGCTTACACGTTTCTCATCTTAACAGACAAGCATTGGATGTTCGAGGACCAGTGCATTGTATCAGTTTCTGAAGAAGATTTGGACTACATATAGTCAGTATGTGTAGGAAACACCGTTCTTTTGTTCTGGGCACACTCAGATTTCCTGCTGTATTAGAGACTTTAGAAAGCAAGAGCATGCTTCTCGCTCTAAAGAGAGTGTGATCCATGGATGAGAGCAATGCTGTGTGTTTCCCTTCAGAAATGGAGTTAAATCCCAGGCTCTGTGTCTTCCTACAAGCAAGACTTCGTTTCAGGTAAGGGCAGTCACTTTTCAGCTTAAACGAACTACATCGTTCACTGAGCTCACACGGTTCTCATCTTAACAGACAAGCATTGGATTTTAGAGGACCAGTTCTCTGTATCAGTTTCAGAAGCAGAGTTGGACTATATAATGTCCGTATGTGTAGGATACACCATTCTTTTGTTCTCAGCACACTCATGTTTCCTGCTGTCTTAGAGAGTCTAGAAAGCAAGAGCATGCTTCTTGTTCTAAAGCAGAGTGTGATCAATGGATGATTACACTGCTGTGTGTTTTATTTCAGAAATGGATTTAAATCCCAGGCTCTGAGTCTTCCTACAAGCAAGATATCAATTCAGGTAAGGGCAGTCACTTTTCTGCTCAAAAGACCTGCATCGTTCACGAAGCTCACACGTTTCTCATCTTAATTGACAAGCATTGGATGTTAGAGGACCAGTGCTTTGTATCAGTTTCAGAAGAAGAGTTGGACTAGATATGGTCCGTATGTGTAGGAAACACCGTTCTTTTGTTCACAGCACACTCACGTTTCCTGCTCTCTTAGAGACTTTAGAACGCAAGAGCGTGCTTCTCGCTCTAAAGCAGAGTGTGATCCATTGATGAGAACTATGCTGTATGTTTCACTTCAGAAATGGAGTTAAATCCCATGCTCTGAGTCTCCCTACAAGCAAGACTTCGTTTAAGGTAAGGGCAGTCAATTTTCTGCTCAAAGGAACTACATCCTTCACGAAGCTCACACATTTCTCATCTTAACTGACAATCATTGGATGTTAGAGGACCAGTGCATTCTATCAGTTTCAGAAGAAGATTTGGACTACATATTGTCCGTATATGTAGGAAACACCGTTCTTTTGTCCTGGGCACACTCAGATTTCCTGCTGTATTAGAGACTCTAGAAAGCAAGAGTGTGCTTCTCGTTCTAAAGCTGAGTGGGATCCATGGATGAGACCTATGCTGTGTGTTTCACTTCATAAATGGTGTGAAATCGAAGGCTCTGTGTCTTCCTAGATGCAAGACTTCGTTTCATGTAAGGGCAGTCACTTTTCAGCTCAAACGAACTACATCGTTCAATGAGCTCACACGTTTCTCATCTTAACAGACAAGCATTGGATGTTAGAGGACCAGTGCTTTGTATCAGTTTTAGAAGCAGAGTTGGACTAGATATGGTCCGAATGTGTAGGAAACACCGTACTTTTGTTCTCAGCACACTCACGTTTCCTGCTCTCTTTGAGATTTTAGAAAGCAAGAGCGTGCTTCTCGCTCTAAAGCAGAGTGTGATCCATGGATGAGAACTATGCTGTGTGTTTTACTGCAGAAATGGATTTAAATCCCAGGCTCTGAGTCTTCCTACAAGCAAGACTTCAATTCAGGTAAGGGCAGTCACTTTTCTGCTCAAACGACCTGCATCGTTCACGTAGCTCACACGTTTCTCATCTTAATTGACAAGCATTGGATGTTATAGGACCAGTGCTTTGTATCAGTTTCAGAAGAAGATTTGGACTACATATAGTCAGTATGTGTAGGAAACACCGTTCTTTTGTTCTGGGCACACTCAGATTACCTGCTGTATTAGAGACTCTAGAAAGCAGGAGCGTGCTTCTTGCTCTAAAGCAGAGTGTGATCCATAGATGAGAACTATGCTGTGTGTTTCCCTTCAGAAATGGAGTTAAATCCCAGGCTCTGAGTCTTCCTACAAGCATGACTTCGTTTCAGGTAAGGGCAGTCACTTTTCAGCTCAAACGAACTACATCGTTCACGGAGCTCACACGTTTCTCATCTTAACAGACAAGCATTGGATGTTAGAGGACCAGTGCTTTGTATCAGTTTCAGAAGTAGAGTTGGACTAGATATGGTCCGTATGTGTAGGAAACACCGTTCTTTTGTTCTCAGCACACTCACGTTTATTGCTCTCTTAGAGACTTTAGAAAGCAAGAGCGTGCTTCTCGCTCTAAAGCAGAGTGTGATCCATGGATGAGAACTATGCTGTGTGTTTCCCTTCAGAAATGGAGTTAAATCCCATGCTCTGAGTCTCCCTACAAGCAAGACTTCATTTAAGGTAAGGGCAGTCAATTTTTTGCTCAAAGGAACTACATCCTTCACGAAGCTTACACGTTTCTCATCTTAACAGACAAGCATTGGATGTTAGAGGACCAATGCATTGTATCAGTTTCTGAAGAAGATTTGGACTACATATAGTCAGTATGTGTAGGAAACACCATTCTTTTGTTCTGGGCACACTCAGATTTCCTGCTGTATTAGAGACTTTAGAAAGCAAGAGCATGCTTCTCGCTCTAAAGAGAGTGTGATCCATGGATGAGAACAATGCTGTGTGTTTCCCTTCAGAAATGGAGTTAAATCCCAGGCTCTGTGTCTTCCTACAAGCAAGAATTCGTTTCAGGTAAGGGCAGTCACTTTTCAGCTTAAACGAACTACATCGTTCACTGAGCTCACACGTTTCTCATCTTAACAGACAAGCATTGGATGTTAGAGGACCAGTGCTTTTATCAGTTTCAGAAGCAGAGTTGGACTAGATATGGTCCGAATGTGTAGGAAACACCGTACTTTTGTTCTCAGCACACTCACGTTTCCTGCTCTCTTTGAGATTTTAGAAAGCAAGAGCGTGCTTCTCGCTCTAAAGCAGAGTGTGATCCATGGATGAGAACTATGCTGTGTGTTTTACTGCAGAAATCGATTTAAATCCCAGGCTCTGAGTCTTCCTACAAGCAAGACTTCAATTCAGGTAAGGGCAGTCACTTTTCTGCTCAAACGACCTGCATCGTTCACGTAGCTCACACGTTTCTCATCTTAATTGACAAGCATTGGATATTATAGGACCAGTGCTTTGTATCAGTTTCAGAAGAAGAGTTGGACTAGATATGGTCCGTATGTGTAGGAAACACCGTTCTTTTGTTCTCAGCACACTCACGTTTCCTCCTCTCTTAGAGACTTTAGAAAGCAAGAGCATGCTTCTCGCTCTAAAGAGAGTGTGATCCATGGATGAGAGCAATGCTGTGTGTTTCCCTTCAGAAATGGAGTTAAATCCCAGGCTCTGTGTCTTCCTACAAGCAAGACTTCGTTTCAGGTAAGGGCAGTCACTTTTCAGCTTAAACGAACTACATCGTTCACTGAGCTCACACGGTTCTCATCTTAACAGACAAGCATTGGATTTTAGAGGACCAGTTCTCTGTATCAGTTTCAGAAGCAGAGTTGGACTATATAATGTCCGTATGTGTAGGATACACCATTCTTTTGTTCTCAGCACACTCATGTTTCCTGCTGTCTTAGAGAGTCTAGAAAGCAAGAGCATGCTTCTTGTTCTAAAGCAGAGTGTGATCAATGGATGATTACACTGCTGTGTGTTTTATTTCAGAAATGGATTTAAATCCCAGGCTCTGAGTCTTCCTACAAGCAAGATATCAATTCAGGTAAGGGCAGTCACTTTTCTGCTCAAAAGACCTGCATCGTTCACGAAGCTCACACGTTTCTCATCTTAATTGACAAGCATTGGATGTTAGAGGACCAGTGCTTTGTATCAGTTTCAGAAGAAGAGTTGGACTAGATATGGTCCGTATGTGTAGGAAACACCGTTCTTTTGTTCACAGCACACTCACGTTTCCTGCTCTCTTAGAGACTTTAGAACGCAAGAGCGTGCTTCTCGCTCTAAAGCAGAGTGTGATCCATTGATGAGAACTATGCTGTATGTTTCACTTCAGAAATGGAGTTAAATCCCATGCTCTGAGTCTCCCTACAAGCAAGACTTCGTTTAAGGTAAGGGCAGTCAATTTTCTGCTCAAAGGAACTACATCCTTCACGAAGCTCACACATTTCTCATCTTAACTGACAATCATTGGATGTTAGAGGACCAGTGCATTCTATCAGTTTCAGAAGAAGATTTGGACTACATATTGTCCGTATATGTAGGAAACACCGTTCTTTTGTCCTGGGCACACTCAGATTTCCTGCTGTATTAGAGACTCTAGAAAGCAAGAGTGTGCTTCTCGTTCTAAAGCTGAGTGGGATCCATGGATGAGACCTATGCTGTGTGTTTCACTTCATAAATGGTGTGAAATCGAAGGCTCTGTGTCTTCCTAGATGCAAGACTTCGTTTCATGTAAGGGCAGTCACTTTTCAGCTCAAACGAACTACATCGTTCAATGAGCTCACACGTTTCTCATCTTAACAGACAAGCATTGGATGTTAGAGGACCAGTGCTTTTATCAGTTTCAGAAGCAGAGTTGGACTAGATATGGTCCGAATGTGTAGGAAACACCGTACTTTTGTTCTCAGCACACTCACGTTTCCTGCTCTCTTTGAGATTTTAGAAAGCAAGAGCGTGCTTCTCGCTCTAAAGCAGAGTGTGATCCATGGATGAGAACTATGCTGTGTGTTTTACTGCAGAAATGGATTTAAATCCCAGGCTCTGAGTCTTCCTACAAGCAAGACTTCAATTCAGGTAAGGGCAGTCACTTTTCTGCTCAAACGACCTGCATCGTTCACGTAGCTCACACGTTTCTCATCTTAATTGACAAGCATTGGATGTTATAGGACCAGTGCTTTGTATCAGTTTCAGAAGAAGATTTGGACTACATATAGTCAGTATGTGTAGGAAACACCGTTCTTTTGTTCTGGGCACACTCAGATTACCTGCTGTATTAGAGACTCTAGAAAGCAGGAGCGTGCTTCTTGCTCTAAAGCAGAGTGTGATCCATAGATGAGAACTATGCTGTGTGTTTCCCTTCAGAAATGGAGTTAAATCCCAGGCTCTGAGTCTTCCTACAAGCATGACTTCGTTTCAGGTAAGGGCAGTCACTTTTCAGCTCAAACGAACTACATCGTTCACGGAGCTCACACGTTTCTCATCTTAACAGACAAGCATTGGATGTTAGAGGACCAGTGCTTTGTATCAGTTTCAGAAGCAGAGTTGGACTAGATATGGTCCGTATGTGTAGGAAACACCGTTCTTTTGTTCTCAGCACACTCACGTTTATTGCTCTCTTAGAGACTTTAGAAAGCAAGAGCGTGCTTCTCGCTCTAAAGCAGAGTGTGATCCATGGATGAGAACTATGCTGTGTGTTTCCCTTCAGAAATGGAGTTAAATCCCATGCTCTGAGTCTCCCTACAAGCAAGACTTCATTTAAGGTAAGGGCAGTCAATTTTTTGCTCAAAGGAACTACATCCTTCACGAAGCTTACACGTTTCTCATCTTAACAGACAAGCATTGGATGTTAGAGGACCAATGCATTGTATCAGTTTCTGAAGAAGATTTGGACTACATATAGTCAGTA
Organism: Onychomys leucogaster; assembly: GCA_949786385.1. Classification (NCBI taxonomy): domain Eukaryota; kingdom Metazoa; phylum Chordata; class Mammalia; order Rodentia; family Cricetidae; genus Onychomys; species Onychomys leucogaster. The sequence continues at coordinate 1,105,422 of CATKUP010000161.1, read as the reverse complement.
TGTGTAGGAAACACCATTCTTTTGTTCTGGGCACACTCAGATTTCCTGCTGTATTAGAGACTTTAGAAAGCAAGAGCATGCTTCTCGCTCTAAAGAGAGTGTGATCCATGGATGAGAACAATGCTGTGTGTTTCCCTTCAGAAATGGAGTTAAATCCCAGGCTCTGTGTCTTCCTACAAGCAAGAATTCGTTTCAGGTAAGGGCAGTCACTTTTCAGCTTAAACGAACTACATCGTTCACTGAGCTCACACGTTTCTCATCTTAACAGACAAGCATTGGATGTTAGAGGACCAGTGCTTTTATCAGTTTCAGAAGCAGAGTTGGACTAGATATGGTCCGAATGTGTAGGAAACACCGTACTTTTGTTCTCAGCACACTCACGTTTCCTGCTCTCTTTGAGATTTTAGAAAGCAAGAGCGTGCTTCTCGCTCTAAAGCAGAGTGTGATCCATGGATGAGAACTATGCTGTGTGTTTTACTGCAGAAATCGATTTAAATCCCAGGCTCTGAGTCTTCCTACAAGCAAGACTTCAATTCAGGTAAGGGCAGTCACTTTTCTGCTCAAACGACCTGCATCGTTCACGTAGCTCACACGTTTCTCATCTTAATTGACAAGCATTGGATATTATAGGACCAGTGCTTTGTATCAGTTTCAGAAGAAGAGTTGGACTAGATATGGTCCGTATGTGTAGGAAACACCGTTCTTTTGTTCTCAGCACACTCACGTTTCCTCCTCTCTTAGAGACTTTAGAAAGCAAGAGCATGCTTCTCGCTCTAAAGAGAGTGTGATCCATGGATGAGAGCAATGCTGTGTGTTTCCCTTCAGAAATGGAGTTAAATCCCAGGCTCTGTGTCTTCCTACAAGCAAGACTTCGTTTCAGGTAAGGGCAGTCACTTTTCAGCTTAAACGAACTACATCGTTCACTGAGCTCACACGGTTCTCATCTTAACAGACAAGCATTGGATTTTAGAGGACCAGTTCCCTGTATCAGTTTCAGAAGCAGAGTTGGACTATATAATGTCCGTATGTGTAGGATACACCATTCTTTTGTTCTCAGCACACTCATGTTTCCTGCTGTCTTAGAGAGTCTAGAAAGCAAGAGCATGCTTCTTGTTCTAAAGCAGAGTGTGATCAATGGATGATTACACTGCTGTGTGTTTTATTTCAGAAATGGATTTAAATCCCAGGCTCTGAGTCTTCCTACAAGCAAGACTTCAATTCAGGTAAGGGCAGTCACTTTTCTGCTCAAAAGACCTGCATCGTTCACGAAGCTCACACGTTTCTCATCTTAACAGACAAGCATTGGATGTTAGAGGACCAGTGCTTTTATCAGTTTCAGAAGCAGAGTTGGACTAGATATGGTCCGAATGTGTAGGAAACACCGTACTTTTGTTCTCAGCACACTCACGTTTCCTGCTCTCTTTGAGATTTTAGAAAGCAAGAGCGTGCTTCTCGCTCTAAAGCAGAGTGTGATCCATGGATGAGAACTATGCTGTGTGTTTTACTGCAGAAATGGATTTCAATCCCAGGCTCTGAGTCTTCCTACAAGCAAGACTTCAATTCAGGTAAGGGCAGTCACTTTTCTGCTCAAACGACCTGCATCGTTCACGTAGCTCACACGTTTCTCATCTTAATTGACAAGCATTGGATGTTATAGGACCAGTGCTTTGTATCAGTTTCAAAAGAAGATTTGGACTACATATAGTCAGTATGTGTAGGAAACACCGTTCTTTTGTTCTGGGCACACTCAGATTCCCTGCTGTATTAGAGACTCTAGAAAGCAGGAGCGTGCTTCTTGATCTAAAGCAGAGTGTGATCCATAGATGAGAACTATGCTGTGTGTTTCCCTTCAGAAATGGAGTTAAATCCCAGGCTCTGAGTCTTCCTACAAGCATGACTTCGTTTCAGGTAAGGGCAGTCACTTTTCAGCTCAAACGAACTACATCGTTCACGGAGCTCACACGTTTCTCATCTTAACAGACAAGCATTGGATGTTAGAGGACCAGTGCTTTGTATCAGTTTCAGAAGCAGAGTTGGACTAGATATGGTCCGTATGTGTAGGAAACACCGTTCTTTGTTCTCAGCACACTCACGTTTATTGCTCTCTTAGAGACTTTAGAAAGCAAGAGCGTGCTTCTCGCTCTAAAGCAGAGTGTGATCCATGGATGAGAACTATGCTGTGTGTTTCCCTTCAGAAATGGAGTTAAATCCCATGCTCTGAGTCTCCCTACAAGCAAGACTTCATTTAAGGTAAGGGCAGTCAATTTTTGCTCAAAGGAACTACATCCTTCACGAAGCTTACACGTTTCTCATCTTAACAGACAAGCATTGGATGTTAGAAGACCAATGCATTGTATCAGTTTCTGAAGAAGATTTGGACTACATATAGTCAGTATGTGTAGGAAACACCATTCTTTTGTTCTGGGCACACTCAGATTTCCTGCTGTATTAGAGACTTTAGAAAGCAAGAGCATGCTTCTCGCTCTAAAGAGAGTGTGATCCATGGATGAGAACAATGCTGTGTGTTTCCCTTCAGAAATGGAGTTAAATCCCAGGCTCTGTGTCTTCCTACAAGCAAGACTTCGTTTCAGGTAAGGGCAGTCACTTTTCAGCTTAAACGAACTACATCGTTCACTGAGCTCACACGTTTCTCATCTTAACAGACAAGCATTGGATGTTAGAGGACCAGTGCTTTTATCAGTTTCAGAAGCAGAGTTGGACTAGATATGGTCCGAATGTGTAGGAAACACCGTACTTTTGTTCTCAGCACACTCACGTTTCCTGCTCTCTTTGAGATTTTAGAAAGCAAGAGCGTGCTTCTCGCTCTAAAGCAGAGTGTGATCCATGGATGAGAACTATGCTGTGTGTTTTACTGCAGAAATGGATTTAAATCCCAGGCTCTGAGTCTTCCTACAAGCAAGACTTCAATTCAGGTAAGGGCAGTCACTTTTTTGCTCAAACGACCTGCATCGTTCACGTAGCTCACACGTTTCTCATCTTAATTGACAAGCATTGGATATTATAGGACCAGTGCTTTGTATCAGTTTCAGAAGAAGAGTTGGACTAGATATGGTCCGTATGTGTAGGAAACACCGTTCTTTTGTTCTCAGCACACTCACGTTTCCTCCTCTCTTAGAGACTTTAGAAAGCAAGAGCATGCTTCTCGCTCTAAAGAGAGTGTGATTCATGGATGAGAACTATGCTGTGTGTTTCCCTTCAGAAATGGAGTTAAATCCCAGGCTCTGTGTCTTCCTACACGCAAGACTTCGTTTGAGGTAAGGGCAGTCACTTTTCAGCTTAAACGAACTACATCGTTCACTGAGCTCACACGGTTCTCATCTTCACAGACAAGCATTGGATTTTAGAGGACCATTTCTCTGTATCAGTTTCAGAAGCAGAGTTGGACTAGATAATGTCCGTATGTGTAGGATACACCATTCTTTTGTTCTCAGCACACTCACGTTTCCTACTGTCTTAGAGACTCTAGAAAGCAAGAGCGTGCTTCTTGTTCTAAAGCACAGTGTGATCAATGGATGATTACACTGCTGTGTGTTTTAAACAGAAATGGAGTTAAATCCCATGCTCTGAGTCTTCCTACAAGCAAGACTTCATTTCAGGTAAGGGTAGTCACTTTTCTGCTCAAAGGAACTACATCGTTCACGAAGCTCACAAGTTTCTCATCTTAACTGACAAGCATTGGATGTTAGAGGAGCAGTGCATTGTATCAGTTTCTGAAGAAGTTTTGGACTACATATAGTCAGTATGTGTAGGAAACACCGTTTTTTTGTTCTGGGCACACTCAGATTTCCTGCTGTATTAGAGACTCTAGAAAGCAAGAGCATGCTTCTTGCTCTAAAGCAGAGTGTGATCCATGGATGAGAACTATGCTGTATGTTTCCCTTCAGAAATAGAGTTAAATCCCAGACTCTGTGTCTTCCTACAGGCAAGACTTCATTTCAGGTAAGGGCAGTCACATTTCAGCTCAAACAAACTACATCGTTCACGAAGCTCACACGTTTTTCGTCTTAACTGGCAAGCATTGGATGTTAGAGGACCAGTGCATTGTATCAGTTTCTGAAGAAGATTTGGACTACATATAGTCAGTATGTGTAGGAAACAGCGTTCTTTTGTTCTGGGCACACTCAGATTTCCTGCTGTATTAGAGACTCTAGAAAGCAAGAGCATGCTTCTTGCTCTAAAGCAGAGTGTGATCCATGGATGAGAACTATGCTGTATGTTTCCCTTCAGAAATAGAGTTAAATCCCAGACTCTGTGTCTTCCTACAGGCAAGACTTCATTTCAGGTAAGGGCAGTCACATTTCAGCTCAAACAAACTACATCGTTCACGAAGCTCACACGTTTTTCGTCTTAACTGGCAAGCATTGGATGTTAGAGGACCAGTGCATTGTATCAGTTTCTGAAGAAGATTTGGACTACATATAGTCAGTATGTGTAGGAAACAGCTTTCTTTTGTTCTGGGCACACTCAGATTTCCTGCTGTATTAGAGACTCTAGAAAGCAAGAGCATGCTTCTTGCTCTAAAGCAGAGTGTGATCCATGGATGAGAACTATGTTGTGTGTTTCCCTTCAGAAATGGAGTTAAATCCCAGGCTCTATGTCTTCCTACAAGCAAGACTTCGTTTCTGGTAAGGGCAGTCACTTTTCACCTCAAACGAACTACATCATTCACGGAGCTCACACGTTTCTCATCTTAACAGACAAGCATTGGATGTTAGAGGACCAGTGCTTTGTATCAGTTTCAGAAGCAGAGTTGGACTAGATATGGTCCGTATGTGTAGGAAACACCGTTCTTTTGTTCTCAGCACACTCACGTTTCCTGCTCTCTTAGAGACTTTAGAAAGCAAGAGCGTGCTTCTCACTCTAAAGCAGAGTGTGATCAATGGATGAGAACTATGCTGTGTGTTTCCCTTCAGAAATGGAGTTAAATCCCAGGCTCTGTGTCTTCCTACAAGCAAGACTTCGTTTCAGGTAAGGGCAGTCACTTTTCAGCTCAAACGAACTACATTGTTCCCTGAGCTCACACGTTTCTCATCTTAACAGACAAGCATTGGATGTTAGAGGACCAGTGCTTTCTATCAGTTTAAGAAGCAGAGTTGGACTAGATATGGTCCGTATGTGTAGGAAACACCTTTCTTTTGTTCTCAGCACACTCACGTTTCCTGCTCTCTTAGAGACTCTAGAGAGCAAGAGCGTGCTTCTTGTTCTAAAGCAGAGTGTGATCAATAGATGAGACAATGCTGTGTGTTTCCCTTCAGAAAAGGAGTTAAATCCCAGGCTCTGAGTCTCCCTACAAGCAAGACTTCAATTCAGGTAAGGGCAGTCACTTTTCAGCTCAAACGAACTTCATCGTTCACGAAGCTCACATGTTTCTCATCTTAACTGACAAGCATTGGATGTTAGAGGACCAGTGCATTGTATCAGTTTCAGAAGAAGATTTGGACTACATATAGTCAGTATGTGTAGGAAACACCGTTCTTTTGTTCTGGGCACTCTCAGATTTCCTGCTATATTAGAGACTCTAGAAAGCAAGAGCATGCTTCTTGCTCTAAAGCAGAGAGTGATCCATGATGAGAACTATGCTGTATGTTTCCCTTCAGAAATGGAGTTAAATCCCAGACTCTGTGTGTTCCTACAGGCAAGACTTCGTTTCAGGTAAGGGCAGTCACTTTTCAGCTCAAACGAACTACATCGTTCACGAAGCTCACACGTTTCTCATCCAAACAGACAAGCATTGGATTTTAGAGGACCATTTCTTTGTATCAGTTTCAGTAGCAGAGTTGGACAATATAATGTCAGTATGTGTAGGATACAGCATTCTTTTGTTCTCAGCACACTCACGTTTCCTGCTGTCTTAGAGACTCTAGAAAGCAAGAGCATGCTTCTTGTTCTAAAGCAGAGTGTGATCAATGGATGATTACACTGCTGTGTGTTTTACTTCAGAAATGGATTTAAATCCCAGGCTCTGAGTCTTCCTACAAGAAAGACTTCAATTCAGGTAAGGGCAGTCACTTTTCTGCTCAAACTAACAACATCATTCACAAAGCTCACACGTTTCTCTTCTTAACTGACAAGCATTGGATGTTAGAGGGTCATTGCTTTGTATCAGTTTCAGAAGCAGATTTGGACTACACATGGTCCATATGTGTAGGACACACCGTTCTTTTGTTCTGGGCACACTCAGATTTCCTGCTGTATTAGAGAATCTAGAAAGCAAGAGTGTGCTTCTCGCTCTAAAGCAGAGTGTGATCCATGGATGAGAACTATGCTGTGTGTTTCCCTTCAGAAATGGACTTAAATCCCAGGCTCTGTGTCTTACTACAAGCAAGAATTCGTTTCATGTAAGGGCAGTCACTTTTCAGCTCAAACGATCTACATCGTTCCCTGAGCTCACACGTTTCTCATCTTAACAGACAAGCATTGGATGTTAGAGGACCAGTGCTTTGTATCAGTTTCAGAAGCAGAGTTGGATTAGATATGGTCCGTATGTGTAGGAAACACCGTTCTTTTGTTCTCAGCACACTCACGTTTCCTTCAGTCTTAGAGATTCTAGAAAGCAAGAGCGTGCTTCTTGTTCTAAAGCAGAGTGTGATCAATGGATGAGACAATGCTGTGTGTTTCACTTCAGAAATGGAGTTAAATCCCATGCTCTGAGTCTTCCTACAAGCAAGACTTCATTTCAGGTAAGGGTAGTCACTTTTCTGCTCAAAGGAACTACATCGTTCACGAAGCTCACAAGTTTCTCATCTTAACTGACAAGCATTGGATGTTAGAGGAGCAGTGCATTGTATCAGTTTCTGAAGAAGTTTTGGACTACATATAGTCAGTATGTGTAGGAAACACCGTTTTTTTGTTCTGGGCACACTCAGATTTCCTGCTGTATTAGAGACTCTAGAAAGCAAGAGCATGCTTCTTGCTCTAAAGCAGAGTGTGATCCATGGATGAGAACTGTGCTGTATGTTTCCCTTCAGAAATAGAGTTAAATCCCAGACTCTGTGTCTTCCTACAGGCAAGACTTCATTTCAGGTAAGGGCAGTCACATTTCAGCTCAAACAAACTACATCGTTCACGAAGCTCACACGTTTTTCGTCTTAACTGGCAAGCATTGGATGTTAGAGGACCAGTGCATTGTATCAGTTTCTGAAGAAGATTTGGACTACATATAGTCAGTATGTGTAGGAAACAGCGTTCTTTTGTTCTGGGCACACTCAGATTTCCTGCTGTATTAGAGACTCTAGAAAGCAAGAGCATGCTTCTTGCTCTAAAGCAGAGTGTGATCCATGGATGAGAACTATGCTGTGTGTTTCCCTTCAGAAATGGAGTTAAATCCCAGACTCTATGTCTTCCTACAAGCAAGACTTCGTTTCAGGTAAGGGCAGTCACTTTTCACCTCAAACGAACTACATCATTCACGGAGCTCACACGTTTCTCATCTTAACAGACAAGCATTGGATGTTAGAGGACCAGTGCTTTGTATCAGTTTCAGAGGCAGAGTTGGACTAGATATGGTTCGTATGTGTAGGAAACACCGTTCTTTGTTCTCAGCACACTCACGTTTCCTGCTGTCTTAGAGACTCTAGAAAGCAAGAGCGTGCTTCTTGTTCTAAAGCAGAGTGTGATCAATGGATGATTACACTGCTGTGTGTTTTACTTCAGAAATGGATTTAAATCCCAGGCTCTGAGTCTTCCTACAAGAAAGACTTCATTTCAGGTAAGGGCAGTCACTTTTCTGCTCAAAATAACAACGTCATTCACAAAGCTCACACGTTTCTCTTTTTAACTGACAAGCATTGGATGTTAGAGGGTCATTGCTTTGTATCAGTTTCAGAAGCAGATTTGGACTACACATGGTCCATATGTGTAGGACACACCGTTCTTTTGTTCTGGGCACACTCAGATGTACTGCTGTATTAGAGAATCTAGAAAGCAAGAGTGTGCTTCTCGCTCTAAAGCAGAGTGTGATCCATGGATGAGAACTATGCTGTGTGTTTCCCTTCAGAAATGGACTTAAATCCCAGGCTCTGTGTCTTACTACAAGCAAGAATTCGTTTCATGTAAGGGCAGTCACTTTTCAGCTCAAACGATCTACATCGTTCAGTGAGCTCACACGTTTCTCATCTTAACAGACAAGCATTGGATGTTAGAGGACAAGTGCTTTGTATCAGTTTCAGTAGCAGAGTTGGATTAGATATGGTCCGTATGTGTAGGAAACACCGTTCTTTTGTTCTCAGCACACTCACGTTTCCTTCAGTCTTAGAGATTCTAGAAAGCAAGAGCGTGCTTCTTGTTCTAAAGCAGAGTGTGATCAATGGATGAGACAATGCTGTGTGTTTCACTTCAGAAATGGAGTTAAATCCCATGCTCTGAGTCTTCCTACAAGCAAGACTTCATTTCAGGTAAGGGTAGTCACTTTTCTGCTCAAAGGAACTACATCGTTCACGAAGCTCACAAGTTTCTCATCTTAACTGACAAGCATTGGATGTTAGAGGAGCAGTGCATTGTATCAGTTTCTGAAGAAGTTTTGGACTACATATAGTCAGTATGTGTAGGAAACACCGTTTTTTTGTTCTGGGCACACTCAGATTTCCTGCTGTATTAGAGACTCTAGAAAGCAAGAGCATGCTTCTTGCTCTAAAGCAGAGTGTGATCCATGGATGAGAACTATGCTGTATGTTTCCCTTCAGAAATAGAGTTAAATCCCAGACTCTGTGTCTTCCTACAGGCAAGACTTCATTTCAGGTAAGGGCAGTCACTTTTCACCTCAAACGAACTACATCATTCACGGAGCTCACACGTTTCTCATCTTAACAGACAAGCATTGGATGTTAGAGGACCAGTGCTTTGTATCAGTTTCAGAAGCAGAGTTGGACTAGATATGGTCCGTATGTGTAGGAAACACCGTTCTTTTGTTCTCAGCACACTCACGTTTCCTGTTCTCTTAGAGACTTTAGAAAGCAAGAGCGTGCTTCTTGTTCTAAAGCAGAGTGTGATCAATGGATGATTACACTGCTGTGTGTTTTACTTCAGAAATGGATTTAAATCCCAGGCTCTGAGTCTTCCTACAAGCAAGACTTCAATTCAGGTAAGGGCAGTCACTTTTCTGCTCAAACGAACTTCATCGTTCACGAAGCTCACACGTTTCTCATCATAACAGACAAGCATTGGATGTTAGAGGACCAGTGCATTCTATCAGTTTCAGAAGAAGAGTTGGACTACATATTGTCCGTATGTGTAGGAAACACCGTTCTTTTGTCCTGGGCACACTCAGATTTCCTGCTGTATTAGATACTCTAGAAAGCAAGAGCATGCTTCTCGCTGTAAAGGAGAGTGGGATCCATGGATGAGAACTATGCTGTGTATTTCCCTTCAGAAATGGAGTTAAATCCCATGCTCTGAGTCTCCCTACAAGCAAGACTTCATTTCAGGTAAGGGCAGTCACTTTTCTGCTCAAACTAACAACATCGTTCACAAAGCTCACACGTTTCTCATCTTAACTGAGAAGCATTGGATGTTAGAGGGTCAGTGCTTTGTATAAGTTTCAGAAGCAGAGTTGCACTAGATATGGTCTGTATGTGTAGGAAACACCGTTCTTTTGTTCTCAGCACACTCACGTTTCCTGCTCTCTTAGAGACTTTAGAAAGCAAGAGCGTGCTTGTCGCTCTAAAGCAGAGTGTGATCCGTGGATGTGAACTATGCTGTGTGTTTCCCTTCAGAAATGGAGTTAAATCCCATGCTCTGAGTCTCCCTACAAGCAAGACTTCATTTAAGGTAAGGGCAGTCAATTTTTTGCTCAAAGGAACTACATCCTTCACGAAGCTTACACGTTTCTCATCTTAACAGACAAGCATTGGATGTTAGAGGACCAGTGCATTGTATCAGTTTCTGAAGAAGATTTGGACTACATATAGTCAGTATGTGTAGGAAACACCGTTCTTTTGTTCTAGGCACACTCAGATTTCCTGCTGTCTTAGAGACTCTAGAAAGCAAGAGCGTGCTTCTTGCTCTAAAGCAGAGTGTGATCCATGGATGAGAACTATGCTGTATGTTTTCCTTCAGAAATGGATTTAAATCCCAGACTCTGAGTCTTCCTACAAGCAAGACTTCGTTTCAGGCAAGGGCAGTCACTTTTCTGCTCAAACGAACTACACCTTTCACAAAGCTCACACGTTTCTCATCTTAACTGACAAGCATTGGATGTTAGAGGAGCAGTGCATTCTATCAGTTTCAGAAGAAGATTTGTACTACATATTGTCTGTATGTGTAGGAAACACCGTTCTATTGTCCTGGGCACACTCAGATTTCCTGCTGGATTAGATACTATAGAAAGCAAGAGTGTGCTTCTCGTTCTAAAGCATAGTGTGATCCATGGATGAGAACTATGATGTGTGTTTCACTTCATAAATGGTGTGAAATCCCAGTCTCTGTGTCTTCCTAGAAGCAAGACTTCGTTTCATATAAGGGCAGTCACTTTTCAACTCAAACGAACTACATCGTTCACTGAGCTCTCACGTTTCTCATCTTAAGAGACAAGCATTGGATGTTAGAGGACCAGTGCTTTGTATCAGTTTCAGAGGAAGAGTTGGACTAGATATGGTCCGTATGTGTAGGAAACACCGTTCTTTTGTTCTCAGCACACTCACGTTTCCTGCTGTCTTAGAGACTCTAGAAAGCAAGAGTGTGCTTCTCGCTCTAAAGCAGAGTGTGATCCATGGATGAGAACTATGCTGTGTGTTTACCTTCAGAAATGGTCTTAAATCCCAGGCTCTGTGTCTTACTACAAGCAAGACTTCGTTTCAGGTAAGAGCAGTCACTTTTCAGTTCAAAGGAACTACATCATTCACAAAGCTCACACGTTTCTCATGTTAACAGACAAGCATTGGATGTTAGAGGACCCGTGCCTTGTATCAGTTTCAGAAGCAGAGTTGGACTAGATATGGTCCGTATATGTAGGAAACACCGTTCTTTTGTTCTCAGCACAATCACGTTTCCTTCTGTCTTAGAAATTCTAGAAAGCAAGAGCGTGCTTCCTGTTCTAAAGCAGAGTGTGATCAATGGATGAGACAATGCTGTGTGTTTCACTTCAGAAATGGAGTTAATTCCCATGCTCTGAGTCTCCCTACAAGCAAGACTTCGTTTAAGGTAAGGGCAGTCACCTTTCTGCTCAAAGGAACTACATAGTTCACGAAGCTCACACGTTTCTCATCTTAACTGACAAGCATTGGATGTTAGAGGACCAGTGCATTGTATCAGATTCTGAAGAAGATTTGGACTACATATAGTCAGTATGTGTAGGAAACACCGTTCTTTTGTTCTGGGCACACTCAGATTTCCTGCTGTATTAGAGACTCTAGAAAGCAAGAGCGTGCTTCTTGCTCTAAAGCAGAGTGTGATCAATGGATGATTACACTGCTGTGTGTTTTACTTCAGAAATGGAGTTCAATCCCAGGCTCTGAGTCTTCCTACAAGCAAGACTTCATTTCAGGTAAGGGCAATCACTTTTCAGCTCAAATGAACTACATCGTTCACTGAGCTCACATGTTTCTCATCTTAAGAGACAAGCATTGGATGTTAGAGGACCAGTGCTTTGTATCAGTTTCAGAGGCAGAGTTGGACTAGATATGGTCCGTATGTGTAGGAAACACCGTTCTTTTGTTCTCAGCACACTCACGTTTCCTGCTGTCTTAGAGACTCTAGAAAGCAAGAGCGTGCTTCTTGTTCTAAAGCAGAGTGTGATCAATGGATGATTACACTGCTGTGTGTTTTACTTCAGAAATGGAGTTAAACCCCAGGCTCTGAGTCTTCCTACAAGCAAGACTTCATTTCAGGTAAGGGCAGTCACTTTTCTGCTCAAACTAACAACATCGTTCACAAAGCTCACACGTTTCTCATTTTAACTGAGAAGCATTGGATGTTAGAGGGTCAGTGCTTTGTATCAGTTTCAGAAGCAGATTTGGACTACATATGGTCCATATGTGTAGGAAACACCGTTCTTTTGTTCTGGGCACACTCAGATTTCCTGCTGTATTAGAGACTCTAGAAAGCAAGAGCGTGCTTCTTGCTCTAAAGCAGAGTGTGATCCATGGATGAGAACTATGCTGTGTGTTTCCCTTCAGAAAAGGAGTTAAATCCCAGGCTCTGAGTCTTCCTACAAGCAAGACTTCGTTTCAGGTAAGGGCAGTCACTTTTCACCTCAAACGAACTACATCGTTCACGGAGCTCACACGTTTCTCATCTTAACAGACAAGCATTGGATGTTAGAGGACCAGTGCTTTGTATCAGTTTCAGAAGCAGAGTTGGACTAGATATGGTCCGTATGTGTAGGAAACACCGTTCTTTTGTTCTCAGCACACTCACGTTTCCTGCTCTCTTAGAGACTTTAGAAAGCAAGAGCGTGCTTCTCGCTCTAAAGCAGAGTGTGATCCGTGGATGAGAACTATGCTGTGTGTTTCCCTTCAGAAATGGAGTTAAATCCCATGCTCTGAGTCTCCCTACAAGCAAGACTTCATTTAAGGTAAGGGCAGTCAATTTTTTGCTCAAAGGAACTACATCCTTCACTGAGCTCACACGTTTCTCATCTTAAGAGACAAGCATTGGATGTTAGAGGACCAGTGCTTTGTATCAGTTTCAGAGGCAGAGTTGGACTAGATATGGTCCGTATGTGTAGGAAACACCGTTCTTTTATTCTCAGCACACTCACGTTTCCTGCTGTCTTAGAGACTCTAGAAAGCAAGAGCGTGCTTCTTGTTCTAAAGCAGAGTGTGATCAATGGATGATTCCACTGCTGTGTGTTTTACTTCAGAAATGGAGTTAAATCCCAGGCTCTGAGTCTTCCTACAAGCAAGACTTCATTTCAGGTAAGGGCAGTCACTTTTCTGCTCAAACTAACAACATCGTTCACAAAGCTCACACGTTTCTCATTTTAACTGAGAAGCATTGGATGTTAGAGGGTCAGTGCTTTGTATCAGTTTCAGAATCAGATTTGGACTACATATGGTCCATATGTGTAGGACACACCGTTCTTTTGTTCTGGGCACACTCACGTTTCCTGCAGTCTTAGAGACTTTAGAAAGCAAGAGCGTGCTTCTCCCTCTAAAGCAGAGTGTGATCCATGGATGAGAACTATGCTGTGTGTTTCCCTTCAGAAAAGGAGTTAAATCCCAGGCTCTGTGTTTTCCTACAAGCAAGATTTCGTTTCAGGTAAGGGCAGTCACTTTTCAGCTCAAACGAACTACATTGTTCAGTGAGCTCACACGTTTCTCATTTTAACAGACAAGCATTGGATGTTAGAGAACAAGTGCTTTGTATCAGTTTAAGAAGCAGTGTTGGACTAGATATGGTCCGTATGTGTAGGAAACACCGTTCTTTTGTTCTCAGCACACTCACGTTTCCTTCTGTCTTAGAAATTCTAGAAAGCAAGAGCGTGCTTCTTGTTCTAAAGCAGAGTATGATCAATGGATGAGACAATGCTGTGTGTTTCACTTCAGAAATGGAGTCAAATCCCATGCTCTGAGTCTCCCTACAAGCAAGACTTCGTTTAAGGTAAGGGCAGTCAATTTTTTGCTCAAAGGAACTACACCTTTTACAAAGGTCACATGTTTCTCATCTTAACTGACAAGCATTGGATGTTAGAGGACCAGTGCATTGTGTCAGTTTCTGAAGAAGATTTGGACTACATATAGTCAGTATGTGTAGGAAACACCGTTCTTTTGTTCTGGGCACACTCAGATTTCCTGCTGTATTAGAGACTCTAGAAAGCAAGAGCGTGCTTCTTGCTCTAAAGCAGAGTGTGATCCATAGATGAGAACTATGCTGTGTGTTTCCCTTCAGGAATGGAGTTAAATCCCAGGCTCTGAGTCTTCCTACAAGCATGACTTCGTTTCAGGTAAGGGCAGTCACTTTTCAGCTCAAACGAACTACATCGTTCACGGAGCTCACACGATTCTCATCTTAACAGACAAGCATTGGATGTTAGAGGACCAGTGCTTTGTATCGTTTCAGAAGCAGAGTTGGACTAGATATGGTGCGTATGTATAGGAAACACCGTTCTTTTGTTCTCAGCACACTCACGTTTCCTGCTCTCTTAGAGATTTTAGAAAGCAAGAGCGTGCTTCTCGCTCTAAAGCAGAGTGGGATCCATGGATGAGAACTATGCTGTGTGTTTCCCTTCAGAAATGGAGTTAAATCCCATGCTCTGAGTCTCCCTACAAGCAAGACTTCATTTAAGGTAAGGGCAGTCAATTTTTTGCTCAAAGGAACTACATCCTTCACGAAGCTTACACATTTCTCATCTTAATAGACAAGCATTGGATGTTAGAGGACCAGTGCTTTGTATCAGTTTCAGAAGCAGAGTTGGACTAGATATGGTCCGTAAGTGTAGGAAACACCGTTCTTTTGTTCTCAGCACACTCACGTTTCCTGCTGTCTTAGAGACTCTAGAAAGCAAGAGCGTGCTTCTTGTTCTAAAGCAGAGTGTGATCAATGGATGATTACACTGCTGTGTGTTTGACTTCAGAAATGGAGTTAAATCCCAGGCTCTGAGTCTTCCTACAAGCAAGACTTCATTTCAGGTAAGGGCAGTCACTTTTCTGCTCAAACTAACAACATCGTTCAGTGAGCTCACACGTTTCTCATTTTAACTGAGAAGCATTGGATGTTAGAGGGTCAGTGCTTTGTATCAGTTTCAGAAGCAGATTTGGACTACATATGGTCCATATGTGTAGGACACACCGTTCTTTTGTTCTGGGCACACTCAGATTTCCTGCTGTATTAGAGAATCTAGAAAGCAAGAGTGTGCTTCTCGCTCTAAAGCAGAGTGTGATCCATGGATGAGAACTATGCTGTGTGTTTCCCTTCAGAAATGGACTTAAATCCCAGGCTCCGTGTCTTACTACAAGCAAGAATTCGTTTCAGGTAAGGGCAGTCACTTTTCAGTTCAAACGAACTACATCATTCAGTGAGCTCACACGTTTCTCATTTTAACAGACAAGCATTGGATGTTAGAGGACCAGTGCCTTGTATCAGTTTCAGAAGCAGAGTTGCACTAGATATGGTCCGTATATGTAGGAAACACCGTTCTTTTGTTCTCAGCACACTCACGTTTCCTGCAGTCTTAGAGACTTTAGAAAGCAAGAACGTGCTTCTCCCTCTAAAGCAGAGTGTGATCCATGGATGAGAACTATGCTGTGTGTTTCCCTTCATAAAAGGAGTCAAATCCCAGGCTCTGTGTTTTCCTACAAGCAAGATTTCGTTTCAGGTAAGGGCAATCACTTTTCAGCTCAAACGAACTACATCATTCAGTGAGCTCACACGTTTCTCATTTTAACAGACAAGCATTGGATGTTAGAGAACAAGTGCTTTGTATCAGTTTATGAAGCAGTGATGGACTAGATATGGTCCGTATGTGTAGGAAACACCGTTCTTTTGTTCTCAGCACACTCACGTTTCCTCTGTCTTAGAAATTCTAGAAAGCAAGAGCGTGCTTCTTGTTCTAAAGCAGAGTATGATCAATGGATGAGACAATGCTGTGTGTTTCACTTCAGAAATGGAGTTAAATCCCATGCTCTGAGTCTCCCTACAAGCAAGACTTCGTTTAAGGTAAGGGCAGTCACTTTTCTGCTCAAAGGAACTACATAGTTCACGAAGCTCACACGTTTCTCATCTTAACTGACAAGCATTGGATGTTAGAGGACCAGTGCTTTGTATCAGTTTAAGAAGCAGTGTTGCACTAGATATGGTCCGTATGTGTAGGAAACACCGTTCTTTTGTTCTCAGCACACTCACGTTTCCTTCTGTCTTAGAAATTCTAGAAAGCAAGAGCGTGCTTCTTGTTCTAAAGCAGAGTATGATCAATGGATGAGACAATGCTGTGTGTTTCACTTCAGAAATGGAGTTAAATCCCATGCTCTGAGTCTCCCTACAAGCAAGACTTCGTTTAAGGTAAGGGCAGTCAATTTTTTGCTCAAAGGAACTACACCTTTTACAAAGGTCACACGTTTCTCATCTT
The DNA here is from genome assembly GCA_949786385.1 of Onychomys leucogaster. Classification (NCBI taxonomy): domain Eukaryota; kingdom Metazoa; phylum Chordata; class Mammalia; order Rodentia; family Cricetidae; genus Onychomys; species Onychomys leucogaster. Next base: position 1,089,401 of record CATKUP010000161.1, on the reverse strand, counting down.
AACTGACAAGCATTGGATGTTAGAGGACCAGTGCATTGTATCAGTTTCTGAAGAAGATTTGGACTACATATAGTCAGTATGTGTAGGAAACACCGTTCTTTTGTTCTGGGCACACTCAGATTTCCTGCTGTACTAGAGACTCTAGAAAGCAAGAGCGTGCTTCTTGCTCTAAAGCAGAGTGTGATCCATAGATGAGAACTATGCTGTGTGTTTCCCTTCAGGAATGGAGTTAAATCCCAGGCTCTGAGTCTTCCTACAAGCATGACTTCTTTTCAGGTAAAGGCAGACACTTTTCAGCTCAAACTAACTACATCGTTCACGGAGCTCACACGATTCTCATCTTAACAGACAAGCATTGGATGTTAGAGGACCAGTGCTTTGTATCAGTTTCAGAAGCAGAGTTGGACTAGATATGGTGCATATGTGTAGGAAACACCGTTCTTTTGTTCTCAGCACACTCACGTTTCCTTCTCTCTTAGAGACTTTAGAAAGCAAGAGCGTGCTTCTCGCTCTAAAGCAGAGAGTGATCCATGGATGAGAACTATGCTGTGTGTATCCCTTCAGAAATGGAGTTAAATCCCAGGCTCTGTGTCTTCCTACAAGCAAGACTTCGTTTCAGGTAAGGGCAGTAACTTTTCTGCTCAAACGAACTTCATCGTTCACGAAGCTCACACGTTTCTCATCTTAACAGACAAGCATTGGATGTTAGAGGACCAGTGATTTGTATCAGTTTCAGAAGAAGAGTTGGACTACATATGGTCCGTATGTGTAGGAAACACCGTACTTTTGTTCTCAGCACACTCACGTTTATTGCTCTCTTAGAGACTTTAGAAAGCAAGAGCGTGCTTCTCGCTCTAAAGCAGAGTGGGATCCATGGATGAGAACTATGCTGTGTGTTTCCCTTCAGAAATGGAGTTAAATCCCATGCTCTGAGTCTCCCTACAAGCAAGACTTCATTTAAGGTAAGGGCAGTCAATTTTTTGCTCAAAGGAACTACATCCTTCACGAAGCTTACACGTTTCTCATCTTAACAGACAAGCATTGGATGTTAAAGGACCAGTGCATTGTATCAGTTTCTGAAGACGATTTGGACTACATATAGTCAGTAAATGTAGGAAACACCGTTCTTTTGTTCTGGGCACACTCAGATTTCCTGCTGTATTAGAGAATCTAGAAAGCAAGAGCGTGCTTCTTGCTCTAAAGCAGAGTGTGATCCATGGATGAGAACTATGCTGTGTGTTTCCCTTCAGAAAAGGAGTTAAATCCCAGGCTCTGAGTGTTCCTACAAGCAAGACTTCGTTTCAGGTAAGGGCAGTCACTTTTCAGCTCAAACGAACTACATCGTTCACGAGCTCACACGTTTCTCATCTTAACTGACAAGCATTGGATATTAGAGGAGCAGTGCTTTGTATCAGTTTCAGAAGCAGAGTTGGACTAGATATGGTCCGTAAGTGTAGGAAACACCGTTCTTTTGTTCTCAGCACACTCACGTTTCCTGCTGTCTTAGAGACTCTAGAAAGCAAGAGCGTGCTTCTTGTTCTAAAGCAGAGTGTGATCAATGGATGATTACACTGCTGTGTGTTTTACTTCAGAAATGGAGTTAAATCCCAGGCTCTGAGTCTTCCTACAAGCAAGACTTCATTTCAGGTAAGGGCAGTCACTTTTCTGCTCAATCTAACAACATCGTTCAGTGAGCTCACACGTTTCTCATTTTAACTGAGAAGCATTGGATGTTAGAGGGTCAGTGCTTTGTATCAGTTTCAGAAGCAGATTTGGACTACATATGGTCCATATGTGTAGGATACACCGTTCTTTTGTCCTGGGCACACTCAGATTTCCTGCTGTATTAGAGAATCTAGAAAGCAAGAGTGTGCTTCTCGCTCTAAAGCAGAGTGTGATCCATGGATGAGAACTATGCTGTGTGTTTCCCTTCAGAAATGGACTTAAATCCCAGGCTCCGTGTCTTACTACAAGCAAGAATTCGTTTCAGGTAAGGGCAGTCACTTTTCAGTTCAAAGGAACTACATCATTCACGAAGCTCACACGTTTCTCATGTTAACTGACAAGCATTGGATGTTAGAGGACCAGTGCCTTGTATCAGTTTCAGAAGCAGAGTTGGACTAGATATGGTCCGTATATGTAGGAAACACCGTTCTTTTGTTCTCAGCACACTCACGTTTCCTGCAGTCTTAGAGACTTTAGAAAGCAAGAACGTGCTTCTCCCTCTAAAGCAGAGTGTGATCCATGGATGAGAACTATGCTGTGTGTTTCCCTTCATAAAAGGAGTTAAATCCCAGGCTCTGTGTTTTCCTACAAGCAAGATTTCGTTTCAGGTAAGGGCAGTCACATTTCAGCTCAAACGAACTACATCATTCAGTGAGCTCACACGTTTCTCATTTTAACAGACAAGCATTGGATGTTAGAGAACAAGTGCTTTGTATCAGTTTATGAAGCAGTGTTGGACTAGATATGGTCCGTATGTGTAGGAAACACCGTTCTTTTGTTCTCAGCACACTCACGTTTCCTTCTGTCTTAGAAATTCTAGAAAGCAAGAGCGTGCTTCTTGTTCTAAAGCAGAGTATGATCAATGGATGAGACAATGCTGTGTGTTTCACTTCAGAAATGGAGTTAAATCCCATGCTCTGAGTCTCCCTACAAGCAAGACTTCGTTTAAGGTAAGGGCAGTCACTTTTCTGCTCAAAGGAACTACATAGTTCACGAAGCTCACACGTTTCTCATCTTAACTGACAAGCATTGGATGTTAGAGGACCAGTGCATTGTATCAGTTTCTGAAGAAGATTTGGACTACATATAGTCAGTATGTGTAGGAAACACCGTTCTTTTGTTCTGGGCACACTCAGATTTCCTGCTGTATTAGTGATTCTAGAAAGCAAGAGCGTGCTTCTTGCTCTAAAGCAGAGTGTGATCCATAGATGAGCACTATGCTGTATGTTTCCCTTCAGAAAAGGAGTTAAATCCCAGGCTCTGAGTCTTCCTACAAGCAAGACTTCGTTTCAGGTAAGGGCAGTCACTTTTCAGCTCAAACGAACTACATCGTTCACGGAGCTCACACGTTTCTCATCTTAACAGACAAGCATTGGATGTTAGAGGACCAGTGCTTTGTATCAGTTTCAGAAGCAGAGTTGGACTAGATATGGTCCGTATGTGTAGGAAACACCGTTCTTTTGTTCTCAGCACACTCACGTTTCCTGCTCTCTTAGAGACTTTAGAAAGCAAGAGCGTGCTTCTCGCTCTAAAGCAGAGTGTGATCCATGGGTGAGAACTATGCTGTGTGTTTCCCTTCAGAAATCGAGTTAAATCCCATGCTCTGAGTCTCCCTACAAGCAAGACTTCATTTAAGGTAAGGGCAGTCAATTTTTTGCTCAAAGGAACTACATCCTTCACGAAGCTTACACGTTTCTCATCTTAACAGACAAGCATTGGATGTTAGAGGACCAGTGCATTGTATCAGTTTCTGAAGAAGATTTTGACTACATATAGCCAGTATGTGTAGGAAACACCGTTCTTTTGTTCTGGGCACACTCAGATTTCCGGCTCTCTTAGAGACTTTAGAAAGCAAGAGCGTGCTTCTCGCTCTAAAGCAGAGTGTGATCCATGGATGAGAACTATGCTGTGTGTTTCCCTTTAGAAATGGAGTTAAATCCAGGCTCTGTGTCTTCCTACAAGCACGACTTCGTTTCAGGTAAGGGCAGTCACTTTTCAGCTCAAACGAACTACATCATTCCCTGAGCTCACATGTTTCTCATCTTAACAGACAAGCATTGGATGTTAGAGGACCAGTGATTTCTATCAGTTTAAGAAGCAGAGTTGGACTACATATGGTCCGTATGTGTAGGAAACACCTTTCTTTTGTTTTCAGCACACTCACGTTTCCTGCTGTCCTAGAGACTCTAGAAAGCAAGAGCGTGCTTCTTGTTCTAAAGCAGAGTGTGATCAATGGATGAGACAATGCTGTGTGTTTCACTTCAGAAATAGAGTTAAATCCCATGCTCTGAGTCTCCCTGCAATCAAGACTTCGTTTAAGGTAAGGGCAGACACTTTTCTGCTCAAACGAACTTCATCGTTCACGAAGCTCACACGTTTCTCATCTTAACAGACAAGCATTGGATGTTAGAGGACCAGTGATTTGTATCAGTTTCAGAAGAAGGGTTGGACTAGATATGGTCCGTATGTGTAGGAAACCCCGTTCTTTTCTTCTCAGCACACTCACGTTTATTGCTCTCTTAGAGACTTTAGAAAGCAAGAGCGTGCTTCTCGCTCTAAAGCAGAGTGGGATCCATGGATGAGAACTATGCTGTGTGTTTCCCTTCAGAAATGGAGTTAAATCCCATGCTCTGAGTCTCCCTACAAGCAAGACTTCATTTAAGGTAAGGGCAGTCAATTTTTTGCTCAAAGGAACTACATCCTTCACGAAGCTTACACGTTTCTCATCTTAACAGACAAGCATTGGATGTTAGAGGACCAGTGCATTGTATCACTTTCTGAAGAAGATTTCTACTACATATAGTCAGTATGTGTAGGAAACACCGTTCTTTTGTTCTGGGCACACTCAGATTTCCTGCTGTCTTAGAAAATCTAGAAAGCAAGAGTGTGCTTCTCGCTGTAAAGCAGAGTGTGATCCATGGATGATTACACTGCTGTGTGTTTCCCTTCAGAAATGGACTTAAATCCCAGGCTCTGTGTATTACTACAAGCAAGACTTCGTTTCAGGTAAGGGCAGTCACTTTTCAGCTCAAAGGAACTACATCGTTCACTGAGCTCACACGTTTCTCATCTTAAGAGACAAGCATTGGATGTTAGAGGACCAGTGCTTTGTATCAGTTTCAGAGGCAGAGTAGGACTAGATATGGTCCGTATGTGTAGGAAACACCGTTCTTTTGTTCTCAGCACTCTCACGTTTCCTGCTGTCTTAGAGACTCTAGAAAGCAAGAGCGTGCTTCTTGTTCTAAAGCAGAGTGTGATCAATGGATGATTACACTGCTGTGTGTTTTACTTCAGAAATGGAGTTAAATCCCAGGCTCTGAGTCTTCCTACAAGCAAGACTTCATTTCAGGTAAGGGCAGTCACTTTTCTGCTCAAACTAACAACATCATTCACAAAGATCACTCGTTTCTCATCTTAACTGAGAAGCATTGGATGTTAGAGGGTCAGTGCTTTGTATCAGTTTCAGAACCAGATTTGGACTACATATGGTCCATATGTGTAGGACACACCGTTCTTTTGTTCTGGGCACACTCAGATTTCCTTCTGTATTAGAGAATCTAGAAAGCAAGACTGTGCTTCTCGCTCTAAAGCAGAGTGTGATCCATGGATGAGAACTATGCTGTGTGTTTCCCTTCAGAAATGGACTTAAATCCCAGACTCTGTGTCTTACTACAAGCAAGAATTCATTTCAGGTAAGGGCAGTCACTTTTCAGTTCAAAGGAACTACATCATTCACGAAGCTCACACGTTTCTCATGTTAAATGACAAGCATTGGATGTTAGAGGACCAGTGCCTTGTATCAGTTTCAGAAGCAGAGTTGGACTAGATATGGTCCGTATATGTAGGAAACACCGTTCTTTTGTTCTCAGCACACTCACGTTTCCTGCTCTCTTAGAGACTTTAGAAAGCAAGAGCGTGCTTCTCGCTCTAAAGCAGAGTGTGATCCATGGATGAGAACTATGCTGTGTGTATCCCTTCAGAAATGGAGTTAAATCCCAGGCTCTGTGTTTTCCTACAAGCAAGACTTCGTTTCAGGTAAGGGCAGTCACTTTTCTGCTCAAACGAACTTCATCATTCACGAAGCTCACACGTTTCTCATCTTAACAGACAAGCATTGGATGTTAGAGGACCAGTGATTTGTATCAGTTTCAGAAGAAGAGTTGGACTACATATGGTCCGTATGTGTAGGAAACACCGTTCTTTTGTTCTCAGCACACTCACGTTTATTGCTCTCTTAGAGACTTTAGAAAGCAAGAGCGTGCTTCTCGCTCTAAAGCAGAGTGGGATCCATGGATGAGAACTATGCTGTGTGTTTCCCTTCAGATATGGAGTTAAATCCCATGCTCTGAGTCTCCCTACAAGGAAGACTTCATTTAAGGTAAGGGCAGTCAATTTTTTGCTCAAAGGAACTACATCCTTCACGAAGCTTACACGTTTCTCATCTTAACAGACAAGCATTAGATGTTAGAGGACCAGTGCATTGTATCAGTTTCTGAAGAAGATTTGGACTACATATAGTCAGTATGTGTAGGAAACACCGTTCTTTTGTTCTGGGCACACTCAGATTTCCTGCTTTATTAGAGACTCTAGAAAGCAAGAGCGTGCTTCTTGCTCTAAAGCAGAGTGTGATCCATGGATGAGAACTATGCTGTGTGTTTCCCTTCAGAAAAGGAGTTAAATCCCAGGCTCTGAGTCTTCCTACAAGCAAGAATTCGTTTCAGGTAAGGGCAGTCACTTTTCAGCTCAAACGAACTACATCGTTCACGAGCTCACACGTTTCTCATCTTAACAGACAAGCATTGGATATTAGAGGACCAGTGCTTTGTATCAGTTTTAGAAGCAGAGTTGGACTAGATATGGTCCGTAAGTGTAGGAAACACCGTTCTTTTGTTCTCAGCACACTCACGTTTCCTGCTGTCTTAGAGACTCTAGAAAGCAAGAGCGTGCTTCTTGTTCTAAAGCAGAGTGTGATCAATGGATGATTACACTGCTGTGTGTTTTACTTCAGAAATGGAGTTAAACCCCAGGCTCTGAGTCTTCCTACAAGCAAGACTTCATTTCAGGTAAGGGCAGTCACTTTTCTGCTCAAACTAACAACATCGTTCAGTGAGCTCACACGTTTCTCATTTTAACTGAGAAGCATTGGATGTTAGAGGGTCAGTGCTTTGTATCAGTTTCAGAACCAGATTTGGACTACATATGGTCCATATGTGTAGGACACACCGTTCTTTTGTTCTTGGCACACTCAGATTTCCTGCTGTATTAGAGAATCTAGAAAGCAAGAGTGTGCTTCTCGCTCTAAAGCAGAGTGTGATCCATGGATGAGAACTATGCTGTGTGTTTCCCTTCAGAAATGGACTTAAATCCCATGCTCCGTGTCTTACTACAAGCAAGAATTCGTTTCAGGTAAGGGCAGTCACTTTTCAGTTCAAAGGAACTACATCATTCACGAAGCTCACACGTTTCTCATGTTAAATGAAAAGCATTGGATGTTAGAGGACCAGTGCCTTGTATCAGTTTCAGAAGCAGAGTTGGACTAGATATGGTCCGTATATGTAGGAAACACCGTTCTTTTGTTCTCAGCACACTCACGTTTCCTGCAGTCTTAGAGACTTTAGAAAGCAAGAACGTGCTTCTCCCTCTAAAGCAGAGTGTGATCCATGGATGAGAACTATGCTGTGTGTTTCCCTTCATAAAAGGCGTTAAATCCCAGGCTCTGTGTTTTCCTACAAGCAAGATTTCGTTTCAGGTAAGGACAGTCACTTTTCAGCCCAAACAAACTACATCATTCAGTGAGCTCACACGTTTCTCATTTTAACAGACAAGCATTGGATGTTAGAGAACAAGTGCTTTGTATCAGTTTATGAAGCAGTGTTGGACTAGATATGGTCCGTATGTGTAGGAAACACCGTTCTTTTGTTCTCAGCACACTCACGTTTCCTTCTGTCTTAGAAATTCTAGAAAGCAAGAGCGTGCTTCTTGTTCTAAAGCAGAGTATGATCAATGGATGAGACAATGCTGTGTGTTTCACTTCCGAAATGGAGTTAAATCCCATGCTCTGAGTCTCCCTACAAGCAAGACTTCGTTTAAGGTAAGGGCAGTCACTTTTCTGCTCAAAGGAACTACATAGTTCACGAAGCTCACACGTTTCTCATCTTAACTGACAAGCATTGGACGTTAGAGGACCAGTGCATTGTATCAGTTTCTGAAGAAGATTTGGACTACATATAGTCAGTATGTGTAGGAAACACCGTTCTTTTGTTCTGGGCACACTCAGATTTCCTGCTGTATTAGAGATTCTAGAAAGCAAGAGCGTGCTTCTTGCTCTAAAGCAGAGTGTGATCCATAGATGAGAACTATGCTGTATGTTTCCCTTCAGAAAAGGAGTTAAATCCCAGGCTCTGAGTCTTCCTACAAGCAAGACATCGTTTCAGGTAAGGGCAGTCACTTTTCAGCTCAAACGAACTACATCGTTCACAGAGCTCACACGTTTCTCATCTTAACAGACAAGCATTGGATGGTAGAGGACCAGTGCTTTGTATCAGTTTCAGAAGCAGATTTGGACTAGATATGGTCCGTATGTGTAGGAAACACCGTTCTTTTGTTCTCAGCACACTCATGTTTCCTGCTCTCTTAGAGACTTTACAAAACAAGAGCGTGCTTCTCGCTCTAAAGCAGAGTGTGATCCATGGATGAGAACTATGCTGTGTGTTTCCCTTCAGAAATGGAGTTAAATCCCATGCTCTGAGTCTCCCTACAAGCAAGACTTCATTTAAGGTAAGGGCAGTCAATTTTTTGCTCTAAGGAACTACATCCTTCACGAAGGTTACACGTTTCTCATCTTAACAGACAAGCATTGGATGTTAGAGGACCAGTGCATTGTATCAGTTTCTGAAGAAGATTTGGACTACATATAGCCAGTATGTGTAGGAAACACCTTTCTTTTGTTTTCAGCACACTCACGTTTCCTGCTGTCTTAGAGACTCTAGAAAGCAAGAGCGTGCTTCTTGTTCTAAAGCAGAGTGTGATCAATGGATGAGACAATGCTGTGTGTTTCACTTCAGAAATAGAGTTAAATGCCATGCTCTGAGTCTCCCTGCAAGCAAGACTTCGTTTAAGGTAAGTGCAGTCACTTTTCTGCTCAAACGAACTTCATCGTTCACGAACCTCACACGTTTCTCATCTTAACAGACAAGCATTGGATGTTAGAGGACCAGCGATTTGTATAAGTTTCAGAAGAAGAGTTGGACTAGATATGGTCGGTATGTGTAGGAAACACCATTCTTTTGTTCTCAGCACACTCACGTTTATTGCTCTCTTAGAGACTTTAGAAAGCAAGTGCGTGAATCTCGCTCTATAGCAGAGTGTGATCCATGGATGAGAACTATGCTGTGTGTTTCCCTTCAGAAATGGAGTTAAATCCCATGCTCTGAGTCTCCCTACAAGCAAGACTTCATTTAAGGTAAGGGCAGTCAATTTTTTGCTCAAAGGAACTACATCCTTCACGAAGCTTACACGTTTCTCATCTTAACAGACAAGCATTGGATGTTAGAGGACCAGTGCATTGTATCAGTTTCTGAAGAAGATTTGGACTACATATAGCCAGTATGTGTAGGAAACACCGTTCTTTTGTTCTGGGCACACTCAGATTTCCTGCTCTCTTAGAGACTTTAGAAAGCAAGAGCGTGCTTCTCGCTCTAAAGCAGAGTGTGATCCATGGATGAGAACTATGCTGTGTGTTTCCCTTCAGAAATGGAGTTAAATCCCAGGCTCTGTGTCTTCCTACAAGCACGACTTCGTTTCAGGTAAGGGCAGTCACTTTTCCGCTCAAACGAACTACATCGTTCCCTGAGCTCACATGTTTCTCATCTTAACAGACAAGCATTGGATGTTAGAGGACCAGTGATTTCTATCAGTTTAAGAAGCAGAGTTGGACTAGATATGGTCCGTCTGTGTAGGAAACACCTTTCTTTTGTTTTCAGCACACTCACGTTTCCTGCTGTCCTAGAGACTCTAGAAAGCAAGAGCGTGCTTCTTGATCTAAAGCAGAGTGTGATCAATGGATGAGACAATGCTGTTGTTTCATTTCAGAAATAGAGTTAAATCCCATGCTCTGAGTCTCCCTGCAAGCAAGACTTCGTTAAAGGTAAGGGCAGTCACTTTTCTGCTCAAACGAACTTCATGGTTCACGAAGCTCACACGTTTCTCATCTTAACAGACAAGCATTGGATGTTAGAGGACCAGTGATTTGTATCAGTTTCAGAAGAAGGGTTGGACTAGATATGGTCCCTATGTGTAGGAAACACCGTTCTTTTCTTCTCAGCACACTCACGTTTATTGTTCTCTTAGAGACTTTAGAAAGCAAGAGCGTGCTTCTCGCTATAAGCAGAGTGGGATCCATGGATGAGAACTATGCTGTGTGTTTCCCTTCAGAAATGGAGTTAAATCCCATGCTCTGAGTCTCCCTACAAGCAAGACTTCATTTAAGGTAAGGGCAGTCATTTTTCAGCTCAAAAGAACTACCTCATTCACGAAGCTTACACGTTTCTCATCTTAACAGACAAGCATTGGATGTTAGAGGACCAGTGCATTGTATCAGTTTCTGAAGAAGATTTGGACTACATATAGTCAGTATGTGTAGGAAACACTGTTCTTTTGTTCTGGGCACACTCAGATTTCCTGCTGTCTTAGAGACTCTAGAAAGCAAGAGCGTGCTTCTCGCTATAAGCAGAGTGGGATCCATGGATGAGAACTATGCTGTGTGTTTCCCTTCATAAATGGTGTGAAATCCCAGTCTCTGTGTCTTCCTAGAAGCAAGACTTCGTTTCATATAACGGCAGTCACTTTTCAGCTCAAACGAACTACATCGTTCACTGAGCTCACACGTTTCTCATCTAGAGACAAGCATTGGATGTTAGAGGACCAGTGCTTTGTATCAGTTTCAGAGGCAGAGTTGGACTAGATATGGTCCGTATGTGTAGGAAACACCGTTCTTTTCTTCTCAGCACACTCACGTTTCCTGCTGTCTTAGAGACTCTAGAAAGCAAGAGCGTGCTTCTTGTTCTAAAGCAGAGTGTGATCAATGGATGATTACACTGCTGTGTGTTTTACTTCAGAAATGGAGTTAAATCCCAGGCTCTGAGTCTTCCTACAAGCAAGACTTCATTTCAGGTAAGGGCAGTCACTTTTCTGCTCAAATTAACAACATCGTTCACAAAGCTCACACGTTTCTCATCTTAACTGAGAAGCATTGGATGTTAGAGGATCAGTGCTTTGTATCAGTTTCAGAAGCAGATTTGGACTACATATGGTCCATATGTGTAGGACACACCGTTCTTTTGTTCTGGGCACACTCAGATTTCCTGCTGTATTAGAGAATCTAGAAAGCAAGAGTGTGCTTCTCGCTCTAAAGCAGAGTGTGATCCATGGATGAGAACTATGCTGTGTGTTTCCCTTCAGAAATGGACTTAAATCCCAGGCTCTGTGTCTTACTACAAGCAAGAATTCGTTTCAGTAAGGGCAGTCACTTTTCAGTTCAAAGGAACTACATCATTCACAAAGCTCACACGTTTCTCATGTTAACTGACAAGCATTGGATGTTAGAGGACCAGTGCCTTGTATCAGTTTCAGAAGCAGAGTTGGACTAGATATGGTCTGTATATGTAGGAAACACCGTTCTTTTGTTCTCAGCACACTCACGTTTCCTTCTGTCTTAGAAATTCTAGAAAGCAAGAGCATGCTTCTTGTTCTAAAGCAGAGTGTGATCAATGGATGAGACAATGCTGTGTGTTTCACTTCAGAAATGGAGTTAAATCCCATGCTCTGAGTCTCCCTACAAGCAAGACTTCGTTTAAGGTAAGGGCCGTCACCTTTCTGCTCAAAGGAACTACATAGTTCACGAAGCTCACACGTTTCTCATCTTAACTGACAAGCATTGGATGTTAGAGGACCAGTGCATTGTATCAGTTTCTGAAGAAGATTTGGACTACATATAGTCAGTATGTGTAGGAAACACCGTTCTTTTGTTCTGGGCACACTCAGATTTCCTGCTGTATTAGAGAATCTAGAAAGCAAGAGCGTGCTTCTTGCTCTAAAGCAGAGTGTGATCAATGGATGATTACACTGCTGTGTGTTTTACTTCAGAAATGGTGTTAAATCCCAGGCTCTGAGTCTTCCTACAAGCAAGACTTCATTTCAGGTAAGGGCAGTCACTTTTCTGCTCAAACTAACAACATCGTTCACAAAGCTCACACGTTTCTTATCTTACCTGACAAGCATTGGATGTTAGAGGGTCACTGCTTTGTATCAGTTTCAGAGCAGATTTGGACTACATATGGTCCATATGTGTAGGAAACACCGTTCTTTTGTTCTGGGCACACTAAGATTTCCTGCTGTATTAGAGAATCTAGAAAGCAAGAGTGTGCTTCTCGCTCTAAAGCAGAGTGTGATCCATGGATGAGAACTATGCTGTGTGTTTCCCTTCAGAAATGGACTTAAATCCCAGGCTCTGTGTCTTACTACAAGCAAGAATTCGTTTCAGGTAAGGGCAGTCACTTTTCAGTTCAAAGGAACTACATCATTCAAGAAGCTCACACGTTTCTCATGTTAAATGACAAGCATTGGATGTTAGAGGACCAGTGCTTTGTATCAGTTTAAGAAGCAGAGTTGGACTAGATATGGTCCGTATGCGTAGGAAACACCTTTCTTTTGTTTTCAGCACACTCACGTTTCTTGCTGTCTTAGAGACTCTAGAAAGCAAGAGCGTGCTTCTCGCTCTAAAGCAGAGTGTGATCCATGGATGAGGACTATGCTGTGTGTTTCCCTTCAGAAATGGACTTAAATCCCAGGTCTGAGTCTTACTACAAGCAAGACTTCGTTTCAGGTAAGGGTAGTCACTTTTCAGTTCAAAGGAACTACATCATTCACAAAGCTCACACGTTTCTCATCTTAACTGACAAGAATTGGATGTTAGAGGACAAGTGCTTTGTATCAGTTTCAGAAGCAGAGTTGGTCTAGATATGGTCTGTATGTGTAGGAAACACCGTTCTTTTGTTCTCAGCACACTCACGTTTCCTTCTGTCTTAGAGATTCTAGAAAGCAAGAGCGTGCTTCTTGTTCTAAAGCAGAGTGTGATCAATGGATGAGACAATGCTGTGTGTTTCACTTCAGAAATGGAGTTAAATCCCATGCTCTGAGTCTCCCTACAAGCAAGACTTCGTTTAAGGTAAGGGCAGTCACTTTTCTGCTCAAAGGAACTACATAGTTCACGAAGCTCACACGTTTCTCATCTTAACTGACAAGCATTGGATGTTAGAGGACCACTGCATTGTATCAGGTTCTGAAGAAGATTTGGACTACATATAGTCAGTATGTGTAGGAAACACCGTTCTTTTGTTCTGGGCACACTCAGATTTCCTGCTGTATTAGAGACTCTAGAAAGCAAGAGCGTGCTTCTTGCTCTAAAGCAGAGTGTGATCCATAGATGAGAACTATGCTGTGTGTTTCCCTTCAGAAAAGGAGCTAAATCCCAGGCTCTGAGTCTTCCTAAAAGCAAGACTTCGTTTCAGGTAAGGGCAATCACTTTTCAGCTCAAACTAACTACATCGTTCACGGAGCTCACACGTTTCTCATCTTAACAGACAAGCATTGGATGTTAGAGGACCAGTGCTTTGAATCAATTTCAGAAGCAGAGTTGGACTAGATATGGTCCGTTTGTGTAGGAAACACCGTTCTTTTGTTCACAGCACACTCACGTATCCTGCTCTCTTAGAGATTTTAGAAAGCAAGAGCGTGCTTCTCGCTCTAAAGCAGAGTGTGATCCATGGATGAGAACTATGCTGTGTGTTTCCCTTCAGAAATGGAGTTAAATCCCAGGCTCTGTGTCTTCCTACAAGCAAGACTTCGTTTCAGGTATGGGCAGTCACTTTTCAGCTCAAACGAACTACATCGTTCCCTGAGCTCACATGTTTCTCATCTTAACAGACAAGCATTGGATGTTAGAGGACCAGTGCTTTCTATCAGTTTAAGAAGCAGAGTTGGACTAGATATGGTCCGTATGTGTAGGAAACACCTTTCTTTTGTTTTCAGCACACTCACGTTTCCTGCTGTCTTAGAGACTCTAGAAAGCAAGAGCGTGCTTCTCGCTCTAAAGCAGAGTGAGATCCATGGATGAGAACTATGCTGTGTGTTTCCCTTCAGAAATGGAGTTAAATCCCATGCTCTGAGTCTCCCTACAAGCAAGACTTCATTTAAGGTAAGGGCAGTCAATTTTTTGCTCAAAGGAACTACATCCTTCACGAAGCTTACACGTTTCTCATCTTAACAGACAAGCATTGGATGTTAGAGGACCAGTGCATTGTATCAGTTTCTGAAGAAGATTTGGACTACATATAGTCAGTATGTGAAGGAAACACCGTTCTTTTGTTCTGGGCACACTCAGATTTCCTGCTGTCTTAGAGACTCTAGAAAGCAAGAGCGTGCTTCTTGCTCTAAAGCAGAGTGTGATCCATGGATGAGAACTATGCTGTATGTTTTCCTTCAGAAATGGATTTAAATCCCAGACTCTGAGTCTTCCTACAAGCAAGACTTCGTTTCAGGCAAGGGCAGTCACTTTTCTGCTCAAAGGAACTACACCTTTCACAAAGCTCACACGTTTCTCATCTTAACTGACAAGCATTGGATGTTAGAGGACCAGTGCATTCTATCAGTTTCAGAAGAAGATTTGTACTACATATTGTCCGTATGTGTAGGAAACACCGTTCTATTGTCCTGGGCACACTCAGATTTCCTGCTGTATTAGATACTCTAGAAAGCAAGAGTGTGCTTCTCGTTCTAAAGCAGAGTGTGATCCATGGATGAGAACTATGATGTGTGTTTCACTTCATAAATGGTGTGAAATCCCAGTCTCTGTGTCTTCCTAGAAGCAAGACTTCGTTTCATATAAGGGCAGTCACTTTTCAGCTCAAACGAACTACATCGTTCACTGAGCTCACACGTTTCTCATCTTAAGAGACAAGCATTGGATGTTAGAGGACCAGTGCTTTGTATCAGTTTCAGAGGCAGAGTTGGACTAGATATGGTCCATATGTGTAGGAAACACCGTTCTTTTGTTCTGGGCACACTAAGATTTCCTGCTGTATTAGAGAATCTAGAAAGCAAGAGTGTGCTTCTCGCTCTAAAGCAGAGTGTGATCCATGGATGAGAACTATGCTGTGTGTTTCCCTTCAGAAATGGACTTAAATCCCAGGATCTGTGTCTTACTACAAGCAAGAATTCGTTTCAGGTAAGGGCAGTCACTTTTCAGTTCAAAGGAACTACATCATTCACGAAGCTCACACGTTTCTCATGTTAAATGACAAGCATTGGATGCTAGAGGACCAGTGCTTTGTATCAGTTTAAGAAGCAGAGTTGGACTAGATATGGTCCGTATGCGTAGGAAACACCTTTCTTTTGTTTTCAGCACACTCACGTTTCTTGCTGTCTTAGAGACTCTAGAAAGCAAGAGCGTGCTTCTCGCTCTAAAGCAGAGTGTGATCCATGGATGAGGACTATGCTGTGTGTTTCCCTTCAGAAATGGACTTAAATCCCAGGTCTGAGTCTTACTACAAGCAAGACTTCGTTTCAGGTAAGGGTAGTCACTTTTCAGTTCAAAGGAACTACATCATTCACAAAGCTCACACGTTTCTCATCTTAACTGACAAGAATTGGATGTTAGAGGACAAGTGCTTTGTATCAGTTTCAGAAGCAGAGTTGGTCTAGATATGGTCTGTATGTGTAGGAAACACCGTTCTTTTGTTCTCAGCACACTCACGTTTCCTTCTGTCTTAGAGATTCTAGAAAGCAAGAGCGTGCTTCTTGTTCTAAAGCAGAGTGTGATCAATGGATGAGACAATGCTGTGTGTTTCACTTCAGAAATGGAGTTAAATCCCATGCTCTGAGTCTCCCTACAAGCAAGACTTCGTTTAAGGTAAGGGCAGTCACTTTTCTGCTCAAAGGAACTACATAGTTCACGAAGCTCACACGTTTCTCATCTTAACTGACAAGCATTGGATGTTAGAGGACCACTGCATTGTATCAGGTTCTGAAGAAGATTTGGACTACATATAGTCAGTATGTGTAGGAAACACCGTTCTTTTGTTCTGGACACACTCAGATTTCCTGCTGTATTAGAGACTCTAGAAAGCAAGAGCGTGCTTCTTGCTCTAAAGCAGAGTGTGATCCATAGATGAGAACTATGCTGTGTGTTTCCCTTCAGAAAAGGAGCTAAATCCCAGGCTCTGAGTCTTCCTAAAAGCAAGACTTCGTTTCAGGTAAGGGCAATCACTTTTCAGCTCAAACTAACTACATCGTTCACGGAGCTCACACGTTTCTCATCTTAACAGACAAGCATTGGATGTTAGAGGACCAGTGCTTTGAATCAATTTCAGAAGCAGAGTTGGACTAGATATGGTCCGTTTGTGTAGGAAACACCGTTCTTTTGTTCACAGCACACTCACGTATCCTGCTCTCTTAGAGATTTTAGAAAGCAAGAGCGTGCTTCTCGCTCTAAAGCAGAGTGTGATCCATGGATGAGAACTATGCTGTGTGTTTCCCTTCAGAAATGGAGTTAAATCCCAGGCTCTGTGTCTTCCTACAAGCAAGACTTCGTTTCAGGTATGGGCAGTCACTTTTCAGCTCAAACGAACTACATCGTTCCCTGAGCTCACATGTTTCTCATCTTAACAGACAAGCATTGGATGTAGAGGACCAGTGCTTTCTATCAGTTTAAGAAGCAGAGTTGGACTAGATATGGTCCGTATGTGTAGGAAACACCTTTCTTTTGTTTTCAGCACACTCACGTTTCCTGCTGTCTTAGAGACTCTAGAAAGCAAGAGCGTGCTTCTCGCTCTAAAGCAGAGTGAGATCCATGGATGAGAACTATGCTGTGTGTTTCCCTTCAGAAATGGAGTTAAATCCCATGCTCTGAGTCTCCCTACAAGCAAGACTTCATTTAAGGTAAGGGCAGTCAATTTTTTGCTCAAAGGAACTACATCCTTCACGAAGCTTACACGTTTCTCATCTTAACAGACAAGCATTGGATGTTAGAGGACCAGTGCATTGTATCAGTTTCTGAAGAAGATTTGGACTACATATAGTCAGTATGTGAAGGAAACACCGTTCTTTTGTTCTGGGCACACTCAGATTTCCTGCTGTCTTAGAGACTCTAGAAAGCAAGAGCGTGCTTCTTGCTCTAAAGCAGAGTGTGATCCATGGATGAGAACTATGCTGTATGTTTTCCTTCAGAAATGGATTTAAATCCCAGACTCTGAGTCTTCCTACAAGCAAGACTTCGTTTCAGGCAAGGGCAGTCACTTTTCTGCTCAAAGGAACTACACCTTTCACAAAGCTCACACGTTTCTCATCTTAACTGACAAGCATTGGATGTTAGAGGACCAGTGCATTCTATCAGTTTCAGAAGAAGATTTGTACTACATATTGTCCGTATGTGTAGGAAACACCGTTCTATTGTCCTGGGCACACTCAGATTTCCTGCTGTATTAGATATTCTAGAAAGCAAGAGTGTGCTTCTCGTTCTAAAGCAGAGTGTGATCCATGGATGAGAACTATGATGTGTGTTTCACTTCATAAATGGTGTGAAATCCCAGTCTCTGTGTCTTCCTAGAAGCAAGACTTCGTTTCATATAAGGGCAGTCACTTTTCAGCTCAAACGAACTACATCGTTCACTGAGCTCACACGTTTCTCATCTTAAGAGACAAGCATTGGATGTTAGAGGACCAGTGCTTTGTATCAGTTTCAGAGGCAGAGTTGGACTAGATATGGTCCGTATGTGTAGGAAACACCGTTCTTTTGTTCTCAGCACACTCACGTTTCCTGCTGTCTTAGAGACTCTAGAAAGCAAGAGCGTGCTTCTTGTTCTAAAGCAGAGTGTGATCAATGGATGATTACACTGCTGTGTGTTTTACTTCAGTAATGGAGTTAAATCCCAGGCTCTGAGTCTTCCTACAAGCAAGACTTCATTTCAGGTAAGGGCAGTCACTTTTCTGCTCAAACTAACAACATCATTCACAAAGCTCACACGTTTCTCATCTTACTGAGAAGCATTGGATGTTAGAGGATCAGTGCTTTGTATCAGTTTCAGAAGCAGATTTGGACTACATATGGTCCATATGTGTAGGACACACCATTCTTTTGTTCTGGGCACACTCAGATTTCCTGCTGTATTAGAGAATCTAGAAAGCAAGAGTGTGCTTCTCGCTCTAAAGCAGAGTGTGATCCATGGATGAGAACTATGCTGTGTGTTTCCCTTCAGAAATGGACTTAAATCCCAGGCTCTGTGTCTTACTACAAGCAAGACTTCGTTTCAGGTAAGGGCAGTCACTTTTCAGTTCAAAGGAACTACATCATTCACAAAACTCACACGTTTCTCATGTTAACTGACAAGCATTGGATGTTAGAGGACCAGTGCCTTGTATCAGTTTCAGAAGCAGAGTTGAACTAGATATGGTCCGCATATGTAGGAAACACCGTTCTTTTGTTCTCAGCACACTTACGTTTCCTTCTGTCTTAGAAATTCTAGAAAGCAAGAGCGTGCTTCTTGTTCTAAAGCAGAGTGTGATCAATGGATGAGACAATGCTGTGTGTTTCACTTCAGAAATGGAGTTAAATCCCATGCTCTGAGTCTCCCTACAAGCAAGACTTCGTTTAAGGTAAGGGCAGTCACCTTTCTGCTCAAAGGAACTACATAGTTCACGAAGCTCACACGTTTCTCATCTTAACTGACAAGCATTGGATGTTAGAGGACCAGTGCGTTGTATCAGTTTCTGAAGAAGATTTGGACTACATATAGTCAGTATGTGTAGGAAACACCGTTCTTTTGTTCTGGGCACACTCAGATTTCCTGCTGTATTAGAGAATCTAGAAAGCAAGAGCGTGCTTCTTGCTCTAAAGCAGAGTGTGATCAATGGATGATTACACTGCTGTGTGTTTTAAATCAGAAATGGAGTTAAATCCCAGGCTCTGAGTCTTCCTACAAGCAAGACTTCATTTCAGGTAAGGGCAGTCACTTTTCTGCTCAAACTACCAACATCGTTCACAAAGCTCACACGTTTCTCATCTTACCTGACAAGCATTGGATGTTAGAGGGTCAGTGCTTTGTATCAGTTTCAGAGCAGATTAGGACTACATATGGTCCATATGTGTAGGAAACACCGTTCTTTTGTTCTGGGCACACTAAAATTTCCTGCAGTATTAGAGAATCTAGAAAGCAAGAGTGTGCTTCTCGCTCTAAAGCAGAGTGTGATCCATGGATGAGAACTATGCTGTGTGTTTCCCTTCAGAAATGGACTTAAATCCCAGGCTCTGTGTCTTACTACAAGCAAGACTTCGTTTCAGGTAAGGGTAGTCACTTTTCAGTTCAAAGGAACTACATCATTCACGAAGCTCACACGTTTCTCATGTTAAATGACAAGCATTGGATGTTAGAGGACCAGTGCTTTCTATCAGTTTAAGAAGCAGAGTTGGACTAGATATGGTCCGTATGTGTAGGAAACACCTTTCTTTTGTTTTCAGCACACTCACGTTTCCTGCTGTCTTAGAGACTCTAGAAAGCAAGAGCGTGCTTCTTGTTCTAAAGCAGAGTGTGATCAATGGATGAGACAATGCTGTGTGTTTCACTTCAAAAATAGAGTTAAATCCCATGCTCTGAGTCTCCCTGCAAGCAAGACTTCGTTTAAGGTAAGGGCAGTCACTTTTCTGCTCAAACGAACTTCATCGTTCTCGAAGCTCACACGTTTCTCATCTTAACAGACAAGCATTGGATGTTAGAGGACCAGTGATTTGTATAAGTTTCAGAAGAAGAGTTGGACTAGATATGGTCCGTATGTGTAGGAAACACCGTTCTTTTGTTCTGGGCACACTCAGATTTCCTGCTCTCTTAGAGAATTTAGAAAGCAAGAGCGTGCTTCTCGCTCTAAAGCAGAGTGTGATCCATGGATGAGAACTATGCTGTGTGTTTCCCTTCAGAAATGGAGTTAAATCCCAGGCTCTGTGTCTTCCTACAAGCACGACTTCGTTTCAGGTAAGGGCAGTCACTTTTCAGCTCAAACGAACTACATCGTTCCCTGAGCTCACATGTTTCTCATCTTAACAGACAAGCATTGGATGTTAGAGGACCAGTGATTTCTATCAGTTTAAGAAGCAGAGTTGGACTAGATATGGTCCGTATGTGTAGGAAACACCTTTCTTTTGTTTTCAGCACACTCACGTTTCCTGCTGTTCTAGAGACTCTAGAAAGCAAGAGCGTGCTTCTTGTTCTAAAGCAGAGTGTGATCAATGGATGAGACAATGCTGTGTGTTTCACTTCAGAAATAGAGTTAAATCCCATGCTCTGAGTCTCCCTGCAAGCAAGACTTCGTTTAAGGTAAGGGAAGTCACTTTTCTGCTCAAACGAACTTCATCGTTCACGAAGCTCACACGTTTCTCATCTTAACAGACAAGCATTGGATGTTAGAGGACCAGTGATTTTTATCAGTTTCAGAAGAAGGGTTGGACTAGATATGGTCCGTATGTGTAGGAAACACCGTTCTTTTGTTCTGGGCACACTCAGATTTCCTGCTGTCTTAGAAAATCTAGAAAGCAAGAGTGTGCTTCTCGCTCTAAAGCAGAGTGTGATCCATGGATGAGAACTATGCTGTGTGTTTCCCTTCAGAAGTGGACTTAAATCCCAGGCTCTGTGTATTACTACAAGCAAGACTTCGTTTTAGGTAAGGTCAGTCACTTTTCAGTTTAAAGGAACTACATCATTCACAAAGCTCACACGTTTCTCATGTTAACTGACAAGCATTGGATGTTAGAGGACCAGTGCCTTGTATCAGTTTCAGAAGCAGAGTTGTACCAGATATGGTCCGTATATGTAGGAAACACCGTTCTTTTGTTCTCAGCACACTCACGTTTCCTTCTGTCTTAGAAATTCTAGAAAGCAAGAGCGTGCTTCTTGTTCTAAAGCAGAGTGTGATCAATGGATGAGACAATGCTGTGTGTTTCACTTCAGAAATGGAGTTACATCCCATGCTCTGAGTCTCCCTACAAGCAAGACTTCGTTTAAGGTAAGGGCAGTCACCTTTCTGCTCAAAGGAACTACATAATTCACGAAGCTCACACGTTTCTCATCTTAACTGACAAGCATTGGATGTTAGAGGACCAGTGCATTGTATCAGTTTCTGAAGAAGATTTGGACTACATATAGTCAGTATGTGTAGGAAACACCGTTCTTTTGTTCTGGGCACACTCAGATTTCCTGCTGTATTAGAGACTCTAGAAAGCAAGAGCGTGCTTCTTGCTCTAAAGCAGAGTGTGATCAATGGATGATTACACTGCTGTGTGTTTTACTTCAGAAATGGAGTTAAATCCCAGGCTCTGAGTCTTCCTACAAGCAAGACTTCATTTCAGGTAAGGGCAGTCACTTTTCAGCTCAAACGAACTACATCGTTCAGTGAGCTCACACGTTTCTCATCTTAACTGAGAAGCATTGGATGTTAGAGGGTCAGTGCTTTGTATCAGTTTCAGAAGCAGATTTGGACTACATATGGTCCATATGTGTAGGACACACCGTTCTTTTGTTCTGGGCACACTCAGATTTCCTGATGTATTAGAGAATCTAGAAAGCCAGAGTGTGCTTCTCGCTCTAAAGCAGAGTGTGATCCATGGATGAGAACTATGCTGTGTGTTTCCCTTCAGAAATGGACTTAAATCCCAGGCTCTGTGTCTTACTACAAGCAAGACTTTGTTTCAGTAAGGGCAGTCACTTTTCAGTTCAAAGGAACTACATCATTCACAAAGCTCACACGTTTCTCATGTTAACTGACAAGCATTGGATGTTAGAGGACCAGTGCCTTGTATCAGTTTCAGAAGCAGAGTTGGACTAGATATGGTCTGTATATGTAGGAAACACTGTTCTTTTGTTCTCAGCACACTCACGTTTCCTTCTGTCTTAGAAATTCTAGAAAGCAAGAGCATGCTTCTTGTTCTAAAGCAGAGTGTGATCAATGGATGAGACAATGCTGTGTGTTTCACTTCAGAAATGGAGTTAAATCCCATGCTCTGAGTCTCCCTACAAGCAAGACTTCGTTTAAGGTAAGGACCGTCACCTTTCTGCTCAAAGGAACTACATAGTTCACGAAGCTCACACGTTTCTCATCTTAACTGACAAGCATTGGATGTTAGAGGACCAGTGCATTGTATCATTTTCTGAAGAAGATTTGGACTACATATAGTCAGTATGTGTAGGAAACACCGTTCTTTTGTTCTGGGCACACTCAGATTTCCTGCTGTATTAGAGAATCTAGAAAGCAAGAGCGTGCTTCTTGCTCTAAAGCAGAGTGTGATCAATGGATGAGACAATGCTGTGTGTTTTACTTCAGAAATGGAGTTAAATCCCAGGCTCTGAGTCTTCCTACAAGCAAGACTTCCTTTCAGGTAAGGGCAGTCACTTTTCAGCTCAAAGGAACTACATCGTTCAGTGAGCTCACACGTTTCTCATCTTAACTGAGAAGCATTGGATGTTAGAGGGTCAGTGCTTTGTATCAGTTTCAGAAGCAGATTTGGACTACATATGGTCCATATGTGTAGGACACACCGTTCTTTTGTTCTGGGCACACTCAGATTTCCTGCTGTATTAGAGAATCTAGAAAGCAAGAGTGTGCTTCTCGCTCTAAAGCAGAGTGTGATCCATGGATGAGAACTATGCTGTGTGTTTCCCTTCAGAAATGGACTTAAATCCCAGGTCTGTGTCTTACTACAAGCAAGACTTCGTTTCAGGTAAGGGTAGTCACTTTTCAGTTCAAAGGAACTACATCATTCACAAAGCTCACACGTTTCTTATCTTAACTGACAAGCATTGGATGTTAGAGGACCAGTGCTTTGTATCAGTTTCAGAAGCAGAGTTGGCCTAGATATGGTCCGTATGTGTAGGAAACATCGTTCTTTTGTTCTCAGCACACTCACGTTTCCTGCTGTCTTAGAGAGTTTAGAAAGCAAGAGCGTGCTTCTCGCTCTAAAGCAGAGTGTGATCCATGGATGATAACTATGCTGTGTTTTTCCCTTCAGAAAAGGAGTTAAATCCCAGGGTCTGTGTTTTCCTACAAGCAAGACTTCGTTTCATGTAAGGGCAGTCACTTTTCAGCTCAAACGAACTACATCGTTCAGTGAGCTCACACGTTTCTCATCTTAACAGACAAGCATTGGATGTTAGAGGACAAGTGCTTTGTATCAGTTTCAGAAGCAGAGTTGGACTAGATATGGTCCGTATGTGTAGGAAACACCGTTCTTTTGTTCTCAGCACACTCACTTTTCCTGCAGTCTTAGAGACTTTAGAAAGCAAGAGCGTGCTTCTCCCTCTAAAGCAGAGTGTGATCCATGGATGATACAATGCTGTGTGTTTCACTTCAGAAATGGAGTTAAATCCCATGCTCTGAGTCTCCCTACAAGCAAGACTTCATTTAAGGTAAGGGCAGTCAATTTTTTGCTCAAAGGAACTACATCCTTCACGAAGCTTACACGTTTCTCATCTTAACAGACAAGCATTGGATGTTAGAGGACCAGTGCATTGTATCTGTTTGTGAAGAAGATTTGGACTACATATAGTCAGTATGTGTAGGAAACACTGTTCTTTTGTTCTGGGCACACTCAGATTTCCTGCTGTCTTAGAAACTCTAGAAAGCAAGAGCGTGCTTCTTGCTCTAAAGCAGAGTGTGATCCATGGATGAGAACTATGCTGTATGTTTTCCTTGAGAAATGGATTTAAATCCCAGACTCTGAGTCTTCCTACAAGCAAGACTTCCTTTCAGGCAAGGGCAGTCACTTTTCTGCTCAAACGAACTACACCTTTCACAAAGCTCACACGTTTCTCATCTTAACTGACAAGCATTGGATGTTAGAGGACCAGTGCATTCTATCAGTTTCAGAAGAAGATTTGTACTACATATTGTCCGTATGTGTAGGAAACACAGTTCTATTGTCCTGGGCACACTCAGATTTCCTGCTGTATTAGATACTCTAGAAAGCAAGAGTGTGCTTCTCGTTCTAAAGCAGAGTGTGATCCATGGATGAGAACTATGATGTGTGTTTCACTTCATAAATGGTGTGAAATCCCAGTCTCTGTGTCTTCCTAGAAGCAAGACTTCGTTTCATATAACGGCAGTCACTTTTCAGCTCAAACGAACTACATCGTTCACTGAGCTCACACGTTTCTCATCTTAAGAGACAAGCATTGGATGTTAGAGGACCTGTGCTTTGTATCAGTTTCAGAGGCAGAGTTGGACTAGATATGGTCCGTATGTGTGGAAACACCGTTCTTTTCTTCTCAGCACACTCACGTTTCCTGCTGTCTTAGAGATTCTAGAAAGCAAGAGCATGCTTCTTGTTCTAAAGCAGAGTGTGATCAATGGATGAGACAATGCTGTGTGTTTCACATCAGAAATGGAGTTAAATCCCATGCTCTGAGTCTCCCTACAAGCAAGACTTCGTTTAAGGTAAGGGCCGTCACCTTTCTGCTGAATGGAACTACATAGTTCACGAAGCTCACACGTTTCTCATCTTAACTGACAAGCATTGGATGTTAGAGGACCAGTGCATTGTATCAGTTTCTGAAGAAGATTTGGACTACATATAGTCAGTATGTGTAGGAAACACCGTTCTTTTGTTCTGGGCACACTCAGATTTCCTGCTGTATTAGAGACTCTAGAAAGCAAGAGCGTGCTTCTTGCTCTAAAGCAGAGTGTGATCAATGGATGATTACACTGCTGTGTGTTTTACTTCAGAAATGGTGTTAAATCCCAGGCTCTGAGTCTTCCTACAGGCAAGACTTCATTTCAGGTAAGGGCAGTCAATTTTCTGCTCAAACTAACAACATCGTTCACAAAGCTCACACGTTTCTCATCTTACCTGACAAGCATTGGATGTTAGAGGGTCAGTGCTTTGTATCAGTTTCAGAGCAGATTTGGACTACATATGGTCCATATGTGTAAGAAACACCGTTCTTTTGTTCTGGGCACACTAAGATTTCCTGCTGTATTAGAGAATCTAGAAAGCAAGAGTGTGCTTCTCGCTCTAAAGCAGAGTGTGATCCATGGATGAGAACTATGCTGTGTGTTTCCCTTCAGAAATGGACTTAAATCCCAGGTCTGTGTCTTACTACAAGCAAGACTTCGTTTCAGGTAAGGGTAGTCACTTTTCAGTTCAAAGGAACTACATCATTCACAAAGCTCACACGTTTCTCATCTTAACTGACAAGCATTGGATGTTAGAGGACCAGTGCTTTGTATCAGTTTCAGAAGCAGAGTTGGACTAGATATGGTCCGTATGTGTAGGAAACATCGTTCTTTTGTTCTCAGCACACTCACGTTTCCTGCTGTCTTAGAGAGTTTAGAAAGCAAGAGCGTGCTTCTCGCTCTAAAGCAGAGTGTGATCCATGGATGAGAAATATGCTGTGTCTTTCCCTTCAGAAAAGGAGTTAAATCCCAGGGTCTGTGTTTTCCTACAAGCAAGACTTCGTTTCATGTAAGGGCAGTCACTTTTCAGCTCAAAAGAACTACATCGTTCAGTGAGCTCACAGGTTTCTCATCTTAACAGACAAGCATTGGATGTTAGAGGACAAGTGCTTTGTATCAGTTTCAGAAGCAGAGTTGGACTAGATATGGTCCGTATGTGTAGGAAACACCGTTCTTTTGTTCTCAGCACACTCACGTTTCCTGCTATATTAGAGACTCTAAAGGCAAGAGCGTGCTTCTCGCTCTAAAGCTGAGTGTGATCCATGGATGAGGACTCTGCTGTGTGTTTCACTTCAGAAATGGTGTTAAATCCCAGGCTCTGAGTCTTCCTACAAGCAAGACTTCGTTTCAGGTAAGGGCAGTCACTTTTCAGCTCAAAAGAACTACAACTTTCACGAAGCTCACACGTTTATCATCTTAACTGACAAGCATTGGATGTTAGAAGACCAGTGCATTCTATCAGTTTCAGAAGAAGTTTTGGACTACATATAGTCCGTGTGTGTAGGAAACACCGTTCTTTTGTTCTGGGCACACTCACTTTTCCTGCTGTCTTAGAGACTCTAGAAAGCAAGAGTGTGCTTCTTGCTCTAAAGCAGAGTGTGATCCATGGATGAGAACTACGCTGTGTGTTTCACTTCAGAAATGGTGTTAAATCCCAGGCTCTGAGTCTTCCTACAAGCAAGACTTCGTTTCAGGTAAGGGAAGTCACTTTTCAGCTCAAACGAACTACATCGTTCCAGAAGCTCACACGTTTCTCACCTTAACAGACAAGCATTGGATGTTAGAGGACCAGTGCTTTGTATCAGTTTCAGAAGCAGAGTTGGACTATATAATGTCCGTATGTGTAGGAAACACCGTTCTTTTGTTTTCAGCAAAATCACGTTTACTGCTGTCTTAGAGACTCTAGAAAGCAAGAGTGTGCTTCTTGTTCTAAAGCAGACAGTGATCAATGGATGATTACACTGCTGTGTGTTTTACTTCAGAAATGGAGTTAAATCCCAGGCTCTGAGTCTTCCTACAAGCAAGACTTCAATTCAGGTAAGGGCAGTCACCTTTCTGCTCAAACGAACTACTTCGTTCATGAAGCTCACACGTTTCCCATCTTAACTGACAATCTTTGGATGTTAGTTTGTCAGTGCTTTGTATCAGTTTCAGAAGAATTTTTGGACTACATATAGTCCCTATGTGTAGGAAACACCGTTCTTTTTTTCTGGGCACACTCAATTTTCCTGCTGTCTTAGAGACTGTAGAAAGCAAGAGCGTGCTTCTCGCTCTAAAGCAGAGTGTGATCCATGGATGAGAACTATGCTGTGTGTTTGCCTTCAGAAATGGAGTTAAATCCCAGGCTCTGAGTCTTCCTACAAGCAAGACTTCAATTCAGATAAGGCAGTCACTTTTCTGCTCAAACGAACTACATCGTTCATGAAGCTCACACGTTTCCCATCTTAACTGACAAGCATTGGATGTTAGAGGGTCAGTGCTTTGTATCAGTTTCAGAAGCAGATTTGGACTAGATATGGTCCGTATGTGTAGGAAACTCCTTTCTTTTGTTCTCAGCAAAATCACGTTTCCTCCTGTCTTAGAGACTCTAAAAAGCAAGAGCGTGCTTCTTATTCTAAAGCAGAGTGTGATCAAAAGATGAGAACACTGCTGTGTGTTTCAATTCAGAAATGGAGTTAAATCCCTGGCTCTGAGTCTTCGTACAAGCAAGACTTCGTTTAAGGTAAGGGCCGTCACTTTTTTGCTCAAACGAACCACATCATTCATGAAGCTCACACGTTTCCCATCTTAACTGACAAGCATTGGATGTTAGAGGACCAGTGCTTTGTATCAGTTTCAGAAGATGAGTTGGACTAGATATGGTCCGTATGTGTAGGAAACACCCTTCTTTTGTTCTCAGCACACTCACGTTTCCTGCTGTCTTAGAGACTCTAGAAATCAAGAGCGTCCTTCTCGCTCTAAAGCAGAGTGTGATCCATGGAAGAGAACTATGCTGTGTGTTTCAATTCAGAAATGGAGTTAAATCCCATGCTCTGTGTCTTCCTACAAGCAAGACTTCGTTTCAGGTAAGGGTAGTCACTTTTCAGTTCAAAGGAACTACATCATTACGAAGATCACACGATTATCATCTTAACTCACTAGCATTGGATGTTAGAGGACCAGTGCATTGTATCAGTTTCAGAAGAAGTTTTGGACTACATATAGTCTGTATGTGTAGGAAACACCGTTCTTGTGTTCTGGGCACACTCAGATTTCCTGCTGTCTTAGAGACTCTAGAAAGCAAGAGCGTGCTTCTCGCTCTAAAGCAGAGTGTGATCCATGGATGAGAACTATGCTGTGTGTTTCCCTTCAAAAATTGAGTTAAATCCCTTGCTCTGTGTCTTCCTACAGGCAAGACTTCGTTTCAGGTAAGGGCAGTCACTTTTCAGCTCAAACAAACTACATTGTTCACGAAGCTCACACGTTTCTCATCTTAACAGACAAGCATTGGATGTTAGAGGATCAGTGCTTTGTATCAGTTTAAGAAGCAGAGTTGGACTATATAATGTCCGTATGTGTAGGAAACACCGTTCTTTTGTTCTCAGCAAAATCACGTTTCCTGCTTTCTTAGAGACTCTAGAAAGCAAGAGCGTGCTTCTTCTTCTAAAGCAGAGTGTGATCAATGGATGATTACACTGCTGTGTGTTTTACTTCAGAAATGGAGTTAAATCCCAGGCTCTGAGTCTTCCTACATGCAAGACTTCAATTCAGGTAAGGGCAGTCACTTTTCTGCTCAAACGAACTACATCGTTCATGAAGCTCACACGTTTCCCATCGTAACTGACAAGCATTGGATGTAGACGGTCAGTGCTTTGTATCAGTTTCAGAAGCAGATTTGGACGACATATGGTCCCTATGTGTAGGAAACACTGTTCTTTTGTTCTGGGCACACTCAGATTTCCTGCTGTATAAGAGACTCTAGAAAGCAAGAGTGTGCTTCTCGCTCTAAAGCAGAGCGTGATCCATGGATGAGAACTATGCTGTGTGTTTCCCTTCAGAAATGGACATATATCCCAGGCTCTGTGTCTCCCTACAAGCAAGACTTCGTTTCAGGTAAGGGCAGTCACTTTTCTGCTCAAACGAACTACATCTTTCACGAAGCTCACACGTTTCTCATCTTAACTGACAAGCATTGGATGTTAGAGGACCAGTGCATTCTATCAGTTTCAGAAGAAGTTTTGGACTACATATAGTCCGTATGTGTAGGAAACACCGTTCTTTTGTTCTGGGCACACTCAGATTTCCTGCTGTCTTAGAGACTCTAGAAAGCAAGAGTGTGCTTCTGGCTCTAAAGCAGAGTGTGATCCATGGATGAGAACTATGCTGTGTGTTTCACTTCAGAAATGGAGTTAAATCCCAGGCTCTGAGTCTTCCTCCAAGCAAGACTTCGTTTCAGGGAAGGGCAGTCACTTTTCTGCTCAAACGAACTACATCGTTCCAGAAGCTCACACGTTTCTCATCTTAACTGACAAGCATTGGATGTTAGAGGACCAGTGCTGTGTATCAGTTTCAGAAGCAGAGTTGGACTAGATATGGTCCATAAGTGTAGGAAACACCGTACTTTTGTTCTCAGCACACTCACGTTTCCTGCTGTCTTAGAGACTCTAGAAAGCAAGAGCGTGCATCTCGCTCTAAAGCAGAGTGTGATCCATGGATGAGAACTATGCTGTGTGTTTGCCTTCAGAAATGGAGTTAAATCCCAGGCTCTGAGTCTTCCTACAAGCAAGACTTCGTTTCAGGTAAGGGCAGTCACTTTTCAGCTCAAACGAACTACATCGTTCACGAAGCTCACACGTTTCTCACCTTAACAGACAAGCATTGGATGTTAGAGGACCAGTGCATTCTATCTGTTTCAGAAGAAGTTTTGGACTACATATAGTCCGTATGTGTAGGAAACACCATTCTTTTGTTCTGGGCACACTCAATTTTCCTGCTGTCTTAGAGACTGTAGAAAGCAAGAGCGTGCTTCTCGCTCTAAAGCAGAGTGTGATCCATGGATGAGAACTATGCTGTGTGTTTGCCTTCAGAAATCGAGTTAAATCCCAGGCTCTGAGTCTTCCTACAAGCAAGACTTCAATTCAGGTAAGGCAGTCACTTTTCTGCTCAAATGAACTACATCGTTCATGAAGCTCACACGTTTCCCATCTTAACTGACAAGCATTGGATGTTAGAGGGTCAGTGCTTTGTATCAGTTTCAGAAGCAGATTTGGACTAGATATGGTCCGTATGTGTAGGAAACTCCTTTCTTTTGTTCTCAGCAAAATCACGTTTCCTCCTGTCTTAGAGACTCTAAAAAGCAAGAGCGTCCTTCTTATTCTAAAGCAGAGTGTGATCAATGGATGAGAACTATGCTGTGTGTTTGCCTTCAGAAATGGAGTTAAATCCCAGGCTCTCAGTCTTCCTACAGGCAAGACTTCGTTTCAGGTAAGGGCAGTCACTTTTCAGCTCAAACGAACTACATTGTTCACGAAGCTCACACCTTTCTCATCTTAACAGACAAGCATTGGATGTTAGAGGACCAGTGCTTTGTATCAGTTTCAGAAGCAGAGTTGGACTATATAATGTCCGTATGTGTAGGAAACACTGTTCTTTTGTTTTCAGCAAAATCACATTTACTGCTGTCTTAGAGACTCTAGAAAGCAAGAGTGTGCTTCTTGTTCTAAAGCAGACAGTGATCAATGGATGATTACACTGCTGTGTGTTTTACTTCAGAAATGGAGTTAAATCCCAGGCTCTGAGTCTTCCTACAAGCAAGACTTCAATTCAGGTAAGGGCAGTCACCTTTCTGCTCAAACGAACTACTTCGTTCATGAAGCTCACACGTTTCCCATCTTAACTGACAATCTTTGGATGTTAGTTTGTCAGTGCTTTGTATCAGTTTCAGAAGAAGTTTTGGACTACATATAGTCCCTATGTGTAGGAAACACCGTTCTTTTTTTCTGGGCACACTCAATTTTCCTGCTGTCTTAGAGACTGTAGAAAGCAAGAGCGTGCTTCTCGCTCTAAAGCAGAGTGTGATCCATGGATGAGAACTATGCTGTGTGTTTGCCTTCAGAAATGGAGTTAAATCCCAGGCTCTGAGTCTTCCTACAAGCAAGACTTCAATTCAGATAAGGCAGTCACTTTTCTGCTCAAACGAACCACATCATTCATGAAGCTCACACGTTTCCCATCTTAACTGACAAGCATTGGATGTTAGAGGACCAGTGCTTTGTATCAGTTTCAGAAGATGAGTTGGACTAGATATGGTCCGTATGTGTAGGAAACACCCTTCTTTTGTTCTCAGCACACTCACGTTTCCTGCTGTCTTAGAGACTCTAGAAATCAAGAGCGTCCTTCTCGCTCTAAAGCAGAGTGTGATCCATGGAAGAGAACTATGCTGTGTGTTTCAATTCAGAAATGGAGTTAAATCCCATGCTCTGTGTCTTCCTACAAGCAAGACTTCGTTTCAGGTAAGGGTAGTCACTTTTCAGTTCAAAGGAACTACATCATTACGAAGATCACACGATTATCATCTTAACTCACTAGCATTGGATGTTAGAGGACCAGTGCATTGTATCAGTTTCAGAAGAAGTTTTGGACTACATATAGTCTGTATGTGTAGGAAACACCGTTCTTGTGTTCTGGGCACACTCAGATTTCCTGCTGTCTTAGAGACTCTAGAAAGCAAGAGCGTGCTTCTCGCTCTAAAGCAGAGTGTGATCCATGGATGAGAACTATGCTGTGAGTTTCCCTTCAAAAATTGAGTTAAATCCCTTGCTCTGTGTCTTCCTACAGGCAAGACTTCGTTTCAGGTAAGGGCAGTCACTTTTCAGCTCAAACAAACTACATTGTTCACGAAGCTCACACGTTTCTCATCTTAACAGACAAGCATTGGATGTTAGAGGATCAGTGCTTTGTATCAGTTTAAGAAGCAGAGTTGGACTATATAATGTCCGTATGTGTAGGAAACACCGTTCTTTTGTTCTCAGCAAAATCACGTTTCCTGCTTTCTTAGAGACTCTAGAAAGCAAGAGCGTGCTTCTTCTTCTAAAGCAGAGTGTGATCAATGGATGATTACACTGCTGTGTGTTTTACTTCAGAAATGGAGTTAAATCCCAGGCTCTGAGTCTTCCTACATGCAAGACTTCAATTCAGGTAAGGGCAGTCACTTTTCTGCTCAAACGAACTACATCGTTCATGAAGCTCACACGTTTCCCATCTTAACTGACAAGCATTGGATGTAGACGGTCAGTGCTTTGTATCAGTTTCAGAAGCAGATTTGGACGACATATGGTCCCTATGTGTAGGAAACACTGTTCTTTTGTTCTGGGCACACTCAGATTTCCTGCTGTATAAGAGACTCTAGAAAGCAAGAGTGTGCTTCTCGCTCTAAAGCAGAGCGTGATCCATGGATGAGAACTATGCTGTGTGTTTCCCTTCAGAAATGGACATATATCCCAGGCTCTGTGTCTCCCTACAAGCAAGACTTCGTTTCAGGTAAGGGCAGTCACTTTTCTGCTCAAACGAACTACATCTTTCACGAAGCTCACACGTTTCTCATCTTAACTGACAAGCATTGGATGTTAGAGGACCAGTGCATTCTATCAGTTTCAGAAGAAGTTTTGGACTACATATAGTCCGTATGTGTAGGAAACACCGTTCTTTTGTTCTGGGCACACTCAGATTTCCTGCTGTCTTAGAGACTCTAGAAAGCAAGAGTGTGCTTCTGGCTCTAAAGCAGAGTGTGATCCATGGATGAGAACTATGCTGTGTGTTTCACTTCAGAAATGGAGTTAAATCCCAGGCTCTGAGTCTTCCTCCAAGCAAGACTTCGTTTCAGGGAAGGGCAGTCACTTTTCTGCTCAAACGAACTACATCGTTCCAGAAGCTCACACGTTTCTCATCTTAACTGACAAGCATTGGATGTTAGAGGACCAGTGCTGTGTATCAGTTTCAGAAGCAGAGTTGGACTAGATATGGTCCATAAGTGTAGGAAACACCGTACTTTTGTTCTCAGCACACTCACGTTTCCTGCTGTCTTAGAGACTCTAGAAAGCAAGAGCGTGCATCTCGCTCTAAAGCAGAGTGTGATCCATGGATGAGAACTATGCTGTGTGTTTGCCTTCAGAAATGGAGTTAAATCCCAGGCTCTGAGTCTTCCTACAAGCAAGACTTCGTTTCAGGTAAGGGCAGTCACTTTTCAGCTCAAACGAACTACATCGTTCACGAAGCTCACACGTTTCTCACCTTAACAGACAAGCATTGGATGTTAGAGGACCAGTGCATTCTATCTGTTTCAGAAGAAGTTTTGGACTACATATAGTCCGTATGTGTAGGAAACACCATTCTTTTGTTCTGGGCACACTCAATTTTCCTGCTGTCTTAGAGACTGTAGAAAGCAAGAGCGTGCTTCTCGCTCTAAATCAGAGTGTGATCCATGGATGAGAACTATGCTGTGTGTTTGCCTTCAGAAATCGAGTTAAATCCCAGGCTCTGAGTCTTCCTACAAGCAAGACTTCAATTCAGGTAAGGCAGTCACTTTTCTGCTCAAATGAACTACATCGTTCATGAAGCTCACACGTTTCCCATCTTAACTGACAAGCATTGGATGTTAGAGGGTCAGTGCTTTGTATCAGTTTCAGAAGCAGATTTGGACTAGATATGGTCCGTATGTGTAGGAAATTCCTTTCTTTTGTTCTCAGCAAAATCACGTTTCCTCCTGTCTTAGAGACTCTAAAAAGCAAGAGCGTCCTTCTTATTCTAAAGCAGAGTGTGATCAATGGATGAGAACACTGCTGTGTGTTTCAATTCAGAAATGGAGTTAAATCCCTGGCTCTGAGTCTTCATACAAGCAAGACTTCGTTTAAGGTAAGGGCAGTCACTTTTTTGCTCAAACGAACTACATCGTTCATGAAGCTCACACGTTTCCCATCTTAACTGACAAGCATTGGATGTTAGAGGACCAGTGCTTTGTATCAGTTTCAGAAGCAGAGTTGGACTAGATATGGTCCATAAGTGTAGGAAACACCGTTTTTTTGTTCTCAGCACACTCACGTTTCCTGCTGTCTTAGAGACTCTAGAAAGCAAGAGCGTGCTTCTCGCTCTAAAGCAGAGTGTGATCCATGGATGTGAACTATGCTGTGTGTTTGCCTTCAGAAATGGAGTTAAATCCCAGGCTCTGAGTCTTCCTACAAGCAAGACTTCGTTTCAGGTAAGGGCAGTCACTTTTCAGCTCAAACGAACTACATCGTTCACGAAGCTCACACGTTTCTCACCTTAACAGACAAGCATTGGATGTTAGAGGACCAGTGCTTTTTATCAGTTTCAGAAGCAGAGTTGGACTATATAATGTCCGTATGTGTAGGAAACACCGTTCTTTTGTTCTCAGCAAAATCACGTTTCCTGCTGTATTAGAGACTCTAGAAAGCAAGAGTGTGCTTCTTGTTCTAAAGCAGAGTGTGATCAATGGATGATTACACTGCTGTGTGTTTTACTTCAGAAATGGCGTTAAATCCAAGGCTCTGATCTTCCTACAAGCAAGACTTCAATTCATGTAAGGGCTGTCATTTTTCTGCTCAAAGGAACTACATCGTTCATGAAGCTCACACGTTTCCCATCTTTACTGACAAGCATTGGATGTTAGTGGGTCAGTGCTTTGTATCAGTTTCAGAAGCAGAGTTGGAATAGATATGGTCCATATGTGTAGGAAACACCGTTCTTTTGTTCTCAGCACACTCACGTTTCCTGCTGTCTTAGAGATTCTAGAAAGCAAGAGCGTGCTTCTTGTTCTAAAGCAGAGTGTGATCAATGGATGAGACAATGCTGTGTGTTTCACTTCAGAAATGGAGTTAAATCCCATGCTCTGAGTCTCCCTACAAGCAAGACATCGTTTAAGGTAAGGTCAGTCACTTTTCTGCTCAAAGGAACTACATAGTTCACGAAGCTCACACGTTTCTCATCTTAACTGACATGCATTGGATGTTAGAGGACCAGTGCATTGTATCAGTTTCTGAAGAAGATTTGGACTACATATAGTCAGTATGTGTAGGAAACACCGTTCTTTTGTTCTGGGCACACTCAGATTTCCTGCTGTATTAGAGACTCTAGAAAGCAAGAGCGTGCTTTTTGCTCTAAAGCAGAGTGTGATCCATAGATGAGAACTATGCTGTGTGTTTCCCTTCAGAAAAGGAGTTAAATCCCAGGCTCTGAGTCTTCCTACAAGCAAGACTTCGTTTCAGGCAAGGGCAGTCACTTTTCAGCTCAAACTAACTACATCGTTCACGGAGCTCACACGTTTCTCATCTTAACAGACAAGCATTGGATGTTAGAGGACCAGTGCTTTGTATCAGTTTCAGAAGCAGAGTTGGACTAGATATGGTCCGTTTGTGTAGGAAACACCGTTCTTTTGTTCTCAGCACACTCACGTTTCCTGCTCTCTTAGAGATTTTAGAAAGCAAGAGCGTGCTCCTCGTTCTAAAGCAGAGTGTGATCCATGGATGAGAACTATGCTGTGTGTTTCCCTTCAGAAATGGAGTTAAATCCCAGGCTCTGTGTCTTCCTATAAGCAAGACTTCGTTTCAGGTAAGGGCAGTCACTTTTCAGCTCAAACGAACTACATCGTTCCCTGAGCTCACATGTTTCTCATCTTAACAGACAAGCATTGGATGTTAGAGGACCAGTGCTTTGTATCAGTTTAAGAAGCAGAGTTGGACTAGATATGGTCCGTATGTGTAAGAAACACCTTTCTTTTGTTTTCAGCACACTCACGTTTCTTGCTGTCTTAGAGACTCTAGAAAGCAAGAGCGTGCTTCTCGCTCTAAAGCAGAGTGTGATCCATGGATGAGAACTATGCTGTGTGTTTCCCTTCAGAAATGGAGTTAAATCCCATGCTCTGAGTCTCCCTACAAGCAAGACTTCATTTAAGTTAAGGGCAGTCAATTATTTGCTCAAAGGAACTACATCCTTCACGAAGCTTACACGTTTCTCATCTTAACAGACAAGCATTGGATGTTAGAGGACCAGTGCATTGTATCAGTTTCTGAAGAAGATTTGGACTACATATAGTCAGTATGTGTAGGAAACACCGTTCTTTTGTTCTGGGCACACTCAGATTTCCTGCTGTCGTAGAGACTCTAGAACGCAAGAGCGTGCTTCTTGCTCTAAAGCAGAGTGTGATCCATGGATGAGAACTATGCTGTATGTTTTCCTTCAGAAATGGATTTAAATCCCAGACTCTGAGTCTTCCTACAAACAAGACTTCATTTCAGGCAAGGGCAGTCACTTTTCGGCTCAAACGAACTACACCTTTCACAAAGCTCACACGTTTCTCATCTTAACTGACAAGCATTGGATGTTAGAGGACCAGTGCATTCTATCAGTTTCAGAAGAAGATTTTACTACATATTGTCCGTATGTGTAGGAAACACCGTTCTATTGTCCTGGGCACACTCAGATTTCCTGCTGTATTAGATACTCTAGAAAGCAAGAGTGTGCTTCTCGTTCTAAAGCAGAGTGTGATCCATGGATGAGAACTATGATGTGTGTTTCACTTCATAAATGGTGTGAAATCCCAGTCTCTGTGTCTTCCTAGAAGCAAGACTTCGTTTCATATAAGGGCAGTCACTTTTCAGCTCAAACGAACTACATCGTTCACTGAGCTCACACGTTTCTCATCTTAAGAGACAAGCATTGGATGTTAGAGGACCAGTGCTTTGTATCAGTTTCTGAAGAAGATTTGGACTACATATAGTCAGTATGTGTAGGAAACACCGTTCTTTTGTTCTGGGCACACTCAGATTTCCTGCTGTATTAGAGACTCTAGAAAGCAAGAGCGTGCTTCTTGCTCTAAAGCAGAGTGTGATCAATGGATGATTACACTGCTGTGTGTTTTACTTCAGAAATGGAGTTAAATCCCAGGCTCTGAGTCTTCCTACAAGCAAGACTTATTTCAGGTAAGGGCAGTCACTTTTCTGCTCAAACTAACAACATCGTTAACAAAGCTCACACGTTTCTCATCTTAACTGACAAGCATTGGATGTTAGTGGGTCAGTGCTTTGTATCAGTTTCAGAGCAGATTTGGACTACATATGGTCCATATGTGTAGGAAACACCGTTCTTTTGTTCTGTGCACACTCAGATTTCCTGCTGTATTAGAGAATCTAGAAAGCAAGAGCGTGCTTCTTGCTCTAAAGCAGAGTGTGATCAATGGATGATTACACTGCTGTGTGTTTTACTTCAGAAATGGAGTTAAATCCCAGGCTCTGAGTCTTCCTACAAGCAAGACTTCCTTTCAGGTAAGGGCAGTCACTTTTCAGCTCAAACGAACTACATCGTTCAGTGAGCTCACACGTTTCTCATCTTAACTGAGAAGCATTGGATGTTAGAGGGTCAGTGCTTTGTATCAGTTTCAGAAGCAGATTTGGACTACATATGGTCCATATGTGTAGGACACACCGTTCTTTTGTTCTGGGCATACTCAGATTTCCTGCTGTATTAGAGAATCTAGAAAGCAAGAGTGTGCTTCTCGCTCTAAAGCAGAGTGTGATCCATGGATGAGAACTATGCTGTGTGTTTCCCTTCAGAAATGGACTTAAATCCCAGGCTCTGTGCTTACTACAAGCAAGACTTCGTTTCAGTAAGGGCAGTCACTTTTCAGTTCAAAGGAACTACATCATTCACAAAGCTCACACGTTTCTCATGTTAACTGACAAGCATTGGATGTTAGAGGACCAGTGCCTTGTATCAGTTTCAGAAGCAGAGTTGGACTAGATATGGTCTGTATATGTAGGAAACACTGTTCTTTTGTTCTCAGCACACTCACGTTTCCTTCTGTCTTAGAAATTCTAGAAAGCAAGAGCATGCTTCTTGTTCTAAAGCAGAGTGTGATCAATGGATGAGACAATGCTGTGTGTTTCACTTCAGAAATGGAGTTAAATCCCATGCTCTGAGTCTCCCTACAAGCAAGACTTCGTTTAAGGTAAGGGCCGTCACCTTTCTGCTCAAAGGAACTACATAGTTCACGAAGCTCACACGTTTCTCATCTTAACTGACAAGCATTGGATGTTAGAGGACCAGTGCATTGTATCATTTTCTGAAGAAGATTTGGACTACATATAGTCAGTATGTGTAGGAAAGACCGTTCTTTTGTTCTGGGCACACTCAGATTTCCTGCTGTATTAGAGAATCTAGAAAGCAAGAGCGTGCTTCTTGCTCTAAAGCAGAGTGTGATCAATGGATGATTACAATGCTGTGTGTTTTACTTCAGAAATGGTGTTAAATCCCAGGCTCTGAGTCTTCCTACAAGCAAGACTTCATTTCAGGTAAGGGCAGTCACTTTTCTGCTCAAACTAACAACATCGTTCACAAAGCTCACACGTTTCTCATCTTACCTGACAAGCATTGGATGTTAGAGGGTCAGTGCTTTGTATCAGTTTCAGAGCAGATTTGGACTACATATGGTCCATATGTGTAGGAAACACCGTTCTTTTGTTCTGGGCACACTAAGATTTCCTGCTGTATTAGAGAATCTAGAAAGCAAGAGTGTGCTTCTCGCTCTAAAGCAGAGTGTGATCCATGGATGAGAACTATGCTGTGTGTTTCCCTTCAGAAATGGACTTAAATGCCAGGTCTGTGTCTTACTACAAGCAAGACTTCGTTTCAGGTAAGGGTAGTCACTTTTCAGTTCAAAGGAACTACATCATTCACAAAGCTCACACGTTTCTCCTCTTAACTGACAAGCATTGGATGTTAGAGGACCAGTGCTTTGTATCAGTTTCAGAAGCAGAGTTGGACTAGATATGGTCCGTATGTGTAGGAAACATCGTTCTTTTGTTCTCAGCACACTCACGTTTCCCGCTGTCTTAGAGAGTTTAGAAAGCAAGAGCGTGCTTCTCGCTCTAAAGCAGAGTGTGATCCATGGATGAGAACTATGCTGTGTGTTTCCCTTCAGAAAAGGAGTTAAATCCCAGGGTCTGTGTTTTCCTACAAGCAAGACTTCGTTTCATGTAAGGGCAGTCACTTTTCAGCTCAAACGAACTACATCGTTCAGTGAGCTCACACGTTTCTCATCTTAACAGACAAGCATTGGATGTTAGAGGACAAGTGCTTTGTATCAGTTTCAGAAGCAGAGTTGGACTAGATATGGTCCGTATGTGTAGGAAACACCGTTCTTTTGTTCTCAGCACACTCAAGTTTCCTGCAGTCTTAGAGACTTTAGAAAGCAAGAGCGTGCTTCTCCTTCTAAAGCAGAGTGTGATCCATGGATGAGAACTATGCTGTGTGTTTCCCTTCAGAAAAGGAGTTAAATCCCAGGCTCTGTGTTTTCCTACAAGCAAGATTTCATTTCAGGTAAGGGCAGTCACTTTTCAGCTCAAACGAACTACATCGTTCAGTGAGCTCACACGTTTCTCATTTTAACAGACAAGCATTGGATGTTAGAGAACAAGTGCTTTGTATCAGTTTAAGAAGCAGTGTTGGACTAGATATGGTCCGTATGTGTAGGAAACACCGTTCTTTTGTTCTCAGCCCACTCACGTTTCCTTCTGTCTTAGAAATTCTAGAAAGCAAGAGCGTGCTTCTTGTTCTAAAGCAGAGTATGATCAATGGATGATACAATGCTGTGTGTTTCACTTCAGAAATGGAGTTAAATCCCATGCTCTGAGTCTCCCTACAAGCAAGACTTCATTTAAGGTAAGGGCAGTCAATTTTTTGCTCAAAGGAACTACATCCTTCACGAAGCTTACACGTTTCTCATCTTAACAGACAAGCATTGGATGTTAGAGGACCAGTGCATTGTATCAGTTTCTGAAGAAGATTTGGACTACAAATAGTCAGTATGTGTAGGAAACACTGTTCTTTTGTTCTGGGCACACTCAGATTTCCTGCTCTCTTAGAGACTCTAGAAAGCAAGAGCGTGCTTCTTGCTCTAAAGCAGAGTGTGATCCATGGATGAGAACTATGCTGTATGTTTTCCTTGAGAAATGGATTTAAATCCCAGACTCTGAGTCTTCCTACAAGCAAGACTTCCTTTCAGGCAAGGGCAGTCACTTTTCTGCTCAAACGAACTACACCTTTCACAAAGCTCACACGTTTCTCATCTTAACTGACAAGCATTGGATGTTAGAGGACCAGTGCATTCTATCAGTTTCAGAAGAAGATTTGTACTACATATTGTCCGTATGTGTAGGAAACACAGTTCTATTGTCCTGGGCACACTCAGATTTCCTGCTGTATTAGATACTCTAGAAAGCAAGAGTGTGCTTCTCGTTCTAAAGCAGAGTGTGATCCATGGATGAGAAGTATGATGTGTGTTTCACTTCATAAATGGTGTGAAATCCCAGTCTCTGTGTCTTCCTAGAAGCAAGACTTCGTTTCATATAACGGCAGTCACTTTTCAGCTCAAACGAACTACATTGTTCACTGAGCTCACACGTTTCTCATCTTAAGAGACAAGCATTGGATGTTAGAGGACCTGTGCTTTGTATCAGTTTCAGAGGCAGAGTTGGACTAGATATGGTCCGTATGTGTGGAAACACCGTTCTTATCTTCTCAGCACACTCACGTTTCCTGCTGTGTTAGAGATTCTAGAAAGCAAGAGCATGCTTCTTGTTCTAAAGCAGAGTGTGATCAATGGATGAGACAATGCTGTGTGTTTCACTTCAGAAATGGAGTTAAATCCCATGCTCTGAGTCTCCCTACAAGCAAGACTTCGTTTAAGGTAAGGGCCGTCACCTTTCTGCTCAAAGGAACTACATAGTTCACGAAGCTCACACGTTTCTCATCTTAACTGACAAGCATTGGATGTTAGAGGACCAGTGCATTGTATCAGTTTCTGAAGAAGATTTGGACTACATATAGTCAGTATGTGTAGGAAACACCGTTCTTTTGTTCTGGGCACACTCAGATTTCCTGCTGTATTAGAGAATCTAGAAAGCAAGAGCGTGCTTCTTGCTCTAAAGCAGAGTGTGATCAATGGATGATTACACTGCTGTGTGTTTTACTTCAGAAATGGTGTTAAATCCCAGGCTCTGAGCCTTCCTACTAGCAAGACTTCATTTCAGGTAAGGGCAGTCACTTTTCTGCTCAAAATAACAACATCGTTCACAAAGCTCACACGTTTCTCATCTTACCTGACAAGCATTGGATGTTAGAGGGTCAGTGCTTTGTATCAGTTTCAGAGCAGATTTGGACTACATATGGTCCGTATGTGTAGGAAACATCGTTCTTTTGTTCTCAGCACACTCACGTTTCCTGCTGTCTTAGAGATTCTAGAAAGCAAGAGCGTGCTTCTTGTTCTAAAGCAGAGTGTGATCAATGGATGAGACAATGCTGTGTGTTTCACTTCAGAAATGGAGTTAAATCCCATGCTCTGAGTCTCCCTACAAGCAAGACATCGTTTAAGGTAAGGTCAGTCACTTTTCTGCTCAAAGGAACTACATAGTTCACGAAGCTCACACGTTTCTCATCTTTACTGACATGCATTGGATGTTAGAGGACCAGTGCATTGTATCAGTTTCTGAAGAAGATTTGGACTACATATAGTCAGTATGTGTAGGAAACACCGTTCTTTTGTTCTGGGCACACTCAGATTTCCTGCTGTATTAGAGACTCTAGAACGCAAGAGCGTGCTTCTTGCTCTAAAGCAGAGTGTGATCCATAGATGAGAACTATGCTGTGTGTTTCCCTTCAGAAAAGGAGTTAAATCCCAGGCTCTGAGTCTTCCTACAAGCAAGACTTCGTTTCAGGCAAGGGCAGTCACTTTTCAGCTCAAACTAACTACATCGTTCACGGAGCTCACACGTTTCTCATCTTAACAGACAAGCATTGGATGTTAGAGGACCAGTGCTTTGTATCAGTTTCAGAAGCAGAGTTGGACTAGATATGGTCCGTTTGTGTAGGAAACACCGTTCTTTTGTTCTCAGCACACTCACGTTTCCTGCTCTCTTAGAGATTTTAGAAAGCAAGAGCGTGCTCCTCGTTCTAAAGCAGAGTGTGATCCATAGATGAGAACTATGCTGTGTGTTTCCCTTCAGAAATGGAGTTAAATCCCAGGCTCTGTGTCTTCCTACAAGCAAGACTTTGTTTCAGGTAAGGGCAGTCACTTTTCAGCTCAAACGAACTACATCGTTCCCTGAGCTCACATGTTTCTCATCTTAACAGACAAGCATTGGATGTTAGAGGACCAGTGCTTTGTATCAGTTTAAGAAGCAGAGTTGGACTAGATATGGTCCGTATGTGTAGGAAACACCTTTCTTTTGTTTTCAGCACACTCACGTTTCTTGCTGTCTTAGAGACTCTAGAAAGCAAGAGCGTGCTTCTCGCTCTAAAGCAGAGTGTGATCCATGGATGAGAACTATGCTGTGTGTTTCCCTTCAGAAATGGAGTTAAATCCCATGCTCTGAGTCTCCCTACAAGCAAGACTTCATTTAAGGTAAGGGCAGTCAATTATTTGCTCAAAGGAACTACATCCTTCACGAAGCTTACACGTTTCTCATCTTAACAGACAAGCATTGGATGTTAGAGGACCAGTGCATTGTATCAGTTTCTGAAGATTTGGACTACATATAGTCAGTATGTGTAGGAAACACCGTTCTTTTGTTCTGGGCACACTCAGATTTCCTGCTGTCGTAGAGACTCTAGAACGCAAGAGCGTGCTTCTTGCTCTAAAGCAGAGTGTGATCCATGGATGAGAACTATGCTGTATGTTTTCCTTCAGAAATGGATTTAAATCCCAGACTCTGAGTCTTCCTACAAGCAAGACTTCGTTTCAGGCAAGGGCAGTCACTTTTCTGCTCAAACGAACTACACCTTTCACAAAGCTCACACGTTTCTCATCTTAACTGACAAGCATTGGATGTTAGAGGACCAGTGCATTCTATCAGTTTCAGAAGAAGATTTGTACTACATATTGTCCGTATGTGTAGGAAACACCGTTCTATTGTCCTGGGCACACTCAGATTTCCTGCTGTATTAGATACTCTAGAAAGCAAGAGTGTGCTTCTCGTTCTAAAGCAGAGTGTGATCCATGGATGAGAACTATGATGTGTGTTTCACTTCATAAATGGTGTGAAATCCCAGTCTCTGTGTCTTCCTAGAAGCAAGACTTCGTTTCATATAAGGGCAGTCACTTTTCAGCTCAAACGAACTACATCGTTCACTGAGCTCACACGTTTCTCATCTTAAGAGACAAGCATTGGATGTTAGAGGACCAGTGCTTTGTATCAGTTTCTGAAGAAGATTTGGACTACATATAGTCAGTATGTGTAGGAAACACCGTTCTTTTGTTCTGGGCACACTCAGATTTCCTGCTGTATTAGAGACCCTAGAAAGCAAGAGCGTGCTTCTTGCTCTAAAGCAGAGTGTGATCAATGGATGATTACACTGCTGTGTGTTTTACTTCAGCAATGGAGTTAAATCCCAGGCTCTGAGTCTTCCTACAAGCAAGACTTATTTCAGGTAAGGGCAGTCACTTTTCTGCTCAAACTAACAACATCGTTCACAAAGCTCACACGTTTCTCATCTTAACTGACAAGCATTGGATGTTAGAGGGTCAGTGCTTTGTATCAGTTTCAGAGCAGATTTGGACTACATATGGTCCATATGTGTAGGAAACACCGTTCTTTTGTTCTGTGCACACTCAGATTTCCTGCTGTATTAGAGAATCTAGAAAGCAAGAGTGTGCTTCTCGCTCTAAAGCAGAGTGTGATCCATGGATGAGAACTATGCTGTGTGTTTCACTTCAGAAATGGACTTAAATCCCAGGTCTGTGTCTTACTACAAGCAAGACTTCGTTTCAGGTAAGGGTAGTCACTTTTCAGTTCAAAGGAACTACATCATTCACAAAGCTCACACGTTTCTCATCTTAACTGACAAGAATTGGATGTTAGAGGACAAGTGCTTTGTATCAGTTTCAGAAGCAGAGTTGGTCTAGATATGGTCTGTATGTGTAGGAAACACCGTTCTTTTGTTCTCAGCACTCTCACGTTTCCTTCTGTCTTAGAGATTCTCGAAAGCAAGAGCATGCTTCTTGTTCTAAAGCAGAGTGTGATCAATGGATGAGACAATGCTGTGTGTTTCAGTTCAGAAATGGAGTTAAATCCCATGCTCTGAGTCTTCCTACAAGCAAGACTTCGTTTAAGGTAAGGGCAGTCACTTTTCTGCTCAAAGGAACTACATAGTTCACGAAGCTCACACGTTTCTCATCTTAACTGACAAGCATTGGATGTTAGAGGACAAGTGCTTTGTATCAGTTTCAGAAGCAGAGTTGGACTAGATATGGTCCGTATGTGTAGGAAAGACCGTTCTTTTGTTCTCAGCACACTCACGTTTCCTGCTGTCTTAGAGATTCTAGAAAGCAAGAGCGTGCTTCTTGTTCTAAAGCAGAGTGTGATCAATGGATGAGACAATGCTGTGTGTTTCACTTCAGAAATGGAGTTAAATCCCATGCTCTGAGTCTCCCTACAAGCAAGACATCGTTTAAGGTAAGGTCAGTCACTTTTCTGCTCAAAGGAACTACATAGTTCACGAAGCTCAC
Source organism: Onychomys leucogaster (assembly GCA_949786385.1). Classification (NCBI taxonomy): domain Eukaryota; kingdom Metazoa; phylum Chordata; class Mammalia; order Rodentia; family Cricetidae; genus Onychomys; species Onychomys leucogaster. The sequence goes on along the minus strand of CATKUP010000161.1, from coordinate 1,045,579 downwards.
ACGTTTCTCATCTTAACTGACATGCATTGGATGTTAGAGGACCAGTGCATTGTATCAGTTTCTGAAGAAGATTTGGACTACATATAGTCAGTATGTGTAGGAAACACCGTTCTTTTGTTCTGGGCACACTCAGATTTCCTGCTGTATTAGAGACTCTAGAAAGCAAGAGCGTGCTTCTTGCTCTAAAGCAGAGTGTGATCCATAGATGAGAACTATGCTGTGTGTTTCCCTTCAGAAAAGGAGTTAAATCCCAGGCTCTGAGTCTTCCTACAAGCAAGACTTCGTTTCAGGCAAGGGCAGTCACTTTTCAGCTCAAACTAACTACATCGTTCACGGAGCTCACACGTTTCTCATCTTAACAGACAAGCATTGGATGTTAGAGGACCAGTGCTTTGTATCAGTTTCAGAAGCAGAGTTGGACTAGATATGGTCCGTTTGTGTAGGAAACACCGTTCTTTTGTTCTCAGCACACTCACGTTTCCTGCTCTCTTAGAGATTTTAGAAAGCAAGAGCGTGCTCCTCGTTCTAAAGCAGAGTGTGATCCATGGATGAGAACTATGCTGTGTGTTTCCCTTCAGAAATGGAGTTAAATCCCAGGCTCTGTGTCTTCCTACAAGCAAGACTTCGTTTCAGGTAAGGGCAGTCACTTTTCAGCTCAAACGAACTACATCGTTCCCTGAGCTCACATGTTTCTCATCTTAACAGACAAGCATTGGATGTTAGAGGACCAGTGCTTTGTATCAGTTTAAGAAGCAGAGTTGGACTAGATATGGTCCGTATGTGTAGGAAACACTTTTCTTTTGTTTTCAGCACACTCACGTTTCTTGCTGTCTTAGAGACTCTAGAAAGCAAGAGCGTGCTTCTCGCTCTAAAGCAGAGTGTGATCCATGGATGAGAACTATGCTGTGTGTTTCCCTTCAGAAATGGAGTTAAATCCCATGCTCTGAGTCTCCCTACAAGCAAGACTTCATTTAAGGTAAGGGCAGTCAATTATTTGCTCAAAGGAACTACATCCTTCAGGAAGCTCACATGTTTCTCATCTTAACTGACAAGTATTGGATGTTAGAGGACCAGTGCATTCTATCAGTTTCAGAAGAAGATTTGTACTACATATTGTCCGTATGTGTAGGAAACACCGTTCTATTGTCCTGGGCACACTCAGATTTCCTGCTGTATTAGATACTCTAGAAAGCAAGAGTGTGCTTCTCGTTCTAAAGCAGAGTGTGATCCATGGATGAGAACTATGATGTGTGTTTCACTTCATAAATGGTGTGATATCCCAGACTCTGTGTCTTCCTAGAAGCAAGACTTCGTTTCATATAAGGGCAGTCACTTTTCAGCTCAAACGAACTACATCGTTCACTGAGCTCACACGTTTCTCATCTTAAGAGACAAGCATTGGATGTTAGAGGACCAGTGCTTTGTATCAGTTTCTGAAGAAGATTTGGACTACATATAGTCAGTATGTGTAGGAAACACCGTTCTTTTGTTCTGGGCATACTCAGATTTCCTGCTGTATTAGAGAATCTAGAAAGCAAGAGCGTGCTTCTTGCTCTAAAGCAGAGTGTGATCAATGGATGATTACACTGCTGTGTGTTTTACTTCAGAAATGGAGTTAAATCCCAAGCTCTGAGTCTTCCTACAAGCAAGACTTATTTCAGGTAAGGGCAGTCACTTTTCTGCTCAAACTAACAACATCGTTCACAAAGCTCACACGTTTCTCATCTTAACTGACAAGCATTGGATGTTAGAGGGTCAGTGCTTTGTATCAGTTTCAGAGCAGATTTGGACTACATATGGTCCATATGTGTAGGAAACACCGTTCTTTTGTTCTGTGCACACTCAGATTTCCTGCTGTATTAGAGAATCTAGAAAGCAAGAGTGTGTTTCTCGCTCTAAAGCAGAGTGTGATCCATGGATGAGAACTATGCTGTGTGTTTCCCTTCAGAAATGGACTTAAATCCCAGGTCTGTGTCTTACTACAAGCAAGACTTCGTTTCAGGTAAGGGTAGTCACTTTTCAGTTCAAAGGAACTACATCATTCACAAAGCTCACACGTTTCTCATCTTAACTGACAAGAATTGGATGTTAGAGGACAAGTGCTTTGTATCAGTTTCAGAAGCAGAGTTGGTCTAGATATGGTCTGTATGTGTAGGAAACACCGTTCTTTTGTTGTGGGCACACTCAGATTTCCTGCTGTATTAGAGACTCTAGAAAGCAAGAGCGTGCTTCTTGCTCTAAAGCAGAGTGTGATCCATAGATGAGAACTATGCTGTGTGTTTCCCTTCAGAAAAGGAGCTAAATCCCAGGCTCTGAGTCTTCCTAAAAGCAAGACTTCGTTTCAGGTAAGGGCAGTCACTTTTCAGCTCAAACTAACTACATCGTTCACGGAGCTCACACGTTTCTCATCTTAACAGACAAGCATTGGATGTTAGAGGACCAGTGCTTTGAATCAATTTCAGAAGCAGAGTTGGACTAGATATGGTCCGTTTGTGTAGGAAACACCGTTCTTTTGTTCACAGCACACTCACGTTTCCTGCTCTCTTAGAGATTTTAGAAAGCAAGAGCGTGCTTCTCGCTCTAAAGCAGAGTGTGATCCATGGATGAGAACTATGCTGTGTGTTTTCCTTCAGAAATGGAGTTAAATCCCAGGCTCTGTGTCTTCCTACAAGCAAGACTTCGTTTCAGGTATGGGCAGTCACTTTTCAGCTCAAACGAACTACATCGTTCCCTGAGCTCACATGTTTCTCATCTTAACAGACAAGCATTGGATGTTAGAGGACCAGTGCTTTCTATCAGTTTAAGAAGAAGAGTTGGACTAGATATGGTCCGTATGTGTAGGAAACACCTTTCTTTTGTTTTCAGCACACTCACGTTTCCTGCTGTCTTAGAGACTCTAGAAAGCAAGAGCGTGCTTCTCGCTCTAAAGCAGAGTGAGATCCATGGATGAGAACTATGCTGTGTGTTTCCCTTCAGAAATGGAGTTAAATCCCATGCTCTGAGTCTCTCTACAAGCAAGACTTCATTTAAGGTAAGGGCAGTCAATTTTTTGCTCAAAGGAACTACATCCTTCACGAAGCTTACACGTTTCTCATCTCACAGACAAGCATTGGATGTTAGAGGACCAGTGCATTGTATCAGTTTCTGAAGAAGATTTGGACTACATATAGTCAGTATGTGTAGGAAACACCGTTCTTTTGTTCTGGGCACACTCAGATTTCCTGCTGTCTTAGAGACTCTAGAAAGCAAGAGCGTGCTTCTTGCTCTAAAGCAGAGTGTGATCCATGGATGAGAACTATGCTGTATGTTTTCCTTCAGAAATGGATTTAAATCCCAGACTCTGAGTCTTCCTACAAGCAAGACTTCGTTTCAGGCAAGGGCAGTCACTTTTCTGCTCAAAGGAACTACACCTTTCACAAAGCTCACACGTTTCTCATCTTAACTGACAAGCATTGGATGTTAGAGGACCAGTGCATTCTATCAGTTTCAGAAGAAGATTTGTACTACATATTGTCCGTATGTGTAGGAAACACCGTTCTATTGTCCTGGGCACACTCAGATTTCCTGCTGTATTAGATACTCTAGAAAGCAAGAGTGTGCTTCTCGTTCTAAAGCAGAGTATGATCCATGGGTGAGAACTATGATGTGTGTTTCACTTCATAAATGGTGTGAAATCCCAGTCTCTGTGTCTTCCTAGAAGCAAGACTTCGTTTCATATAAGGGCAGTCACTTTTCAGCTCAAACGAACTACATCGTTCACTGAGCTCACACGTTTCTCATCTTAAGAGACAAACATTGGATGTTAGAGGACCAGTGCTTTGTATCAGTTTCAGAGGCAGAGTTGGACTAGATATGGTCCGTATGTGTAGGAAACACCGTTCTTTTGTTCTCAGCACACTCACGTTTCCTGCTGTCTTAGAGACTCTAGAAAGCAAGAGCGTGCTTCTTGTTCTAAAGCAGAGTGTGATCAATGGATGATTACACTGCTGTGTGTTTTACTTCAGTAATGGAGTTAAATCCCAGGCTCTGAGTCTTCCTACAAGCAAGACTTATTTCAGGTAAGGGCAGTCACTTTTCTGCTCAAACTAACAACATCGTTCACAAAGCTCACACCTTTCTCATCTTAACTGACAAGCATTGGATGTTAGAGGGTCAGTGCTTTGTATCAGTTTCAGAGCAGATTTGGACTACATATGGTCCATATGTGTAGGAAACACCGTTCTTTTGTTCTGTGCACACTCAGATTTCCTGCTGTATTAGAGAATCTAGAAAGCAAGAGTGTGCTTCTCGCTCTAAAGCAGAGTGTGATCCATGGATGAGAACTATGCTGTGTGTTTCCCTTCAGAAATGGACTTAAATCCCAGGTCTGTGTGTTACTACAAGCAAGACTTCGTTTCAGGTAAGGGTAGTCACTTTTCAGTTCAAAGGAACTACATCATTCACAAAGCTCACAAGTTTCTCATCTTAACTGACAAGAATTGGATGTTAGAGGACAAGTGCTTTGTATCAGTTTTAGAAGCAGAGTTGGTCTAGATATGGTCTGTATGTGTAGGAAACACCGTTCTTTTGTTCTCAGCACACTCACGTTTCCTTCTGTCTTAGAGATTCTAGAAAGCAAGAGCGTGTTTCTTGTTCTAAAGCAGAGTGTGATCAATGGATGAGACAATGCTGTGTGTTTCACTTCAGAAATGGAGTTAAATCCCATGCTCTGAGTCTCCCTACAAGCAAGACTTCGTTTAAGGTAAGGGCAGTCACTTTTCTGCTCAAAGGAACTACATCGTTCACGAAGCTCACACGTTTCTCATCTTAACTGACAAGCATTGGATGTTAGAGGACCAGTGCATTGTATCAGTTTCTGAAGAAGATTTGGACTACATATAGTCAGTATGTGTAGGAAACACCGTTCTTTTGTTCTGGGCACACTCAGATTTCCTGCTGTATTAGAGACTCTAGAAAGCAAGAGCGTGCTTCTTGCTCTAAAGCAGAGTGTGATCCATAGATGAGAACTATGCTGTGTGTTTCCCTTCAGAAAAGGAGCTAAATCCCAGGCTCTGAGTCTTCCTAAAAGCAAGACTTCGTTTCAGGTAAGGGCAGTCACTTTTCAGCTCAAACTAACTACATTGTTCACGGAGCTCACACGTTTCTCATCTTAACAGACAAGCATTGGATGTTAGAGGACCAGTGCTTTGAATCAATTTCAGAAGCAGAGTTGGACTAGATATGGTCCGTTTGTGTAGGAAACACCGTTCTTTTGTTCACAGCACACTCACGTTTCCTGCTCTCTTAGAGATTTTAGAAAGCAAGAGCGTGCTTCTCGCTCTAAAGCAGAGTGTGATCCATGGATGAGAACTATGCTGTGTGTTTCCCTTCAGAAATGGAGTTAAATCCCAGGCTCTGTGTCTTCCTACAAGCAAGACTTCGTTTCAGGTATGGGCAGTCACTTTTCAGCTCAAACGAACTACATCGTTCCCTGAGCTCACATGTTTCTCATCTTAACAGACAAGCATTGGATGTTAGAGGACCAGTGCTTTCTCTCAGTTTAAGAAGAAGAGTTGGACTAGATATGGTCCGTATGTGTAGGAAACACCTTTCTTTTGTTTTCAGCACACTCACGTTTCCTGCTGTCTTAGAGACTCTAGAAACCAAGAGCGTGCTTCTCGCTCTAAAGCAGAGTGAGATCCATGGATGAGAACTATGCTGTGTGTTTCCCTTCAGAAATGGAGTTAAATCCCATGCTCTGAGTCTCCCTACAAGCAAGACTTCATTTAAGGTAAGGGCAGTCAATTTTTTGCTCAAAGGAACTACATCCTTCACGAAGCTTACACGTTTCTCATCTAACAGACAAGCATTGGATGTTAGAGGACCAGTGCATTGTATCAGTTTCTGAAGAAGATTTGGACTACATATAGTCAGTATGTGTAGGAAACACCGTTCTTTTGTTCTGGGCACACTCAGATTTCCTGCTGTCTTAGAGACTCTAGAAAGCAAGAGCGTGCTTCTTGCTCTAAAGCAGAGTGTGATCCATGGATGAGAACTATGCTGTATGTTTTCCTTCAGAAATGGATTTAAATCCCAGACTCTGAGTCTTCCTACAAGCAAGACTTCGTTTCAGGCAAGGGCAGTCACTTTTCTGCTCAAAGGAACTACACCTTTCACAAAGCTCACACGTTTCTCATCTTAACTGACAAGCATTGGATGTTAGAGGACCAGTGCATTCTATCAGTTTCAGAAGAAGATTTGTACTACATATTGTCCGTATGTGTAGGAAACACCGTTCTATTGTCCTGGGCACACTCAGATTTCCTGCTGTATTAGATACTCTAGAAAGCAAGAGTGTGCTTCTCGTTCTAAAGCAGAGTATGATCCATGGGTGAGAACTATGATGTGTGTTTCACTTCATAAATGGTGTGAAATCCCAGTCTCTGTGTCTTCCTAGAAGCAAGACTTCGTTTCATATAAGGGCAGTCACTTTTCAGCTCAAACGAACTACATCGTTCACTGAGCTCACACGTTTCTCATCTTAAGAGACAAACATTGGATGTTAGAGGACCAGTGCTTTGTATCAGTTTCAGAGGCAGAGTTGGACTAGATATGGTCCGTATGTGTAGGAAACACCGTTCTTTTGTTCTCAGCACACTCACGTTTCCTGCTGTCTTAGAGACTCTAGAAAGCAAGAGCGTGCTTCTTGTTCTAAAGCAGAGTGTGATCAATGGATGATTACACTGCTGTGTGTTTTACTTCAGTAATGGAGTTAAATCCCAGGCTCTGAGTCTTCCTACAAGCAAGACTTATTTCAGGTAAGGGCAGTCACTTTTCTGCTCAAACTAACAACATCGTTCACAAAGCTCACACCTTTCTCATCTTAACTGACAAGCATTGGATGTTAGAGGGTCAGTGCTTTGTATCAGTTTCAGAGCAGATTTGGACTACATATGGTCCATATGTGTAGGAAACACCGTTCTTTTGTTCTGTGCACACTCAGATTTCCTGCTGTATTAGAGAATCTAGAAAGCAAGAGTGTGCTTCTCGCTCTAAAGCAGAGTGTGATCCATGGATGAGAACTATGCTGTGTGTTTCCCTTCAGAAATGGACTTAAATCCCAGGTCTGTGTGTTACTACAAGCAAGACTTCGTTTCAGGTAAGGGTAGTCACTTTTCAGTTCAAAGGAACTACATCATTCACAAAGCTCACACGTTTCTCATCTTAACTGACAAGAATTGGATGTTAGAGGACAAGTGCTTTGTATCAGTTTTAGAAGCAGAGTTGGTCTAGATATGGTCTGTATGTGTAGGAAACACCGTTCTTTTGTTCTCAGCACACTCACGTTTCCTTCTGTCTTAGAGATTCTAGAAAGCAAGAGCGTGTTTCTTGTTCTAAAGCAGAGTGTGATCAATGGATGAGACAATGCTGTGTGTTTCACTTCAGAAATGGAGTTAAATCCCATGCTCTGAGTCTCCCTACAAGCAAGACTTCGTTTAAGGTAAGGGCAGTCACTTTTCTGCTCAAAGGAACTACATCGTTCACGAAGCTCACACGTTTCTCATCTTAACTGACAAGCATTGGATGTTAGAGGACCAGTGCATTGTATCAGTTTCTGAAGAAGATTTGGACTACATATAGTCAGTATGTGTAGGAAACACCGTTCTTTTGTTCTGGGCACACTCAGATTTCCTGCTGTATTAGAGACTCTAGAAAGCAAGAGCGTGCTTCTTGCTCTAAAGCAGAGTGTGATCCATAGATGAGAACTATGCTGTGTGTTTCCCTTCAGAAAAGGAGCTAAATCCCAGGCTCTGAGTCTTCCTAAAAGCAAGACTTCGTTTCAGGTAAGGGCAGTCACTTTTCAGCTCAAACTAACTACATTGTTCACGGAGCTCACACGTTTCTCATCTTAACAGACAAGCATTGGATGTTAGAGGACCAGTGCTTTGAATCAATTTCAGAAGCAGAGTTGGACTAGATATGGTCCGTTTGTGTAGGAAACACCGTTCTTTTGTTCACAGCACACTCACGTTTCCTGCTCTCTTAGAGATTTTAGAAAGCAAGAGCGTGCTTCTCGCTCTAAAGCAGAGTGTGATCCATGGATGAGAACTATGCTGTGTGTTTCCCTTCAGAAATGGAGTTAAATCCCAGGCTCTGTGTCTTCCTACAAGCAAGACTTCGTTTCAGGTATGGGCAGTCACTTTTCAGCTCAAACGAACTACATCGTTCCCTGAGCTCACATGTTTCTCATCTTAACAGACAAGCATTGGATGTTAGAGGACCAGTGCTTTCTCTCAGTTTAAGAAGAAGAGTTGGACTAGATATGGTCCGTATGTGTAGGAAACACCTTTCTTTTGTTTTCAGCACACTCACGTTTCCTGCTGTCTTAGAGACTCTAGAAACCAAGAGCGTGCTTCTCGCTCTAAAGCAGAGTGAGATCCATGGATGAGAACTATGCTGTGTGTTTCCCTTCAGAAATGGAGTTAAATCCCATGCTCTGAGTCTCCCTACAAGCAAGACTTCATTTAAGGTAAGGGCAGTCACTTTTCTGCTCAAAGGAACTACACCTTTCACAAAGCTCACACGTTTCTCATCTTAACTGACAAGCATTGGATGTTAGAGGACCAGTGCATTCTATCAGTTTCAGAAGAAGATTTGTACTACATATTGTCCGTATGTGTAGGAAACACCGTACTATTGTCCTGGGCACACTCAGATTTCCTGCTGTATTAGATACTCTAGAAAGCAAGAGTGTGCTTCTCGTTCTAAAGCAGAGTGTGATCCATGGATGAGAACTATGATGTGTGTTTCACTTCATAAATGGTGTGAAATCCCAGTCTCTGTGTCTTCCTAGAAGCAAGACTTCGTTTCATATAAGGGCAGTCACTTTTCAGCTCAAACGAACTACATCGTTCACTGAGCTCACACGTTTCTCATCTTAAGAGACAAGCATTGGATGTGAGAGGACCAGTGCTTTGTATCAGTTTCAGAGGCAGAGTTGGACTAGATATGGTCCGTATGTGTAGGAAACACCGTTCTTTTGTTCTCAGCACACTCACGTTTCCTGCTGTCTTAGAGACTCTAGAAAGCAAGAGCGTGCTTCTTGTTCTAAAGCAGAGTGTGATCAATGGATGATTACACTGCTGTGTGTTTTACTTCAGTAATGGAGTTAAATCCCAGGATCTGAGTCTTCCTACAAGCAAGACTTCATTTCAGGTAAGGGCAGTCACTTTTCTGCTCAAACTAACAACATCGTTCACAAAGCTCACATGTTTCTCATCTTAACTGAGAAGCATTGGATGTTAGAGGATCAGTGCTTTGTATCAGTTTCAGAAGCAGATTTGGACTACATATGGTCCATATGTGTAGGACACACCGTTCTTTTGTTCTGGGCACACTCAGATTTCCTGCTGTATTAGAGAATATAGAAAGCAAGAGTGTGCTTCTCGCTCTAAAGCAGAGTGTGATCCATGGATGAGAACTATGCTGTGTGTTTCCCTTCAGAAATGGACTTAAATCCCAGGCTCTGTGTCTTACTACAAGCAAGACTTCGTTTCAGGTAAGGGCAGTCACTTTTCAGTTCAAAGGAACTACATCATTCACAAAGCTCACACGTTTCTCATGTTAACTGACAAGCATTGGATGTTAGAGGACCAGTGCCTTGTATCAGTTTCAGAAGCAGAGTTGGACTAGATATGGTCCGTATATGTAGGAAACACCGTTCTGTTGTTCTCAGCACACTCACGTTTCCTTCTGTCTTAGAGACTCTAGAAAGCAAGAGCGTGCTTCTTGTTCTAAAGCAGAGTGTGATCAATGGATGAGACAATGCTGTGTGTTTCACTTCAGAAATGGAGTTAAATCCCATGCTCTGAGTCTCCCTACAAGCAAGACTTCGTTTAAGGTAAGGGCAGTCACCTTTCTGCTCAAAGGAACTACATAGTTCACGAAGCTCACACGTTTCTCATCTTAACTGACAAGCATTGGATGTTAGAGGACCAGTGCATTGTATCAGTTTCTGAAGAAGATTTGGACTACATATAGTCAGTATGTGTAGGAAACACCGTTCTTTTGTTCTGGGCACACTCAGATTTCCTGCTGTATTAGAGATTCTAGAAAGCAAGAGCGTGCTTCTTGCTCTAAAGCAGAGTGTGATCAATGGATGATTACACTGCTGTGTGTTTTAAATCAGAAATGGAGTTAAATCCCAGGCTCTGAGTCTTCCTACAAGCAAGACTTCATTTCAGGTAAGGGCAGTCACTTTTCTGCTCAAACTAACAACATCGTTCACAAAGCTCACACGTTTCTCATCTTACCTGACAAGCATTGGATGTTAGAGGGTCAGTGCTTTGTATCAGTTTCAGAGCAGATTAGGACTACATATGGTCCATATGTGTAGGAAACCCCGTTCTTTTGTTCTGGGCACACTAAAATTTCCTGCAGTATTAGAGAATCTAGAAAGCAAGAGTGTGCTTCTCGCTCTAAAGCAGAGTGTGATCCATGGATGAGAACTATGCTGTGTGTTTCCCTTCAGAAATGGAGTTAAATCCCAGGCTCTGTGTCTTCCTACAAGCAAGACTTCGTTTCAGGTAAGGGTAGTCACTTTTCAGTTCAAAGGAACTACATCATTCACAAAGCTCACACGTTTCTCATCTTAACTGACAAGAATTGGATGTTAGAGGACAAGTGCTTTGTATCAGTTTCAGATGCAGAGTTGGTCTAGATATGGTCTGTATGTGTAGGAAACACCGTTCTTTTGTTCTCAGCACACTCACGTTTCCTTCTGTCTTAGAGATTCTAGAAAGCAAGAGCGTGCTTCTTGTTCTAAAGCAGAGTGTGATCAATGGATGAGACAATGCTGTGTGTTTCACTTCAGAAATGGAGTTAAATCCCATGCTCTGAGTCTCCCTACAAGCAAGACTTCGTTTAAGGTAAGGGCAGTCACTTTTCTGCTCAAAGGAACTACATAGTTCACGAAGCTCACACGTTTCTCATCTTAACTGACAAGCATTGGATGTTAGAGGACCAGTGCATTGTATCAGTTTCTGAAGAAGATTTGGACTACATATAGTCAGTATGTGTAGGAAACACCGTTCTTTTGTTCTGGGCACACTCAGATTTCCTGCTGTATTAGAGACTCTAGAAAGCAAGAGCGTGCTTCTTGCTCTAAAGCATAGTGTGATCCATAGATGAGAACTATGCTGTGTGTTTCCCTTCAGAAAAGGAGCTAAATCCCATGCTCTGAGTCTTCCTAAAAGCAAGACTTCGTTTCAGGTAAGGGCAGTCACTTTTCAGCTCAAACTAACTACATCGTTCACGGAGCTCACACGTTTCTCATCTTAACAGACAAGCATTGGATGTTAGAGGACCAGTGCTTTGAATCAATTTCAGAAGCAGAGTTGGACTAGATATGGTCCGTTTGTGTAGGAAACACCGTTCTTTTGTTCACAGCACACTCACGTTTCCTGCTCTCTTAGAGATTTTAGAAAGCAAGAGCGTGCTTCTCGCTCTAAAGCAGAGTGTGATCCATGGATGAGAACTATGCTGTGTGTTTCCCTTCAGAAATGGAGTTAAATCCCAGGCTCTGTGTCTTCCTACAAGCAAGACTTCGTTTCAGGTATGGGCAGTCACTTTTCAGCTCAAACGAACTACATCGTTCCCTGAGCTCACATGTTTCTCATCTTAACAGACAAGCATTGGATGTTAGAGGACCAGTGCTTTCTATCAGTTTAAGAAGAAGAGTTGGACTAGATATGGTCCGTATGTGTAGGAAACACCTTTCTTTTGTTTTCAGCACACTCACGTTTCCTGCTGTCTTAGAGACTCTAGAAAGCAAGAGCGTGCTTCTCGCTCTAAAGCAGAGTGAGATCCATGGATGAGAACTATGCTGTGTGTTTCCCTTCAGAAATGGAGTTAAATCCCATCCTCTGAGTCTCCCTACAAGCAAGACTTCATTTAAGGTAAGGGCAGTCAATTTTTTGCTCAAAGGAACTACATCCTTCAGGAAGCTTACACGTTTCTCATCTTAACAGACAAGCATTGGATGTCAGAGGACCAGTGCATTGTATCAGTTTCTGAAGAAGATTTGGACTACATATGGTCCATATGTGTAGGACACACCGTTCTTTTGTTCTGGGCACACTCAGATTTCCTGCTGTATTAGAGAATCTAGAAAGCAAGAGTGTGCTTCTCGCTCTAAAGCAGAGTGTGATCCATGGATGAGAACTATGCTGTGTGTTTCCCTTCAGAAATGGACTTAAATCCCAGGCTCTGTGTCTTACTACAAGCAAGACTTCGTTTCAGGTAAGGGCAGTCACTTTTCAGTTCAAAGGAACTACATCATAAACAAAGCTCACACGTTTCTCATGTTAACTGACAAGCATTGGATGTTAGAGGACCAGTGCCTTGTATCAGTTTCAGAAGCAGAGTTGTATTAGATATGGTCCGTATATGTAGGAAACACCGTTCTCTTGTTCTCAGCACACTCACGTTTCCTTCTGTCTTAGAAATTCTAGAAAGCACGAGCGTGCTTCTTGTTCTAAAGCAGAGTGTGATCAATGGATGAGACAATGCTGTGTGTTTCACTTCAGAAATGGAGTTAAATCCCATGCTCTGAGTCTCCCTACAAGCAAGACTTCGTTTAAGGTAAGGGCTGTCACCTTTCTGCTCAAAGGAACTACATAGTTCACGAAGCTCACACGTTTCTCATCTTAACTGACAAGCATTGGATGTTAGAGGACCAGTGCATTGTATCAGTTTCTGAAGAAGATTTGGACTACATATAGTCAGTATGTGTAGGAAACACCGTTCTTTTGTTCTGGGCACACTCAGATTTCCTGCTGTATTAGAGACTCTAGAAAGCAAGAGCGTGCTTCTTGCTCTAAAGCAGAGTGTGATCAATGGATGATTACACTGCTGTGTGTTTTAAATCAGAAATGGAGTTAAATCCCAGGCTCTGAGTCTTCCTACAAGCAAGACTTCATTTCAGGTAAGGGCAGTCACTTTTCTGCTCAAACTAACAACATCGTTCACAAAGCTCACACGTTTCTCATCTTACCTGACAAGCATTGGATGTTAGAGGGTCATTGCTTTGTATCAGTTTCAGAGCAGATTAGGACTACATATGGTCCATATGTGTAGGAAACCCCGTTCTTTTTTTCTGGGCACACTAAAATTTCCTGCAGTATTAGAGAATCTAGAAAGCAAGAGTGTGCTTCTCGCTCTAAAGCAGAGTGTGATCCATGGATGAGAACTATGCTGTGTGTTTCCCTTCAGAAATGGACTTAAATCCCAGGCTCTGTGTCTTACTACAAGCAAGACTTCGTTTCAGGTAAGGGTAGTCACTTTTCAGTTCAAAGGAACTACATTATTCACAAAGCTAGCACGTTTCTCATCTTAACTGACAAGCATTGGATGTTAGAGGACAAGTGCTTTGTATCAGTTTCAGAAGCAGATTTGGACTAGATATGGTCCGTTTTTGTAGGAAACATCGTTCTTTTGTTCTCAGCACACTCACGTTTCCTGCTGTCTTAGAGACTTTAGAAAGCAAGAGCGTGCTTCTCGCTCTAAAGCAGAGTGTGATCCATGGATGAGAACTATGCTGTGTGTTTCCCTTCAGAAAAGGAGTTAAATCCCAGGCTCTGTGTTTTCCTACAAGCAAGATTTCGTTTCAGGTAAGGGCAGTCACTTTTCAGCTCAAACGAACTACATCGTTCAGTGAGCTCACATGTTTCTCATTTTAACAGACAAGCATTGGATGTTAGATAACAAGTGCTTTGTATCAGTTTAAGAAGCAGTGTTGGACTAGATATGGTCCGTATGTGTAGGAAACACCGTTCATTTGTTCTCAGCACACTCACGTTTCCTTCTGTCTTAGAAATTCTAGAAAGCAAGAGCGTGCTTCTTGTTCTAAAGCAGAGTATGATCAATGGATGAGACAATGCTCTGTGTTTCACTTCAGAAATGGAGTTAAATCCCATGCTCTGAGTCTCCCTACAAGCAAGACTTCGTTTAAGGTAAGGGCAGTCACTTTTCTGCTCAAAGGAACTACATAGTTCACGAAGCTCACACGTTTCTCATCTTAACTGACAAGCATTGGATGTTAGAGGACCAGTGCATTGTATCAGTTTCTGAAGAAGATTTGGACTACATATAGTCAGTATGTGTAGGAAACACCGTTCTTTTGTTCTGGGCACACTCAGATTTCCTGCTGTATTAGAGACTCTAGAAAGCAAGAGCGTGCTTCTTGCTCTAAAGCAGAGTGTGATCCATGGATGAGAACTATGCTGTATGTTTTCCTTGAGATATGGATTTAAATCCCAGACTCTGAGTCTTCCTACAAGCAAGACTTCGTTTCAGGCAAGGGCAGTCACTTTTCTGCTCAAACGAACTACACCTTTCACAAAGCTCACACGTTTCTCATCTTAACTGACAAGCATTGGATGTTAGAGGACCAGTGCTTTGTATCAGTTTCAGAAGCAGAGTTGGACTAGATATGTTCCGTATGTGTAGGAAACACCGTTCTTTTGTTCTCAGCACGCTCACGTTTCCTTCTGTCTTAGAGATTCTAGAAAGCAAGAGCGTGCTTCTTATTCTAAAGCAGAGTGTGATCAATGGATGAGACAATGCTGTGTGTTTCACTTCAGAAATGGAGTTAAATCCAATGCTCTGAGTCTCCCTACAAGCAAGAGTTCGTTTAAGGTAAGGGCAGTCACTTTTCTGCTCAAAGGAACTACATCGTTCACGAATCTCACACGTTTCTCATCTTAACTAACAAGCATTGGATGTTAGAGGACCAGTGCATTCTATCAGTTTCAGAAGAAGATTTGGACTACATATTGTTCGTATGTGTAGGAAACACCGTTCTATTGTCCTGGGCACACTCAGATTTCCTGCTGTATTAGATACTCTAGAAAGCAAGAGTGTGCTTCTCGTTTTAAAGCAGAGTGTGATCCATGGATGAGAACTATGATGTGTGTTTCACTTCATAAATGGTGTGAAATCCCAGTCTCTGTGTCTTCCTAGAAGCAAGACTTCGTTTCATATAAGGGCAGTCACTTTTCAGCTCAAACGACCCACATCGTTCACTGAGCTCACACGTTTCTCATCTTAAGAGACAAGGATTGGATGTTAGAGGACCAGTGCTTTGTATCAGTTTCAGAGGCAGAGTTGGACTAGATATGGTCCGTATGTGTAGGAAACACCGTTCTTTTGTTCTCAGCACACTCACGTTTCCTGCTGTCTTAGAGACTCTAGAAAGCAAGAGTGTGCTTCTTGTTCTAAAGCAGAGTGTGATCAATGGATGATTACACTCCTGTGTGTTTTACTTCAGAAATGGAGTTAAATCCCAGGCTCTGAGTCTTCCTACAAGCAAGACTTCATTTCAGGTAAGGGCAGTCACATTTCTGCACAAACTAACAACATCGTTCACAAAGCTCACACGATTCTCATCTTAACTGAAAAGCATTGGATGTTAGAAGGTCAGTGCTTTGTATCAGTTTCAGAAGCAGATTTGGACTACATATGGTCCATATGTGTAGGACACACCGTTCTTTTGTTCTGGGCACACTCAGATTTCCTGCTGTATTAGAGAATCTAGAAAGCAAGAGTGTGCTTCTCGCTCTAAAGCAGAGTGTGATCCATGGATGAGAACTATGCTGTGTGTTTCCCTTCAGAAATGGACTTAAATCCCAGGCTCTGTGTCTTACTACAAGCAAGACTTCGTTTCAGGTAAGGGCAGTCACTTTTCAGTTCAAAGGAACTACATCATTCACAAAGCTCACACGTTTCTCATGTTAACTGACAAGCATTGGATGTTAGAGGACAAGTGCCTTGTATCAGTTTCAGAAGCAGAGTTGGACTAGATATGGTCCGTATATGTAGGAAACACCGTTCTTTTGTTCTCAGCACACTCACGTTTCCTGCAGTCTTAGAGACTTTAGAAAGCAAGAGCGTGCTTCTCCCTCTAAAGCAGAGTGTGATCCATGGATGAGAGCTATGCTGTGTGTTTCCCTTCAGAAAAGGAGTAAATCCCAGGCTCTGTGTTTTCCTACAAGCAAGATTTCATTTCAGGTAAGGGCAGTCACTTTTCAGCTCAAACGAACTACATCGTTCAGTCAGCTCACACGTTTCTCATTTTAACAGACAAGCATTGGATGTTGGAGAACAAGTGCTTTGTATCAGTTTAAGAAGCAGAGTTGGACTAGATATGGTCCGTATGTGTAGGAAACACCGTTCTTTTGTTCTCAGCACACTCACGTTTCCTGCAGTCTTAGAAATTCTAGAAAGCAAGAGCGTGCTTCTTGTTCTAAAGCAGAGTGTGATCAATGGATGAGACAATGCTGTGTGTTTCACTTCAGAAATGGAGTTAAATCCCATGCTCTGAGTCTCCCTACAAGCAAGACTTCGTTTAAGGTAAGGCCGTCACCTTTCTGCTCAAAGGAACTACATAGTTCACGAAGCTCACACGTTTCTCATCTTAACTGACAAGCATTGGATGTTAGAGGACCAGTGCATTGTATCAGTTTATGAAGAAGATTTGGACTACATATAGTCAGTATGTGTAGGAAACACCGTTCTTTTGTTCTGGGCACACGCAGATTTCCTGCTGTATTAGAGACTCTAGAAAGCAAGAGCGTGCTTCTTGTTCTAAAGGAGAGTGTGATCAATGGATGATTACACTGCTGTCTGTTTTACTTCAGAAATGAGTTAAATCCCAGGCTCTGAGTCTTCCTACAAGCAAGACTTCATTTCAGGTAAGGGCAGTCACTTTTCTGCTCAAAATAACAACATCATTCACAAAGCTCACACATTTCTCATCTGAACTGAAGCATTGGATGTTAGAGGGTCAGTGCTTTGTATCAGTTTCAGAGCAGATTTGGACTACATATGGTCCATATGTGTAGGAAACACCGTTCTTTTGTTCTGGGCACACTCAGATTCCCTGCTGTATTAGAGAATCTAGAAAGCAAGAGTGTGCTTCTCGCTCTAAAGCAGAGTGTGATCCATGGATGAGAACTATGCTGTTTGTTTCCCTTCAGAAATGGACTTAAATCCCAGGCTCTGTGTCTTACTACAAGCAAGACTTCGTTTCAGGTAAGGGTAGTCACTTTTCAGTTCAAAGGAACTACATCATTCACAAAGCTCACACCTTTCTCATCTTAACTGACAAGCATTGGATGTTAGAGGAGCAGTGCTTTGTATCAGTTTCAGAAGGAGAGTTGGACTAGATATGGTCCGTATGTGTAGGAAACATCGTTCTTTTGTTCTCAGCACACTCACGTTTCTTGCTGTATTAGAGACTTTAGAAAGCAAGAGCGTGCTTCTCGCTCTAAAGCAGAGTGTGATCCATGGATGAGAACTATGCTGTGTGTTTCCCTTCAGAAAAGGAGTTAAATCCCAGACTCTGTGTTTTCCTACAAGCAAGACTTCGTTTCATGTAAGGGCAGTCACTTTTAAGCTCCAACGAACTACATCGTTCAGTGAGCTCACACGTTTCTCATCTTAACAGACAAGATTGGATGTTAGAGGACAAGTGCTTTGTATCAGTTTCAGAAGCAGAGTTGGACTAGATATGTTCTGTATGTGTAGGAAACACCGTTCTTTTGTTCTCAGCACGCTCACGTTTCCTTCTGTCTTAGAGATTCTAGAAAGCAAGAGCATGCTTCTTATTCTAAAGCAGAGTGTGATCAATGGATGAGACAATGCTGTGTGTTTCACTTCAGAAATGGAGTTAAATCCAATGCTCTGAGTCTCCCTACAAGCAAGAGTTCGTTTAAGGTAAGGGCAGTCACTTTTCTGCTCAAAGGAACTACATCGTTCAAGAAGCTCACACGTTTCTCATCTTAACTGACAAGCATTGGATGTTAGAGGACCAGTGCATTGTTTCAGTTTCAGAAGAAGATTTGGACTACATATAGTCAGTATGTGTAGGAAACACCATTCTTTTGTTCTGGGCACAGTCAGATTTCCTGCTGTATTAGAGAATCTAGAAAGCAAGAGCGTGCTTCTCCCTCTAAAGCAGAGTGTGATCCATGGATGAGAACTATGCTGTGTGTTTCCCTTCAGAAAAGGAGTTAAATCCCAGGCTCTGTGTTTTCCTACAAGCAAGATTTCGTTTCAGGTAAGGGCAGTCACTTTTCAGCTCAAACGAACTACATCGTTCAGTCAGCTCACACGTTTCTCATTTTAACAGACAAGCATTGGATGTTAGAGAACAAGTGCTTTGTATCAGTTTAAGAAGCAGAGTTGGACTAGATATGGTCCGTATGTGTAGGAAACACCATTCTTTTGTTCTCAACACACTCACGTTTCCTTGTGTCTTAGAAATTCTAGAAAGCAAGAGCGTGCTTCTTGTTCTAAAGCAGAGTGTGATCAATGGATGAGACAATGCTGTGTGTTTCACTTCAGAAATGGAGTTAAATCCCATGCTCTGAGTCTCCCTACAAGCAAGACTTCTTTTAAGGTAAGGGCAGTCACCTTTCTGCTCAAAGGAACTACATAGTTCACGAAGCTCACACGTTTCTCATCTTAACTGACAAGCATTGGATGTTAGAAGGTCAGTGCTTTGTATCAGTTTCATAAGCAGATTTGGACTACATATGGTCCATATGTGTAGGACACACCGTTCTTTTGTTCTGGGCACACTCAGATTTCCTGCTGTATTAGAGAATCTAGAAAGCAAGAGTGTGCTTCTCGCTCTAAAGCAGAGTGTGATCCATGGATGAGAACTATGCTGTGTGTTTCCCTTCAGAAATGGACTTAAATCCCAGGCTCTGTGTCTTACTACAAGCAAGACTTCGTTTCAGGTAAGGGCAGTCACTTTTCAGTTCAAAGGAACTACATCATTCACAAAGCTCACACCTTCCTCATGTTAACTGACAAGCATTGGATGTTAGAGGACCAGTGCCTTGTATCAGTTTCAGAAGCAGAGTTGGACTAGATATGGTCCGTATATGTAGGAAACACCGTTCTTTTGTTCTCAGCACACTCACGTTTCCTGCTGTCTTAGAGACTCTAGAAAGCAAGAGCGTGCTTCTTGTTCTAAAGCAGAGTGTGATCAATGGATGATTACACTGCTGTGTGTTTTACTTCAGAAATGGAGTTAAATCCCAGGCTCTGAGTCTTCCTACAAGCAAGACTTCATTTCAGGTAAGGGCAGTCACATTTCTGCACAAACTAACAACATCGTTCACAAAGCTCACACGTTTCTCATCTTAACTGACAAGCATTGGATGTTAGAAGGTCAGTGCTTTGTATCAGTTTCAGAAGCAGATTTGGACTACATATGGTCCATATGTGTAGGACACACCGTTCTTTTGTTCTGGGCACACTCAGATTTCCTGCTGTATTAGAGAATCTAGAAAGCAAGACTGTGCTTCTCGCTCTAAAGCAGAGTGTGATCCATGGATGAGAACTATGCTGTGTATTTCCCTTCAGAAATGGACTTAAATCCCAGGCTCTTTGTCTTACTACAAGCAAGACTTCGTTTCAGGTAAGGGCAGTCACTTTTCGGTTCAAAGGAACTACATCATTCACAAAGCTCACACGTTTCTCATGTTAACTGACAAGCATTGGATGTTAGAGGACCAGTGCCTTGTATCAGTTTCAGAAGCAGAGTTGGACTAGATATGGTCCGTATATGTAGGAAACACCGTTCTTTTGTTCTCAGCACACTCACGTTTCCTGCAGTCTTAGAGACTTTAGAAAGCAAGAGCGTGCTTCTCCCTCTAAAGCAGAGTGTGATCCATGGATGAGAACTATGCTGTGTGTTTCCCTTCAGAAAAGGAGTAAATCCCAGGCTCTGTGTTTTCCTACAAGCAAGATTTCGTTTCAGCTAAGGGCAGTCACTTTTCAGCTCAAACGAACTACATTGTTCAGTCAGCTCACACGTTTCTCATTTTAACAGACAAGCATTGGATGTTAGAGAACAAGTCCTTTGTATCAGTTTAAGAAGCAGAGTGGGACTAGATATGGTCCGTATGTGTAGGAAACACCGTTCTTTTGTTCTCAGCACACTCACGTTTCCTTCTGTCTTAGAAATTCTAGAAAGCAAGAGCGTGCTTCTTGTTCTAAAGCAGAGTGTGATCAATGGATGAGACAATGCTGTGTGTTTCACTTCAGAAATGGAGTTAAATCGCATGCTCTGAGTCTCCCAACAAGCAAGACTTTGTTTAAGGTAAGGGCAGTCACCTTTCTGCTCAAACGAACTACATAGTTCACGAAGCTCACACGTTTCTCATCTTAACTGACAAGCATTGGATGTTAGAGGACCAGTGCATTGTATCAGTTTATGAAGAAAATTTGGACTACATATAGTCAGTATGTGTAGGAAACACCGTTCTTTTGTTCTGGGCACACTCAGATTTCCTGCTGTATTAGAGACTCTAGAAAGCAGGAGCGTGCTTCTTGTTCTAAAGGAGAGTGTGATCAATGGATGATTACACTGCTGTGTGTTTTACTTCAGAAATGGAGTTAAATCCCAGGCTCTGAGTCTTCCTACAAGCAAGACTTCATTTCAGGTAAGGGCAGTCACTTTTCTGCTCAAAATAACAACATCATTCACAAAGCTCACACATTTCTCATCTGAACTGACAAGCATTGGATGTTAGAGGGTCAGTGCTTTGTATCAGTTTCAGAGCAGATTTGGACTACATATGGTCCATATGTGTAGGAAACACCTTTCTTTTGTTCTGGTCACACTCAGATTCCCTGCTGTATTAGAGAATCTAGAAAGCAAGAGTGTGCTTCTCGCTCTAAAGCAGAGTGTGATCCATGGATGAGAACTATGCTGTTTGTTTCCCTTCAGAAATGGACTTAAATCCCAGGCTCTGTGTCTTACTACAAGCAAGACTTCGTTTCAGGTAAGGGTAGTCACTTTTCAGTTCAAAGGAACTACATCATTCACAAAGCTCACACCTTTCTCATCTTAACTGACAAGCATTGGATGTTAGAGGAGCAGTGCTTTGTATCAGTTTCAGAAGCAGAGTTGGACTAGATATGGTCCGTATGTGTAGGAAACTTCGTTCTTTTGTTCTCAGCACACTCACGTTTCTTGCTGTCTTAGAGACTTTAGAAAGCAAGAGCGTGCTTCTCGCTCTAAAGCAGAGTGTGATCCATGGATGAGAACTATGCTGTGTGTTTCCCTTCAGAAAAGGAGTTAAATCCCAGGCTCTGTGTTTTCCTACAAGCAAGACTTCGTTTCATGTAAGGGCAGTCACTTTTCAGCTCAAACGAACTACATCGTTCACTGAGCTCACACGTTTCTCATCTTAACAGACAAGATTGGATGTTAGAGGACAAGTGCTTTGTATCAGTTTCAGAAGCAGAGTTGGACTAGATATGTTCCGTATGTGTAGGAAACACCGTTCTTTTGTTCTCAGCACGCTCACGTTTCCTTCTGTCTTAGAGATTCTAGAAAGCAAGAGCGTGCTTCTTATTCTAAAGCAGAGTGTGGTCAATGGATGAGACAATGCTGTGTGTTTCACTTCAGAAATGGAGTTAAATCCCATGCTCTGAGTCTCCCTACAAGCAAGAGTTCGTTTAAGGTAAGGGCAGTCACATTTCTGCTCAAAGGAACTACATCGTTCACGAAGCTCACACGTTTCTCATCTTAATTGACAAGCATTGGATGTTAGAGGACCAGTGCATTGTTTCAGTTTCAGAAGAAGATTTGGACTACATATAGTCAGTATGTGTAGGAAACACCATTCTTTTGTTCTGGGCACAGTCAGATTTCCTGCTGTATTAGAGAATCTAGAAAGCAAGAGCGTGCTTCTCCCTCTAAAGCAGAGTGTGATCCATGGATGAGAACTATGCTGTGTGTTTCCCTTCAGAAAAGGAGTTAAATCCCAGGCTCTGTGTTTTCCTACAAGCAAGATTTCGTTTCAGGTAAGGGCAGTCACTTTTCAGCTCAAACGAACTACATCGTTCAGTCAGCTCACACGTTTCTCATTTTAACAGACAAGCATTGGATGTTAGAGAACAAGTGCTTTGTATCAGTTTAAGAAGCAGAGTTGGACTAGATATGGTCCGTATGTGTAGGAAACACCATTCTTTTGTTCTCAGCACACTCACGTTTCCTTGTGTCTTAGAAATTCTAGAAAGCAAGAGCGTGCTTCTTGTTCTAAAGCAGAGTGTGATCAATGGATGAGACAATGCTGTGTGTTTCACTTCAGAAATGGAGTTAAATCCCATGCTCTGAATCTCCCTACAAGCAAGACTTCTTTTAAGGTAAGGGCAGTCACCTTTCTGCTCAAAGGAACTACATAGTTCACGAAGCTCACACGTTTCTCATCTTAACTGACAAGCATTGGATGTTAGAGGACCAGTGCAATGTATCAGTTTCTGAAGAAGATTTGGACTACATATAGTCAGTATGTGTAGGAAACACCGTTCTTTTGTTCTGGGCACACTCAGATTGTCTGCTGTATTAGAGACTCTAGAAAGCAAGAGCGTGCTTCTCGCTCTAAAGCAGAGTGTGATCCATGGATGAGAACTATGCTGTGTGTTTCCCTTCAGAAATGGAGTTAAATCCCAGGCTCTGTGTCTTCCTACAAGCAAGACTTAATTCAGGTAAGGGCAGTCACTTTTCAGCTCAAACGAACTACATCATTCCCTGAGCTCACACGTTTCTCATCTTAACAGACAAGCATTGGATGTTAGAGGACCAGTGCTTTCTATCAGTTTAAGAAGCAGAGTTGGACTAGATATGGTCCGTATGTGTAGGAAACACCTTTCTTTTGTTTACAGCACACTCATGTTTCCTGCTGTCTTAGAGACTCTAGAAAGCAAGAGCTTGCTTCTTGTTCTAAAGCAGAGTGTGATCAATGGATGGGACAATGCTGTGTGTTTCACTTCAGAAATAGAGTTAAATCCCATGCTCTGAGTCTCCCTGCAAGCAAGACTTCGTTTAAGGTAAGGGCAGTCACTTTTCTGCTCAAAGGAACTATAACCTTCACGAAGCTCACACGTTTCTCATCTCAACTGACAAGCATTGGATGTTAGAGGACCAGTGCATTGTATCAGTTTCAGAAGAAGATTTGGACTACATATAGTCAGTATGTGTAGGAAAACCGTTCTTTTCTTCTGGGCACTCTCAGATTTCCTGCTGTATTAGAGACTCTAGAAAGCAACAGCAGGCTTCTTGCTCTAAAGCAGAGAGTGATCCATGGATGAGAACTATGCTGTATGTTTCCCTTCAGAAATGGAGGTAAATCCCAGACTCTGTGTCTTCCTACAGGCAAGACTTCGTTTCAGGTAAAGGCAGTCACTTTTCTGCTCAAACTAACAACATCGTTCACAAAGCTCACACGTTTCTCATCTGAACTGACAAGCATTGGATGTTAGAGGGTCAGTGCTTTGTATCAGTTTCTGAAGCAGATTTGGACTACATATGGTCCATATGTGTAGGAAACACCGTTCTTTTGTTCTGGGCACACTCAGATTTCCTGCTGTATTAGAGAATCTAGAAAGCAAGAGTGTGCTTCTTGCTCTAAAGCAGAGTGTGATCCATGGATGAGAACTATGCTGTGTGTTTCCCTTCAGAAATGGAGTTATATCCCAGGCTCTGTGTCTTCCTACAAGCAAGACTTCGTTTCAGGTAAGGGCAGTCACTTTTCAGCTCAAACGAACTACATCGTTCAGTGAGCTCACACGTTTCTCATCTTAACAGACAAGCATTGGATGTTAGAGGACCAGTACTTTGTATCAGTTTAAGAAGCAGAGTTGGACTATATATGGTGCGTAGGTGTAGGAAACACCGTTCTTTTGTTCTCAGCACACTCACGTTTCCTTCTGTCTTAGAGATTCTAGACAGCAAGAGCGTGCTTCTTGTTCTAAAGCAGAGGGTGATCAATGGATGAGACAATGCTGTGTGTTTCACTTCAGAAATGGAGTTAAATCCCATGCTCTGAGTCTCCCTACAAGCAAGACTTCGTTTAAGGTAAGGGCAGTCACTTTTCTACTCAAAGGAACTACATCGTTCACGAAGCTCACACGTTTCTCATCTTAACAGACAAGCATTGGATGTTAGAGGGTCATTGATTTGTATCAGTTTCTGAAGCAGATTTGGACTGCATATGGTCCGTATGTGTAGGAAACACCGTTCTTTTGTTCTGGGCACACTCAGATTTCCTGCTGTATTAGAGAATCTAGAAAGCAAGAGTGTGCTGCTCGCTCTAAAGCAGAGTGTGATCCATGGATGACAACTATGCTGTGTGTTTCCCTTCAGAAATGGAGTTAAATCCCAGGCTCTGTGTCTTACTTCAAGCAAGACTTCGTTTCAGGTAAGGGCAGTCACTTTTCAGTTCAAAGGAACTACATCATTCACAAAGCTCACACATTTCTCATGTTAACTGACAAGCATAGGATGTTAGAGGTCCAGTGCCTTGTATCAGTTTCAGAAGCAGAGTTGGACTAGATATGGTCCGTATATGTATTAAACACCGTTCTTTTGTTCTCAGCACACTCACGTTTCCTGCAGTCTTAGAGACTTTAGAAAGCAAGAGCGTGCTTCTCCCTCTAAAGGAGAGTGTGATCCATGGATGAGAACTATGCTGTGTGTTTCCCTTCAGAAAAGGAGTTAAATCCCAGGCTCTGTGTTTTCCTACAAGCAAGATTTCGTTTCAGCTAAGGGCAGTCACTTTTCAGCTCAAACGAACTACATCGTTCAGTCAGCTCACACGTTTCTAATATTAACAGACAAGCATTGGATGTTAGAGAACAAGTGCTTTGTATCAGTTTAAGAAGCAGAGTTGGACTAGATATGGTCCGTATGTGTAGGAAACACCGTTCTTTTGTTCTCAGCACACTCACGTTTCCTTCTGTCTTAGAAATTCTAGAAAGCAAGAGCGTGCTTCTTGTTCTAAAGCAGAGTGTGATCAATGGATGAGATAATGCTGTGTGTTTCACTTCAGAAATGGAGTTAAATCCCATGCTCTGAGTCTCCCTACAAGCAAGACTTCGTTTAAGGTAAGGGCAGTCACCTTTCTGCTCAAAGGAACTACATAGTTCACGAAGCTCACACGTTTCTCATCTTAACTGACAATCATTGGATGTTAGAGGACCAGTGCATTGTATCAGTTTATGAAGAAGATTTGGACTACATATAGTCAGTATGTGTAGGAAACACCGTTCTTTTGTTCTGGGCACCCTCAGATTTCCTGCTGTATTAGAGACTCAGGAAAGCAAGAGCGTGCTTCTTGCTCTAAAGCAGAGTGTGATCAATGGATGATTACACTGCTGTGTGTTTTACTTCAGAAATGGAGTTAAATCCCAGGCTCTGAGTCTTCCTACAAGCAAGACTTCATTTCAGGTAAGTGCAGTCACTTTTCTGCTCAAACTAACAACATCGTTCACAAACCTCACACGTTTCTCATCTTAACTGACAAGCATTGGATGTTAGAGGGTCAGTGCTTTGTATCAGTTTCGGAGCAGATTTGGACTACATATGGTCCATATGTGTAGAAAACACCGTTCTTTTGTTCTGGGCACACTCAGATTTCCTGCTGTATTAGAGAATCTAGAAAGCAAGAGTGTGCTTCTCGCTCTAAAGCAGAGTGTGATCCATGGATGAGAACTATGCTGTGTGTTTCCCTTCAGAAATGGACTTAAATCCCAGGCTCTGTGTCTTACTACAAGCAAGACTTCGTTTCAGGTAAGGGTAGTCACTTTTCAGTTCAAAGGAACTACATCATTCACAGAGTGCACACGTTTCTCATCTTAACTGACAAGCATTGGATGTTAGAGGACCAGTGCTTTGTATCAGTTTCAGAAGCAGAGTTGGACTAGATATGGTCCGTATGTGTAGGAAACACCTTTCTTTTGTTTTCAGCACACTCATGTTTCCTGCTGTCTTAGAGACTCTAGAAAGCAAGAGCGTGCTTCTTGTTCTAAAGTAGAGTGTGATCAATGGATGAGACAATGCTGTGTGTTTCACTTCAGAAATAGAGTTAAATCCCATGCTCTGAGTCTCCCTGCAAGCAAGACTTCGTTTAAGGTAAGGGCAGTCACTTTTCTGCTCAAAGGAACTACAACCTTCACGAAGCCCGCACGTTTCTCATCTTAATTGACAAGCATTGGATGTTAGAGGACCAGTGCTTTGTATCATTTTCAGAAGTAGAGTTGGACTATATATGGTCCGTATGTGTAGGAAACACTGTTCTTTTGTTCTCAGCACACTCACGTTTCCTGCTGTCTTAGAGATTCTAGACAGCAAGAGCGTGCTTCTTGTTCTAAAGCAGAGTGTGATCAATGGATGAGACAATGCTGTGTGTTTCACTTCAGAAATGGAGTTAAATCCCATGCTCTGAGTCTCCCTACAAGCAAGACTTCGTTTAAGGTAAGGGCAGTCACTTTTCTACTCAAATGAACTACATCGTTCACGAAGCTCACACGTTTCTCATCTTAACAGACAAGCATTGGATGTTAGAGGACCAGTGCTTTGTATCAGTTTCAGAAGCAGAGTTGGACTAGATATGCTCCGTATGTGTAGGAAACACCGTTCTTTTGTTCTCAGCACACTCACGTTTCCTTCTGTCTTAGAAATTCTAGAAAGCAAGAGCGTGCTTCTTGTTCTAAAGCAGAGTGTGATCAATGGATGAGACAATGCTGTGTGTTTCACTTCAGAAATGGAGTTAAATCCCATGCTCTGAGTCTCCCTACAAGCAAGACTTCATTTAAGGTAAGGGCAGTCACCTTTCTGCTCAAAGGAACTACATAGTTCCCGAAGCTCACACGTTTCTCATCTTAACTGACAAGCATTGGATGTTAGAGGACCAGTGCATTGTATCAGTTTCTGAAGAAGATTTGGACTACATATAGTCAGTATGTGTAGGAAACACCGTTCTTTTGTTCTGGGCACACGCAGATTTCCTGCTGTATTAGAGACTCTAGAAAGCAAGAGCGTGCTTCTTGCTCTAAAGCAGAGTGTGATCAATGGATGATTACACTGCTTTGTGTTTTACTTCATAAATGGAGTTAAATCCCAGGCTCTGAGTCTTCCTACAAGCAAGACTTCATTTCAGGTAAAGGCAGTCACTTTTCTGCTCAAACTAACAACATCGTTCACAAAGCTCACACGTTTCTCATCTTAACTGACAAGCATTGGATGTTAGAGGGTCAGTGCTTTGTATCAGTTTCAGAGCAGATTTGCACTACATATGGTCCATATGTGTAGGAAACACTGTTCTTTTGTTCTGGGCACACTCAGATTTCCTGCTGTATTAGAGAATCTAGAAAGCAAGAGTGTGCTTCTCGCTCTAAAACAGAGTGTGATCCATGGATGAGAACTATGCTGTGTGTTTCCCTTCAGAAATGGACTTAAATCCCAGGCTCTGTGTTTTCCTACAATCAAGACTTCGTTTCAGTAAGGGCAGTCACTTTTCAGCTCAAACGAACTACATCGTTCACGGAGATCACACGTTTCTCATCTTAACAGACAAGCATTGGATGTTAGAGGACCAGTGCTTTGTATCAGTTTCAGAAGCAGAGTTGGACTAGATATGGTCCTTATGTGTAGGAAACACCGTTCTTTTGTTCTCAGCACACTCACGTTTCCTTCTGTCTTAGAAATTCTAGAAAGCAAGAGCGTGCTTCTTGTTCTAAAGCAGAGTGTGATCAATGGATGAGACAATGCTGTGTGTTTCTCTTCAGAAGTGGAGTTAAATCCCATGCTCTGAGTCTCCCTACAAGCAAGACTTCGTTTAAGGTAAGGGCAGTCACCTTTCTGCTCAAAGGAACTACATAGTTCACGAAGCTCACACGTTTCTCATCTTAACTGACAAGCATTGGATGTTAGAGGACCAGTGCATTGTATCAGTTTCTGAAGAAGATTTGGACTACATATAGTCAGTATGTGTAGGAAACACCGTTCTTTTGTTCTGGGCACACTCAGATTTCCTGCTTTATTAGAGAATCTAGAAAGCAAGAGCGGGCTTCTTGCTCTAAAGCAGAGTGTGATCAATGGATGATTACACTGCTGTGTGCTTTACTTCAGAAATGGAGTTAAATCCCAGGCTCTGAGTTTTCCTACAAGCAAGACTTCATTTCCGGTAAGGGCAGTCACTTTTCTGCTCAAACTAACAACATCGTTCACAAAGCTGACACGTTTCTCATCTTAACTGACAAGCATTGGATGTTAGAGGGTCAGTGCTTTGTATCAGTTTCAGAGCAGATTTGGACTACATATGGTCCACATGTGTAGGAAACACTGTTCTTTTGTTCTGGGCACACTCAGATTTCCTGCTGTATTAGAGAATATAGAAAGCAAGAGTGTGCTTCTCGCTCTAAATCAGAGTGTGATCCATGGATGAGAACTATGCTGTGTGTTTCCCTTCAGAAATGGAGTTAAATCCCATGCTCTGAGTCTCCCTACAAGCAAGACTTCATTTAAGGTAAGGGCAGTCACCTTTCTGCTCAAACGAACTACATCGTTCCCTGACCTCACACGTTTCTCATCTTAACAGACAAGCATTGGATGTTAGAGGACCAGTGCTTTCTATCAGTTTAAGAAGCAGAGTTGGACTAGATATGGTCCGTATGTGTAGGAACACCTTTCTTTTTTTTTAAGCACACTCATGTTTCTTGCTGTCTTAGAGACTCTAGAAAGCAAGAGCGTGCTTCTTGATCTAAAGTAGAGTGTGATCAATGGATGAGACAATGCTGTGTGTTTCACTTCAGAAATGGAGTTAAATCCCATGCTCTGAGTCTCCCTACAAGCAAGACTTCGTTTAAGGTAAGGGCAGTCACCTTTCTGCTCAAAGGAACTACATAGTTCACGAAGCTCACACGTTTCTCATCTTAACTGACAAGCATTGGATGTTAGAGGACCAGTGCATTGTATCAGTTTATGAAGAAGATTTGGACTACATATAGTCAGTATGTGTAGGAAACACCGTTCTTTTGTTCTGGGCACCCTCTGATTTCCTGCTGTATTAGAGACTCAGGAAAGCAAGAGCGTGCTTCTTGCTCTAAAGCAGAGTGTGATCAATGGATGATTACACTGCTGTGTGTTTTACTTCAGAAATGGAGTTAATTCCCAGGCTCTGAGTCTTCCTAAAAGGAAGACGTCATTTCAGTTAAGGGCAGTCACTTTTCTGCTCAAACTAACAACATCGTTCACAAAGCTCACACGTTTCTCATCTTAACTGACAAGCATTGGATGTTAGAGGGTCAGTGCTTTGTATCAGTTTCGGAGCAGATTTGGACTACATATGGTCCATATGTGTAGGAAACCCCGTTCTTTTGTTCTGGGCACACTCAGATTTCCTGCTGTATTAGAGAATCTAGAAAGCAAGAGTGTGCTTCTCGCTCTAAAGCAGAGTGTGATCCATGGATGAGAACTATGCTGTGTGTTTCCCTTCAGAAATGGACTTAAATCCCAGGCTCTGTGTCTTACTATAAGCAAGACTTCGTTTCAGGTAAGGGTAGTCACTTTTCAGTTCCAAGGAACTACATCATTCACAAAGTGCACACGTTTCACATCTTAACTGACAAGCATTGGATGTTAGAGGACCAGTGCTTTGTATCAGTTTCAGAAGCAGAGTTGGACTAGATATGGTCCCTATGTGTAGGAAACATCGTTCTTTTGTTCTCAGCACACTCACGTTTCCTGCTGTCTTAGAGACTTTAGAAAGCAAGAGCGTGCTTCTCGCTCTAAAGCAGAGTGTGATCCATGGATGAGAACTATGCTGTGTGTTTCCCTTCAGAAAAGGAGTTAAATCCCAGGCTCTGTGTTTTCCTACAAGCAAGACTTCGTTTCATGTAAGGGCAGTCACTTTTCAGCTCAAACGAACTACATCGTTCAGTGAGCTCACACGTTTCTCATCTTAACAGACAAGCATTGGATGTTAGAGGACAAGTTCTTTGTATCAGTTTCAGAAGCAGAGTTGGACTAGATATGGTCCGTATGTGTAGGAAACACCGTTCTTTTGTTCTCAGCACACTCACGTTTCCTTCTGTCTTAGAAATTCTAGAAAGCAAGAGCGTGCTTCTTGTTCTAAAGCAGAGTGTGATCAATGGATGAGACAATGCTGTGTGTTTCTCTTCAGAAATGGAGTTAAATCCCATGCTCTGATTCTCCCTACAAGCAAGACTTCGTTTAAGGTAAGGGCAGTCACCTTTCTGCTCCAAGGAACTACATAGTTCACAAAGCTCACACGTTTCTCATCTTAACTGACAAGCATTATATGTTAGAGGACCAGTGCATTGTATCAGTTTCTGAAGAAGATTTAGACTACATATAGTCAGTATGTGTAGGAAACACCGTTCTTTTGTTCTGGGCACACGCAGATTTCCTGCTGTATTAGAGACTCTAGAAAGCAAGAGCGTGCTTCTTGCTCTAAAGCAGAGTGTGATCCATGGATGAGAACTATGCTGTGTGTTTCCCTTCAGAAAAGGAGTTAAATCCCAGGCTCTGTGTTTTCCTACAAGCAAGACTTCGTTTCAGGTAAGGGCAGTCACTTTTCAGCTCAAACGAACTACATCGTTCACGGAGCTCACACGTTTCTCATCTTAACAGACAAGCATTGGATGTTAGAGGACCAGTGCTTTGTATCAGTTTCAGAAGCAGAGTTGGACTAGATATGGTCCGTATGTGTAGGAAACACCGTTCTTTTGTTCTCAGCACACTCACGTTTCCTTCTGTCTTAGAAATTCTAGAAAGCAAGAGCGTGCTTCTTGTTCTAAAGCAGAGTGTGATCAATGGATGAGACAATGCTGTGTGTTTCTCTTCAGAAATGGAGTTAAATCCCATGCTCTGAGTCTCCCTACAAGCAAGACTTCTTTTAAGGTAAGGGCAGTCACCTTTCTGCTCAAAGGAACTACATAGTTCACGAAGCTCACACGTTTCTCATCTTAACTGACAAGCATTGGATGTTAGAGGACCAGTGCATTGTATCAGTTTCTGAAGAAGATTTGGACTACATATAGTCAGTATGTGTAGGAAACACCGTTCTTTTGTTCTGGGCACACTCAGATTTCCTGCTGTATTAGAGAATCTAGAAAGCAAGAGTGTGCTTCTCGCTCTAAAGCAGAGTGTGATCCATGGATGAGAACTATGCTGTGTGTTTCCCTTCAGAAATGGACTTAAATCCCAGGCTCTGTGTCTTACTACAAGCAAGACTTCGTTTCAGGTAAGGGTAGTCACTTTTCAGTTCAAAGGAACTACATCATTCACAGAGTGCACACGTTTCTCATCTTAACTGACAAGCATTGGATGTTAGAGGACCAGTGCTTTGTATCAGTTTCAGAAGCAGAGTTGGACTAGATATGGTCTGTATGTGTAGGAAACACCTTTCTTTTGTTTTCAGCACACTCATGTTTCCTGCTGTCTTAGAGACTCTAGAAAGCAAGAGCGTGCTTCTTGTTCTAAAGTAGAGTGTGATCAATGGATGAGACAATGCTGTGTGTTTCACTTCAGAAATAGAGTTAAATCCCATGCTCTGAGTCTCCCTGCAAGCAAGACTTCGTTTAAGGTAAGGGCAGTCACTTTTCTGCTCAAAGGAACTACATAGTTCACGAAGCTCACACGTTTCTCATCTTAATTGACAAGCATTGGATGTTAGAGGACCAGTGCTTTGTATCATTTTCAGAAGAAGAGTTGGACTATATATGGTCCGTATGTGTAGGAAACACTGTTCTTTTGTTCTCAGCACACTCACGTTTCCTGCTGTCTTAGAGATTCTAGACAGCAAGAGCGTGCTTCTTGTTCTAAAGCAGAGTGTGATCAATGGATGAGACAATGCTGTGTGTTTCACTTCAGAAATGGAGTTAAATCCCATGCTCTGAGTCTCCCTACAAGCAAGACTTCGTTTAAGGTAAGGGCAGTCACTTTTCTACTCAAATGAACTACATCGTTCACGAAGCTCACACGTTTCTCATCTTAACAGACAAGCATTGGATGTTAGAGGACCAGTGCTTTGTATCAGTTTCAGAAGCAGAGTTGGACTAGATATGGTCCGTATGTGTAGGAAACACCGTTCTTTTGTTCTCAGCACACTCACGTTTCCTTCTGTCTTAGAAATTCTAGAAAGCAAGAGCGTGCTTCTTGTTCTAAAGCAGAGTGTGATCAATGGATGAGACAATGCTGTGTGTTTCACTTCAGAAATGGAGTTAAATCCCATGCTCTGAGTCTCCCTACAAGCAAGACTTCATTTAAGGTAAGGGCAGTCACCTTTCTGCTCAAAGGAACTACATAGTTCCCGAAGCTCACACGTTTCTCATCTTAACTGAC
The DNA here is from genome assembly GCA_949786385.1 of Onychomys leucogaster. NCBI lineage: Eukaryota > Metazoa > Chordata > Mammalia > Rodentia > Cricetidae > Onychomys > Onychomys leucogaster. Next base: position 1,013,373 of record CATKUP010000161.1, on the reverse strand, counting down.
AAGCATTGGATGTTAGAGGACCAGTGCATTGTATCAGTTTCTGAAGAAGATTTGGACTACATATAGTCAGTATGTGTAGGAAACACCGTTCTTTTGTTCTGGGCACACGCAGATTTCCTGCTGTATTAGAGACTCTAGAAAGCAAGAGCGTGCTTCTTGCTCTAAAGCAGAGTGTGATCAATGGATGATTACACTGCTTTGTGTTTTACTTCATAAATGGAGTTAAATCCCAGGCTCTGAGTCTTCCTACAAGCAAGACTTCATTTCAGGTAAAGGCAGTCACTTTTCTGCTCAAACTAACAACATCGTTCACAAAGCTCACACGTTTCTCATCTTAACTGACAAGCATTGGATGTTAGAGGGTCAGTGCTTTGTATCAGTTTCAGAGCAGATTTGGACTACATATGGTCCATATGTGTAGGAAACACTGTTCTTTTGTTCTGGGCACACTCAGATTTCCTGCTGTATTAGAGAATCTAGAAAGCAAGAGTGTGCTTCTCGCTCTAAAACAGAGTGTGATCCATGGATGAGAACTATGCTGTGTGTTTCCCTTCAGAAATGGACTTAAATCCCAGGCTCTGTGTTTTCCTACAATCAAGACTTCGTTTCAGTAAGGGCAGTCACTTTTCAGCTCAAACGAACTACATCGTTCACGGAGATCACACGTTTCTCATCTTAACAGACAAGCATTGGATGTTAGAGGACCAGTGCTTTGTATCAGTTTCAGAAGCAGAGTTGGACTAGATATGGTCCTTATGTGTAGGAAACACTGTTCTTTTGTTCTCAGCACACTCACGTTTCCTTCTGTCTTAGAAATTCTAGAAAGCAAGAGCGTGCTTCTTGTTCTAAAGCAGAGTGTGATCAATGGATGAGACAATGCTGTGTGTTTCTCTTCAGAAGTGGAGTTAAATCCCATGCTCTGAGTCTCCCTACAAGCAAGACTTCGTTTAAGGTAAGGGCAGTCACCTTTCTGCTCAAAGGAACTACATAGTTCACGAAGCTCACACGTTTCTCATCTTAACTGACAAGCATTGGATGTTAGAGGACCAGTGCATTGTATCAGTTTCTGAAGAAGATTTGGACTACATATAGTCAGTATGTGTAGGAAACACCGTTCTTTTGTTCTGGGCACACTCAGATTTCCTGCTTTATTAGAGAATCTAGAAAGCAAGAGCGGGCTTCTTGCTCTAAAGCAGAGTGTGATCAATGGATGATTACACTGCTGTGTGCTTTACTTCAGAAATGGAGTTAAATCCCAGGCTCTGAGTTTTCCTACAAGCAAGACTTCATTTCAGGTAAGGGCAGTCACTTTTCTGCTCAAACTAACAACATCGTTCACAAAGCTGACACGTTTCTCATCTTAACTGACAAGCATTGGATGTTAGAGGGTCAGTGCTTTGTATCAGTTTCAGAGCAGATTTGGACTACATATGGTCCACATGTGTAGGAAACACTGTTCTTTTGTTCTGGGCACACTCAGATTTCCTGCTGTATTCGAGAATATAGAAAGCAAGAGTGTGCTTCTCGCTCTAAATCAGAGTGTGATCCATGGATGAGAACTATGCTGTGTGTTTCCCTTCAGAAATGGAGTTAAATCCCATGCTCTGAGTCTCCCTACAAGCAAGACTTCATTTAAGGTAAGGGCAGTCACCTTTCTGCTCAAACGAACTACATCGTTCCCTGACCTCACACGTTTCTCATCTTAACAGACAAGCATTGGATGTTAGAGGACCAGTGCTTTCTATCAGTTTAAGAAGCAGAGTTGGACTAGATATGGTCCGTATGTGTAGGAACACCTTTCTTTTTTTTTAAGCACACTCATGTTTCTTGCTGTCTTAGAGACTCTAGAAAGCAAGAGCGTGCTTCTTGATCTAAAGTAGAGTGTGATCAATGGATGAGACAATGCTGTGTGTTTCACTTCAGAAATGGAGTTAAATCCCATGCTCTGAGTCTCCCTACAAGCAAGACTTCGTTTAAGGTAAGGGCAGTCACCTTTCTGCTCAAAGGAACTACATAGTTCACGAAGCTCACACGTTTCTCATCTTAACTGACAAGCATTGGATGTTAGAGGACCAGTGCATTGTATCAGTTTATGAAGAAGATTTGGACTACATATAGTCAGTATGTGTAGGAAACACCGTTCTTTTGTTCTGGGCACCCTCTGATTTCCTGCTGTATTAGAGACTCAGGAAAGCAAGAGCGTGCTTCTTGCTCTAAAGCAGAGTGTGATCAATGGATGATTACACTGTTGTGTGTTTTACTTCAGAAATGGAGTTAATTCCCAGGCTCTGAGTCTTCCTACAAGGAAGACTTCATTTCAGGTAAGGGCAGTCACTTTTCTGCTCAAACTAACAACATCGTTCACAAAGCTCACACGTTTCTCATCTTAACTGACAAGCATTGGATGTTAGAGGGTCAGTGCTTTGTATCAGTTTCGGAGCAGATTTGGACTACATATGGTCCATATGTGTAGGAAACCCCGTTCTTTTGTTCTGGGCACACTCAGATTTCCTGCTGTATTAGAGAATCTAGAAAGCAAGAGTGTGCTTCTCGCTCTAAAGCAGAGTGTGATCCATGGATGAGAACTATGCTGTGTGTTTCCCTTCAGAAATGGACTTAAATCCCAGGCTCTGTGTCTTACTACAAGCAAGACTTCGTTTCAGGTAAGGGTAGTCACTTTTCAGTTCAAAGGAACTACATCATTCACAAAGTGCACACGTTTCACATCTTAACTGACAAGCATTGGATGTTAGAGGACCAGTGCTTTGTATCAGTTTCAGAAGCAGAGTTGGACTAGATATGGTCCCTATGTGTAGGAAACATCGTTCTTTTGTTCTCAGCACACTCACGTTTCCTGCTGTCTTAGAGACTTTAGAAAGCAAGCGCGTGCTTCTCGCTCTAAAGCAGAGTGTGATCCATGGATGAGAACTATGCTGTGTGTTTCCCTTCAGAAAAGGAGTTAAATCCCAGGTTCTGTGTTTTCCTACAAGCAAGACTTCGTTTCATGTAAGGGCAGTCACTTTTCAGCTCAAACGAACTACATCGTTCAGTGAGCTCACACGTTTCTCATCTTAACAGACAAGCATTGGATGTTAGAGGACAAGTTCTTTGTATCAGTTTCAGAAGCAGAGTTGGACTAGATATGGTCCGTATGTGTAGGAAACACCGTTCTTTTGTTCTCAGCACACTCACGTTTCCTTCTGTCTTAGAAATTCTAGAAAGCAAGAGCGTGCTTCTTGTTCTAAAGCAGAGTGTGATCAATGGATGAGACAATGCTGTGTGTTTCTCTTCAGAAATGGAGTTAAATCCCATGCTCTGATTCTCCCTACAAGCAAGACTTCGTTTAAGGTAAGGGCAGTCACCTTTCTGCTCCAAGGAACTACATAGTTCACAAAGCTCACACGTTTCTCATCTTAACTGACAAGCATTATATGTTAGAGGACCAGTGCATTGTATCAGTTTCTGAAGAAGATTTAGACTACATATAGTCAGTATGTGTAGGAAACACCGTTCTTTTGTTCTGGGCACACGCAGATTTCCTGCTGTATTAGAGACTCTAGAAAGCAAGAGCGTGCTTCTTGCTCTAAAGCAGAGTGTGATCCATGGATGAGAACTATGCTGTGTGTTTCCCTTCAGAAAAGGAGTTAAATCCCAGGCTCTGTGTTTTCCTACAAGCAAGACTTCGTTTCAGGCAAGGGCAGTCACTTTTCAGCTCAAACGAACTACATCGTTCACGGAGCTCACACGTTTCTCATCTTAACAGACAAGCATTGGATGTTAGAGGACCAGTGCTTTGTATCAGTTTCAGAAGCAGAGTTGGACTAGATATGGTCCGTATGTGTAGGAAACACCGTTCTTTTGTTCTCAGCACACTCACGTTTCCTTCTGTCTTAGAAATTCTAGAAAGCAAGAGCGTGCTTCTTGTTCTAAAGCAGAGTGTGATCAATGGATGAGACAATGCTGTGTGTTTCTCTTCAGAAATGGAGTTAAATCCCATGCTCTGAGTCTCCCTACAAGCAAGACTTCTTTTAAGGTAAGGGCAGTCACCTTTCTGCTCAAAGGAACTACATAGTTCACGAAGCTCACACGTTTCTCATCTTAACTGACAAGCATTGGATGTTAGAGGACCAGTGCATTGTATCAGTTTCTGAAGAAGATTTGGACTACATATAGTCAGTATGTGTAGGAAACACCGTTCTTTTGTTCTGGGCACACTCAGATTTCCTGCTGTATTAGAGAATCTAGAAAGCAAGAGCGGGCTTCTTGCTCTAAAGCAGAGTGTGATCAATGGATGATTACACTGCTGTGTGTTTTACTTCAGAAATGGAGTTAAATCCCAGGCTCTGAGTCTTCCTACAAGCAAGACTTCATTTCAGGTAAGGGCAGTCACTTTTCTGCTCAAACTAACAACATCTTTCACAAAGCTGACACGTTTCTCATCTTAACTGACAAGCATTGGATGTTAGAGGGTCAGTGCTTTGTATCAGTTTCAGAGCAGATTTGGACTACATATGGTCCACATGTGTAGGAAACACTGTTCTTTTGTTCTGGGCACACTCAGATTTCCTGCTGTATTAGAGAATCTAGAAAGCAAGAGTGTGCTTCTCGCTCTAAAGCAGAGTCTGATCCATGGATGAGAACTATGCTGTGTGTTTCCCTTCAGAAAAGGAGTTAAATCCCAGGCTCTGTGTTTTCCTACAAGCAAGACTTCGTTTCAGGTAAGGGCAGTCACTTTTCAGCTCATCGAAACAACATCGTTCACGGAGCTCACACGTTTCTCATCTTAACAGACAAGCATTGGATGTTAGAGGACCAGTGCTTTGTATCAGTTTCAGAAGCAGAGTTGGACTAGATATGGTCCGTATGTGTAGGAAACCCCGTTCTTTTGTTCTGAGCACACTCACGTTTCCTGCTGTCTTAGAGACTTTAGAAAGCAAGAGCGTGCTTCTCGCTCTAAAGCAGAGTGTGATCCATGGATGAGAACTATGCTGTGTGTTTTCCTTCAGAAATGGAGTTAAATCCCATGCTCTGAGTCTCCCTGCAAGCAAGACTTAATTCAGGTAAGGGCAGTCACTTTTCAGTTCAAACGAACTACATCGTTCCCTGAGCTCACACGTTTCTCATCTTAACAGACAAGCATTGGATGTTAGAGGACCAGTGCTTTCTATCAGTTTAAGAAGCAGAGTTGGACTAGATATGGTCCGTATGTGTAGGAAACACCTTTCTTTTTTTTTCAGCACACTCATGTTTCTTGCTGCCTTAGAGACTCTAGAAAGCAAGAGCGTGCTTCTTGATCTAAAGTAGAGTGTGATCAATGGATGAGACAATGCTGTGTGTTTCACTTCAGAAATAGAGTTAAATCCCATGCTCTGAGTCTCCCTGCAAGCAAGACTTCGTTTAAGGTAAGGGCAGTCACTTTTCTGCTCAAAGGAACTACATCCTTCACTGAGCTCACACGTTTCTCATCTTAACAGACAAGCATTGGATGTTAGAGGACCAGTACTTTGTATCAGTTTAAGAAGCAGAGTTGGACTATATATGGTCCGTATGTGTAGGAAACACCGTTCTTTTGTTCTCAGCACACTCACGTTTCCTTCTGTCTTAGAGATTCTAGACAGCAAGAGCGTGCTTCTTGTTCTAAAGCAGAGTGTGATCAATGGATGAGACAATGCTGTGTGTTTCACTTCAGAAATGGAGTTGAATCCCATGCTCTGAGTCTCCCTACAAGCAAGACTTCGTTTAAGTTAAGGGCAGTCACCTTTTTGCTCAAAGGAACTACATAGTTCACGAAGCTCACACGTTTCTCATCTTAACTGACAAGCATTGGATGTTAGAGGACCAGTGCATTGTATCAGTTTCTGAAGAAGATTTGGACTACATATAGTCAGTATGTGTAGGAAACACCGTTCTTTAGTTCTGGGCACACTCAGATTTCCTGATGTATTAGAGACTCTAGAAAGCAAGAGCGGACTTCTTGCTCTAAAGCAGAGTGTGATCAATGGATGATTACACTGCTGTGTGTTTTACTTCAGAAATGGAGTTAAATCCCGGGCTCTGAGTCTTCCTACAAGCAAGACTTCATTTCAGGTAAGGGCAGTCACTTTTCTGCTCAAACTAACAACATCGTTCACAAAGCTGACACGTTTTCATCTTAACTGACAAGCATTGGATGTTAGAGGGTCAGTGCTTTGTATCAGTTTCAGAGCAGATTTGGACTACATATTGTCCACATGTGTAGGAAACACTGTTCTTTTGTTCTGGGCACACTCAGATTTCCTGCTGTATTAGAGAATCTAGAAAGCAAGAGTGTGCTTCTCGCTCTAAAGCAGAGTGTGATCCATGGATGAGAACTATGCTGTGTGTTTCCCTTCAGAAATGGACTTAAATCCCAGGCTCTGTGTCTTACTACAAGCAAGACTTCGTTTCAGGTAAGGGTAGTCACTTTTCAGTTCAAAGGAACTACATCATTCACAAAGCTCACACGTTTCTCATCTTAACTGACAAGCATTGGATGTTAGAGGACCAGTGCTTTGTATCAGTTTCAGAAGCAGAGTTGGACTAGATATGGTCCGTATGTGTAGGAAACATCGTTCTTTTGTTCTCAGCACACTCACGTTTCCTGCTGTCTTAGAGACTTTAGAAAGCAAGAGCGTGCTTCTCGCTCTAAAGCAGAGTGTGATCCATGGATGAGAACTATGCTGTGTGTTTCCCTTCAGAAAAGGAGTTAAATCCCAGGCTCTGTGTTTTCCTACAAGCAAGACTTCGTTTCATGTAAGGGCAGTCACTTTTCAGCTCAAACGAACTACATCGTTCAGTGAGCTCACACGTTTCTCATCTTAACAGACAAGCATTGGATGTTAGAGGACAAGTGCTTTGTATCAGTTTCAGAAGCAGAGTTGGACGAGATATGGTCCGTATGTGTAGGAAACACCGTTCTTTTGTTCTCAGCACACTCACGTTTCCTTCTGTCTTAGAGATTCTAGAAAGCAAGAGCGTGCTTCTTGTTCTAAAGCAGAGTGTGATCAATGGATGTGACAATGCTGTGTGTTTCACTTCAGAAATGGAGTTAAATGCCATGCTCTGAGTCTCCCTACAAGCAAGAGTTCATTTAAGGTAAGGGCAGTCACTTTTCTGCTCAAAGGAACTACATAGTTCACGAAGCTCACACGTTTCTCATCTTAACTGACAAGCATTGGATGTTAGAGGACCAGTGCATTGTATCAGTTTCTGAAGAAGATTTGGACTACATATAGTCAGTATGTGTAGGAAACACCGTTCTATTGTTCTGGGCACACTCAGATTTCCTGCTGTATTAGAGATTCTAGAAAGCAAGAGCGTGCTTCTTGCTCTAAAGCAGAGTGTGATCAATGGATGATTACACTGCTGTTTGTTTTACTTCAGAAATGGAGTTAAATCCCAGGCTCTGAGTCTTCCTACAAGCAAGACTTCATTTCAGGTAAGGGCAGTCACTTTTCTGCTCAAACTAACAACATCGTTCACAAAGCTGACACTTTTCTCATCTTAACTGACAAGCATTGGATGTTAGAGGGTCAGTGCTTTGTATCAGTTTCAGAGCAGATTTGGACTACATATGGTCCACATGTGTAGGAAACACTGTTCTTTTGTTCTGGGCACACTCAGATTTCCTGCTGTATTAGAGAATCTAGAAAGCAAGAGTGTGCTTCTCGCTCTAAAGCAGAGTGTGATCCATGGATGAGAACTATGCTGTGTGTTTCCCTTCAGAAATGGACTTAAATCCCAGGCTCTGTGTCTTACTACAAGCAAGACTTCGTTTCAGGTAAGGGTAGTCACTTTTCAGTTCAAAGGAACTACATCATTCACAAAGCTCACACGTTTCTCATCTTAACTGACAAGCATTGGATGTTAGAGGACCAGTGCATTGTGTCAGTTTCTGAAGAAGATTTGGACTACATATAGTCAGTATGTGTAGGAAACACCGTTCTTTTGTTCTGGGCACACTCAGATTTCCTGCTGTATTAGAGACTCTAGAAAGCAAGAGCGTGCTTCTTGCTCTAAAGCAGAGTGTGATCCATGGATGAGAACTATGCTGTATGTTTCCCTTCAGAAATGGAGTTAAATCCCAGACTCTGTGTCATCCTACAGGCAAGACTTCGTTTCAGGTAAGGGCAGTCACTTTTCAGCTCAAAAGAACTACATCGTTCCCTGAGCTCACACGTTTCTCATCTTAACAAGCAAGCATTGGATGTTAGAGGACCAGTGCATTGTATCAGTTTCAGAAGCAGAGTTGGACTACATATAGTCAGTATGTGTAGGAAACACCGTTCTTTTGTTCTGGGCACACTCAAATTTCCTGCTGTATTAGAGACTCTAGAAAGCAAGAGCGTGCTTCTTGCTCTAAAGCAGAGTGTGATCCATGGATGAGAACTATGCTGTGTGTTTCCCTTCAGAAAAGGAGTTAAATCCCAGGCTCTGTGTTTTCCTACAAGCAAGACTTCGTTTCAGGTAAAGGCAGGCACTTTTCAGCTCAAAAGAACTACATCGTTCACGGAGCTCACACGTTTCTCATCTTAACAGACAAGCATTGGATGTTAGAGGACCAGTGCTTTGTATCAGTTTCAGAAGCAGAGTTGGACTAGATATGGTCCGTATGTGTAGGAAACACCGTTCTTTTGTTCTCAGCACACTCACGTTTCCTTCTGTCTTAGAAATTCTAGAAAGCAAGAGCGTGCTTCTTGTTCTAAAGCAGAGTGTGATCAATGGATGAGACAATGCTGTGTGTTTCACTTCAGAAATGGAGTTAAATCCCATGCTCTGAGTCTCCCTACAAGCAAGACTTCGTTTAAGGTAAGGGCAGTCACCTTTCTGCTCAAAGGAACTACATAGTTCCCGAAGCTCACACGTTTCTCATCTTAACTGACAAGCATTGGATGTTAGAGGACCAGTGCATTGTATCAGTTTCTGAAGAAGATTTGGACTACATATAGTCAGTATGTGTAGGAAACACCGTTCTTTTGTTCTGGGCACACTCAGATTTCCGGCTGTATTAGAGAATCTAGAAAGCAAGAGCGGGCTTCTTGCTCTAAAGCAGAGTGTGATCAATGGATGATTACACTGCTGTGTGTTTTACTTCAGAAATGGAGTTAAATCCCAGGCTCTGAATCTTCCTACAAGCAAGGCTTCATTTCAGGTAAGGGCTGTCACTTTTCTGCTCAAACTAACAACATCGTTCACAAAGCTGACACGTTTCTCATCTTAACTGACAAGCATTGGATGTTAGAGGGTCAGTGCTTTGTATCAGTTTCAGAGCAGATTTGGACTACATATGGTCCACATGTGTAGGAAACACTGTTCTTTTGTTCTGGGCACACTCAGATTTCCTGCTGTATTAGAGAATCTAGAAAGCAAGAGTGTGCTTCTCGCTCTAAAGCAGAGTGTGATCCATGGATGAGAACTATGCTGTGTGTTTCCCTTCAGAAATGGACTTAAATCCCAGGCTCTGTGTCTTACTACAAGCAAGACTTCGTTTCAGGTAAGGGTAGTCACTTTTCAGTTCAAAGGAACTACATCATTCACAAAGCTCACATGTTTCTCATCTTAACTGACAAGCATTGGATGTTAGAGGACCAGTGCTTTGTATCAGTTTCAGAAGCAGAGTTGGACTAGATATGGTCCGTATGTGTAGGAAACATCGTTCTTTTGTTCTCAGCACACTCACATTTCCTGCTGTCTTAGAGACTTTAGATAGCAAGAGCGTGCTTCTCGCTCTAAAGCAGAGTGTGATCCATGGATGAGAACTATGCTGTGTGTTTCCCTTCAGAAAAGGAGTTAAATCCCAGGCTCTGTGTTTTCCTACAAGCAAGACTTCGTTTCATGTAAGGGCAGTCACTTTTCAGCTCAAACGAACTACATCGTTCAGTGAGCTCACACGTTTCTCATCTTAACAGACAAGCATTGGATGTTAGAGGACAAGTGCTTTGTATCAGTTTCAGAAGCAGAGTTGGACTAGATATGGTCCGTATGTGTAGGAAACACCGTTCTTTTGTTCTCAGCACACTCACGTTTCCTTCTGTCTTAGAAATTCTAGAAAGCAAGAGCGTGCTTCTTGTTCTAAACCAGAGTGTGATCAATGGATGAGACAATGCTGTGTGTTTCACTTCAGAAATGGAGTTAAATCCCATGCTCTGAGTCTCACTACAAGCAAGACTTCGTTTAAGGTAAGGGCAGTCACCTTTCTGCTCAAAGGAACTACATATTTCCCGAAGCTCACACGTTTCTCATCTTAACTGACAAGCATTGGATGTTAGAGGACCAGTGCATTGTATCAGTTTCTGAAGAAGATTTGGACTACATATAGTCAGTATGTGTAGGAAACACCGTTCTTTTGTTCTGGGCACAATCAGATTTCCTGCTGTATTAGAGAATCTAGAAAGCAAGAGCGGGCTTCTTGCTCTAAAGCAGAGTGTGATCAATGGATGATTACACTGCTGTGTGTTTTACTTCAGAAATGGAGTTAAATCCCAGGCTCTGAGTCTTCCTACAAGCAAGACTTCATTTCAGGTAAGGGCAGTCACTTTTCTGCTCAAACTAACAACATCGTTCACAAAGCTGAAACGTTTCTCATCTTAACTGACAAGCATTGGATGTTAGAGGGTCAGTGCTTTGTATCAGTTTCAAAGCAGATTTCGGCTACATATGGTCCACATGTGTAGGAAACACTGTTCTTTTGTTCTGGGCACACTCAGATTTCCTGCTGTATTAGAGAATCTAGAAAGCAAGAGTGTGCTTCTCGCTCTAAAGCAGAGTGTGATCCATGGATGAGAACTATGCTGTGTGTTTCCTTCAGAAATGGACTTAAATCCCAGGCTCTGTGTCTTACTACAAGCAAGACTTCGTTTCAGGTAAGGGTAGTCACTTTTCAGTTCAAAGGAACTACATCATTCACAAAGCTCACACGTTTCTCATCTTAACTGACAAGCATTGGATGTTAGAGGACCAGTGCTTTGTATCAGTTTCAGAAGCAGAGTTGGACTAGATATGGTCCGTATGTGTAGGAAACATCGTTCTTTTGTTCTCAGCACACTCACGTTTCCCTCTGTCTTAGAAATTCTAGAAAGCAAGAGCGTGCTTCTTGTTCTAAAGCAGAGTGTGATCAATGGATGAGACAATGCTGTGTGTTTCACTTCAGAAATGGAGTTAAATCCCATGCTCTGAGTCTCCCTACAAGCAAGACTTCGTTTAAGGTAAGGGCAGTCACCTTTCTGCTCAAAGGAACTACATCGTTCAGTGAGCTCACACGTTTCTCATCTTAACAGACAAGCATTGGATGTTAGAGGACCAGTGCTTTGTATCAGTTTCAGAAGCAGAGTTGGACTATATATGGTCCGTATGTGTAGGAAACACCTTTCTTTTGTTCTCAGCACACTCACGTTTCCTGCTGTCTTAGAGAATCTAGAAAGCAAGAGCGTGCTTCTTGTTCTAAAGCAGAGTGTGATCAATGGATGAGACAATGCTGGGTGTTTCACTTCAGAAATGGAGTTAAATCCCATGCTCTGAGTCTCCCTACAAGCAAGACTTCGTTTAAGGTAAGGGCAGTCACTTTTCTGCTCAAAGGAACTACATCCTTCACGAAGCTCACACGTTTCTCATCTGAACAGACAAGCATTGGATGTTAGAGGACCAGTGCTTTGTATCAGTTTCAGAAGCAGAGTTGGACTAGATATGGTCCGTATGTGTAGGAAACACCGTTCTTTTGTTCTCAGCACACTCACGTTTCCTTCTGTCTTAGAAATTCTAGAAAGCAAGAGCATGCTTCTTGTTCTAAAGCAGAGTGTGATCAATGGATGACACAATGCTGTGTGTTTCACTTCAGAAATGGAGTTAAATACCATGCTCTGAGTCTCCCTACAAGCAAGACTTCGTATAAGGTAAGGGCAGTCACCTTTCTGCTCAAAGGAACTACATAGTTCACAAAGCTCACACGTTTCTCATCTTAACTGACAAGCATTGGATGTTAGAGGACCAGTGCTTTGTATCAGTTTCAGAAGCAGAGTTGGACTAGATATGGTCCCTATGTGTAGGAAACATCGTTCTTTTGTTCTCAGCACACTAACATTTCCTGCTGTCTTAGAGACTTTAGAAAGCAAGAGCGTGCTTCTCGCTCTAAAGCAGAGTGTGATCCATGGATGAGAACTATGCTGTGTGTTTCCCTTCAGAAAAGGAGTTAAATCCCAGGCTCTGTGTTTTCCTACAAGCAAGACTTCGTTTCATGTAAGGGCAGTCACTTTTCAGCTCAAACGAACTACATCGTTCAGTGAGCTCACACGTTTCTCATCTTAACAGACAAGCATTGGATGTTAGAGGACCAGTGCTTTGTATCAGTTTCAGAAGCAGAGTTGGACTATATATGGTCCGTATGTGTAGGAAACACCTTTCTTTTGTTCTCAGCACACTCACGTTTCCTGCTGTCTTAGAGACTCTAGAAAGCAAGAGCGTGCTTCTTGTTCTAAAGCAGAGTGTGATCAATGGATGAGACAATGCTGTGTGTTTCACTTCAGAAATGGAGTTAAATCCCATGCTCTGAGTCTCCCTACAAGCAAGACTTCGTTTAAGGTAAGGGCAGTCACTTTTCTGCTCAAAGGAACTACATCCTTCACGAAGCTCACACGTTTCTCATCTTAACAGACAAGCATTGGATGTTAGAGGACCAGTGCTTTGTATCAGTTTCTGAAGAAGATTTGGACTACATATAGTCAGTATGTGTAGGAAACACCGTTCTTTTGTTCTGGGCACACTCAGATTTCCTGCTGTATTAGAGACTCTAGAAAGCAAGAGCGTGCTTCTTGCTCTAAAGCAGAGTGTGATCAATGGATGACACAATGCTGTGTGTTTCACTTCAGAAATGGAGTTCAATACCATGTTCTGAGTCTCCCTACAAGCAAGACCTCGCATAAGGTAAGGGCAGTCACCTTTCTGCTCAAAGGAAGTACATAGTTCACAAAGCTCACACGTTTCTCATCTTAACTGACAAGCATTGGATGTTAGAGGACCAGTGATTTGTATCAGTTTCAGAAGCAGAGTTGGACTAGATATGGTCCGTATGTGTAGGAAACATCGTTCTTTTGTTCTCAGCACACTCACGTTTCCTGCTGTCTTAGAGACTTTAGAAAGCAAGAGCGTGCTTCTCGCTCTAAAGCAGAGTGTGATCCATGGATGAGAACTATGCTGTGTGTTTCCCTTCAGAAAAGGAGTTAAATCCCAGGCTCTGTGTTTTCCTACAAGCAAGACTTCGTTTCAGGTAAGGGCAGTCACTTTTCAGCTCAAACGAACTACATCGTTCACGGAGCTCACACGTTTCTCATCTTAACAGACAAGCATTGGACGTTAGAGGACCAGTGCTTTGTATCAGTTTCAGAAGCAGAGTTGGACTAGATATGGTCCGTATGTGTAGGAAACACCGTTCCTTTGTTCTCAGCACACTCACGTTTCCTTCTGTCTTAGAAATTCTAGAAAGCAAGAGCATGCTTCTTGTTCTAAAGCAGAGTGTGGTCCATGGATGAGAACTATGCTGTATGTTTCCCTTCAGAAATGGAGTTAAATCCCAGACTCTGTGTCATCCTACAGGCAAGACTTCGTTTCAGGTAAGGGCAGTCACTTTTCAGCTCAAACGAAGTACATCGTTCCCTGAGCTCATACGTTTCTCATCTTAACAGACAAGCATTGGATGTTAGAGGGTCAGTGCTTTGTATCAGTTTCAGAGCAGATTTGGAGTACATATGGTCCACATGTGTAGGAAACACTGTTCTTTTGTTCTGGGCACACTCAGATTTCCTGCTGTATTAGAGAATCTAGAAAGCAAGAGTGTGCTTCTCGCTCTAAAGCAGAGTTTGATCCATGGATGAGAACTATGCTGTGTGTTTCCCTTCAGAAATGGACTTAAATCCCAGGCTCTGTGTCTTACTACAAGCAAGACTTCGTTTCAGGTAAGGGTAGTCACTTTTCAGTTCAAAGGAACTACATCATTCACAAAGCTCACACGTTTCTCATCTTAACTGACAAGCATTGGATGTTAGAGGACCAGTGCTTTGTATCAGTTTCAGAAGCAGAGTTGGACTAGATATGGTCCGTATGTGTAGGAAACATCGTTCTTTTGTTCTCAGCACACTCACGTTTCCTGCTGTCTTAGAGACTTTAGATAGCAAGAGCGTGCTTCTCGCTCTAAAGCAGAGTGTGATCCATGGATGAGAACTATGCTGTGTGTTTCCCTTCAGAAAATGAGTTAAATCCCAGGCTCTGTGTTTTCCTACAAACAAGACTTCGTTTCATGTAAGGGCAGTCACTTTTCAGCTCAAACGAACTACATCGTTCAGTGAGCTCACACGTTTCTCATCTTAACAGACAAGCATTGGATGTTAGAGGACAAGTGCTTTGTATCAGTTTCAGAAGCAGAGTTGGACTAGATATGGTCCGTATGTGTAGGAAACACCGTTCTTTTGTTCTCAGCACACTCACGTTTCCTTCTGTCTTAGAGATTCTAGAAAGCAAGAGCGTGCTTCTTGTTCTAAAGCAGAGTGTGATGAATGGATGAGACAATGCTGTGTGTTTCACTTCAGAAATGGAGTTAAATCCCATGCTCTGAGTCTCCCTACAAGCAAGAGTTCATTTAAGGTAAGGGCAGTTGCTTTTCTGCTCAAAGGATCTACATTGTTCACGAAGCTCACACGTTTCTCATCTAAACTGACAAGCATTGGATGTTAGAGGCCAGTGCATTGTTTCAGTTTCTGAAGAAGATTTGGACGACATATAGTCAGTATGTGTAGGAAACACCGTTCTTTTGTTCTGGGCACACTCAGATTTCCTGCTGTATTAGAGACTCTAGAAAGCAAGAGCGTGCTTCTTGCTCTAAAGCAGAGTGTGATCCATGGATGAGAACTATGCTGTATGTTTCCCTTCAGAAATGGAGTTAAATCCCAGACTCTATGTCATCCTACAGGCAAGACTTCGTTTCAGGTAAGGGCAGTCACTTTTCAGCTCAAACGAAGTACATCGTTCCCTGAGCTCACACGTTTCTCATCTTAACAGACAAGCATTGGATGTTAGAGGACCAATGCTTTCTATCAGTTTAAGAAGCAGAGTTGGACTAGATATGGTCCGTATGTGTAGGAAACATCTTTCTTTTGTTCTCAGCACACTCACGTTATCTGCTGTCTTAGAGACTCTAGAAAGCAAGAGCGTGCTTCTTGTTCTAAAGCAGACTGTGATCAATTGATGAGACAATGCTGTGTGTTTCACTTCAGAAATGGAGTTAAATCCCATGCTCTGAGTCTCCCTACAAGCAAGACTTCATTTAAGGTAAGGGCAGTCACTATTCCGCTCAAAGGAACTACATAGTTCACAAAGCTCACACGTTTCTCATCTTAACAGACAAGCATTGGATGTTAGAGGACCAGTGCTTTGTATCAGTTTCAGAAGCAGAGTTGGACTAGATATGGTCTGTATGTGTAGGAAACACCGTTCTTTTGTTCTCAGCACACTCATGTTTCCTTCTGTATTAGAAATTCTAGAAAGCAAGAGCGTGCTTCTTGTTCTAAAGCTGAGTGTGATCAATGGATGAGACAATCCTGTGTGTTTCACTTCAGAAATGGAGTTAAATCCCATGCTCTGAGTCTCCCTACAAGCAAGACTTCGTTTAAGGTAAGGGCAGTCACCTTTCTGCTCAAAGGAACTACATAGTTCACGAAGCTCACACGTTTCTCATCTTAACTGACAAGCATTGGATGTTAGAGGACCAGTGCATTGTATCAGTTTCTGAAGAAGTTTTGGACTACATATAGTCAGTATGTGTAGGAAACACCGTTCTTTTGTTCTGGGCACACTCAGATTTCCTGCTGTATTAGAGAATCTAGAAAGCAAGAGCGTGCTTCTTGCTCTAAAGCAGAGTGTGATCAATGGATGATTACACTGCTGTGTGTTTTACTTCAGAAATGGAGTTAAATCCCAGGCTCTGAGTCTTCCTACAAGCAAGACTTCATTTCAGGTAAGGGCAGTCACTTTTCTGCTCAAACTAACAACATCGTTCACAAAGCTGACACGTTTCTCATCTTAACTGACAAGCATTGGATGTTAGAGGACCAGTGCTTTGTATCAGTTTCAGAAGCAGAGTTGGACTACATATAGTCAGTATGTGTAGGAAACACCGTTCTTTTGTTCTCAGCACACTCACGTTTCCTGCTGTCTCAGAGACTTTAGAAAGCAAGAGCGTGCTTCTCGCCCTAAAGCAGAGTGTGATCCATGGATGAGAACTATGCTGTGTGTTTCCCTTCAGAAATGGAGTTAAATCCCAGGCTCTGTGTCTTCCTACAAGCAAGACTTCGTTTCAGGTAAGGGCAGTCACTTTTCAGCTCAAACGAACTACATCGTTCCCTGAGCTCACACGTTTCTCATCTTAAAAGACAAGCATTGGATCTTAGAGGACCAGTGCTTTCTATCAGTTTAAGAAGCAGAGTTGGACTAGATATGGTCCGTATGTGTAGGAAACACCTTTCGTTTGTTTTCAGCACACTCATATTTCCTGCTGTCTTAAAGACTCTAGAAAGCAAGAACGTGCTTCTTGTTCTAAAGCAGAGTGTGATCAATGGATGAGACAATGCTGTGTGTTTCACTTCAGAAATAGATTTAAATCCCATGCTCTGAGTCTCCCTGCAAGCAAGACCTCGTTTAAGTTAAGGGCAGTCACTTTTCTGCTCAAAGGAACTACAACCTTCACGAAGCTCACACGTTTCTCATCTCAACTGACAAGCATTGGATGTTAGAGGACCAGTGCATTGTATCAGTTTCAGAAGAAGATTTGGACTACATATAGTCAGTATGTGTAGGAAAACCGTTCTTTTCTTCTGGGCACTCTCAGATTTCCTGCTGTATTAGAGACTCTAGAAAGCAACAGCATGCTTCTTGCTCTAAAGCAGAGTGTGATCCATGGATGAGAACTATGCTGTATGTTTCCCTTCAGAAATGGAGTTAAATCCCAGACTCTGTGTCTTCCTACAGGCAAGACTTCGTTTCAGGTAAGGGCAGTCTCTTTTCAGCTCAAACGAACTACATCGTTCACGAAGCTCACACGTTTCTCATCTTAACAGACAAGCATTGGATTTTAGAGGACCAGTTCTCTGTATCAGTTTCAGAAGCAGAGTTGGACTATATAATGTCCGTATGTGTAGGATACACCATTCTTTTGTTCTCAGCACACTCACGTTTCCTGCTGTCTTAGAGACTCTAGAAAGCAAGAGCGTGCTTCCTGTTCTGAAGCAGAGTGTGATCAATGGATGATTACACTGCTGTGTGTTTTACTTCAGAAATGGATTTAAATCCCAGGCTCTGAGTCTTCCTACAAGCAAGACTTCAATTCAGGTAAGGGCAGTCACTTTTCTGCTCAAACGAACTACATCGTTCACGAAGCTCACATGTTTCTCATCTTAATTGACAAGCATTGGATGTTAGAGGACCAGTGCTTTGTATCATTTTCAGAAGAAGAGTTGGACTAGATATGGTCCGTATGTGTAGGAAACACCGTTCTTTTGTTCTCAGCACACTCACGTTTCCTGCTCTCTTAGAGACTTTAGAAAGCAAGAGCGTGCTTCTCGCTCTAAAGCAGAGTGTGATCCATGGATGAGAACTATGCTGTGTGTTTCCCTTCAGAAATGGAGTTATATCCCAGGCTCTGAGTCTTCCTACAAGCAAGACTTCGTTTCAGGTAAGGGCAGTCACTTTTCAGCTCAAACGAACTACATCCTTCACTGAGCTCACACGTTTCTCATCTTAACAGACAAGCATTGGATGTTAGAGGACCAGTACTTTGTATCAGTTTAAGAAGCAGAGTTGGACTAGATATGGTCCGTATGTGTAGGAAACACCGTTCTTTTGTTCTCAGCACACTCACGTTTCCTTCGGTCTTAGAGACTCTAGAAAGCAAGAGCGTGCTTCTTGTTCTAAAACAGAGTGTGATCAATGGATGAGACAATGCTGTGTGTTTCACTTCAGAAATGGAGTTGAATCCCATGCTCTGAGTCTCCCTACAAGCAAGACTTCATTTAAGGTAAGGGCAGTCATTTTCTACTCAAAGAAACTACATCGTTCACGAAGCTCACACGTTTCTCATCTTAACAGACAAGCATTGGATGTTAGAGGACCAGTGCATTGTATCAGTTTCTGAAGACGATTTGGACTACATATAGTCAGTATGTGTAGGAAACACCGTTCTTTCGTTCTGGGCACTCTCAGATTTTCTGCTGTATTAGAGACTCTAGAAAGCAAGAGCGTGCTTCTTGCTCTAAAGCAGAGTGTGATCCATGGATGAGAACTATGCTGTATGTTTCCCTTCAGAAATGGAGTTAAATCCCAGACGCTGTGTCATCCTACAGGCAAGACTTCGTTTCAGGTAAGGGCAGTCACTTTTGAGCTCAAACGAACTACATCGTTCACGAAGCTCACACGTTTCTCATCTTAACAGACAAGCATTGGATGCTAGAAGACCAGTGCATTGCATTAGTTTCTGAAGAAGATTTGGACTACATATCGTCAGTATGTGTAGGAAACACCGTTCTTTTGTTCTGGGCACACTCAGTTTTCCTGCTGTATTAGAGACTCTAGAAAGCAAGAGCGTGCTTCTTGCTCTAAAGCAGAGTGTGATCCATGGATGAGAACTATGCTGTGTGTTTCCCTTCAGAAAAGGAGTTAAATCCCAGGCTCTGTTTCTTCCTACAAGCAAGAATTCATTTCAGGTAAGGGCAGTCACTTTTCAGCTCAAACGAACTACATCGTTCACAGAGCTCACACGTTTTTCATCTTAGCAGACAAGCATTGGATGTTAGAGGACCAGTGCTTTGTATCAGTTTCAGAAGCAGAATTGGATTATATATGGTCCGTATGTGTAGGAAACAGCTTTCTTTTGTTTTCAGCACACTCACGTTTCCTGCTGTCTTAGAGACTCTAGAAAGCAATAGCGTGCTTCTTGTTCTAAAGCAGAGTGTGATCAATGGATGAGACAATGCTGTGTGTTTCACTTCAGAAATAGATTTAAATCCCATGCTCTGAGTCTCCCTGCAAGCAAGACTTCGTTTAAGGTAAGGGCAGTCACTTTTCTGCTCAAAGGAACTACAACGTTCACAAAGCTCACACGTTTCTCATCTCAACTGACAAGCATTGGATGTTAGAGGACCAGTGCATTGTATCAGTTTCAGAAGAAGATTTGGACTACATATAGTCAGTATGTGTAGGAAACACCGTTCTTTTCTTCTGGGCACTCTCAGATTTCCTGCTGTATTAGAAACTCTAGAAAGCAACAGCATGCTTCTTGCTCTAAAGCAGAGTGTGATCCATGGATGAGAACTATGCTGTATGTTTCCCTTCAGAAATGGAGTTAAATCCCAGACTCTGTGTCTTCCTACAGGCAAGACATCGTTTCAGGTAAGGGCAGTCACTTTTCAGCTCAAACGAACTACATCGTTCACGAAGCTCACACGTTTCTCATCTTAACAGACAAGCATTGGATTTTAGAGGACCAGTTCTCTGTATCAGTTTCAGAAGCAGAGTTGGACTATATAATGTCCGTATGTGTAGGATACACCATTCTTTTGTTCTCAGCACACTCACGTTTCCTGCTGTCTTAGAGACTCTAGAAAACAAGAGCGTGCTTCCTGTTCTGAAGCAGAGTGTGATCAATGGATGATTACACTGCTGTGTGTTTTACTTCAGAAAAGGATTTAAATCCCAGGCTCTGAGTCTTCCTACAAGCAAGACTTCAATTCAGGTAAGGGCAGTCACTTTTCTGCTCAAACGAACTACATCGTTCACGAAGCTCACATGTTTCTCATCTTAATTGACAAGCATTGGATGTTAGAGGACCAGTGCTTTGTATCATTTTCAGAAGAAGAGTTGGACTAGATATGGTCCGTATGTGTAGGAAACACCGTTCTTTTGTTCTCAGCACACTCACGTTTCCTGCTCTCTTAGAGACTTTAGAAAGCAAGAGCGTGCTTCTCGCTCTAAAGCAGAGTGTGATCCATGGATGAGAACTATGCTGTGTGTTTCCCTTCAGAAATGGAGTTATATCCCAGGCTCTGTGTCTTCCTACAAGCAAGACTTCGTTTCAGGGAAGGGCAGTCACTTTTCAGCTCAAACGAACTACATCCTTCACTGAGCTCACACGTTTCTCATCTTAACAGACAAGCATTGGATGTTAGAGGACCAGTACTTTTTATCAGTTTAAGAAGCAGAGTTGGAAAGATATGGTCCGTATGTGTAGGAAACACCGTTCTTTTGTTCTCAGCACACTCACGTTTCCTTCGGTCTTAGAGACTCTAGAAAGCAAGAGCGTGCTTCTTGTTCTAAAACAGAGTGTGATCAATGGATGAGACAATGCTGTGTGTTTCACTTCAGAAATGGAGTTGAATCCCATGCTCTGAGTCTCCCTACAAGCAAGACTTCATTTAAGGTAAGGGCAGTCATTTTCTACTCAAAGGAACAACATCGTTCACGAAGCTCACACGTTTCTCATCTTAACAGACAAGCATTGGATGTTAGAGGACCAGTGCACTGTATCAGTTTCAGAAGAAGATTTGGACTACATATAGTCAGTATGTGTAGGAAACACCGTTCTTTTGTTCTGGGCACTCTCAGATTTTCTGCTGTATTAGAGACTCTAGAAAGCAACAGCATGCTTCTTGCTCTAAAGCAGAGTGTGATCCATGGATGAGAACTATGCTGTATGTTTCCCTTCAGAAATGGAGTTATATCCCAGGCTCTGTGTCTTCCTACAAGCAAGACTTCATTTCAGGTAAGGGCAGTCACTTTTCAGCTCAAACGAACTACATCCTTCACTGAGCTCACACGTTTCTCATCTTAACAGACAAGCATTGGATTTTAGAGGACCAGAGCTTTGTATCAGTTTCAGAAGCAGAGTTGGACTATATAATGTCCATATGTGTAGGATAAACCGTTCTTTTGTTCTCAAAACTCTCACGTTTCCTGCTGTCTTAGAGACTCTAGAAAGCAAGAGCGTGCTTCTTGTTCTAAAGTAGAGTGTGATCAATGGATGAGACAATGGTGTGTGTTTCACTTCAGAAATGGAGTTAAATCCCATGCTCTGAGTCTCCCTACAAGCAAGACTTCGTTTAAGGTAAGGGCAGTCACTTTTCTGCTCAAAGGAACTACATAGTTCACGAAGCTCACACGTTTCTCATCTTAACTGACAAGCATTGGATGTTAGAAGACCAGTGCATTGTATCAGTTTCTGAAGAAGATTTGGACTACATATAGTCAGTATGTGTAGGAAACACTGTTCTTTTGTTCTGGGCACACTCAGATTTCCTGCTGTATTAGAGACTCTAGAAAGCAAGAGCGTGCTTCTTGCTCTAAAGCAGAGTGTGATCCATGGATGAGAACTATGCTGTGTGTTTCCCTTCAGAAAAGGAGTTAAATCCCAGGCTCTGTGTCTTCCTACAAGCAAGACTTCGTTTCAGGTAAGGGCAGTCACTTTTCAGCTCAAACGAACTACATCGTTCCCTGAGCTCACACGTTTCTCATCTTAACAGACAAGCATTGGATGTTAGAGGACCAGTGCTTTCTATCAGTTTAAGAAGCAGAGTTGGACTACATATGGTCCGTATTTGTAGGAAACACCTTTCTTTTGTTTTCAGCACACTAACGTTTCCTGCTGTCTTAGAGACTCTAGAAAGCAATAGCGTGCTTCTTGTTCTAAAGCAGAGTGTGATCAATGGATGAGACAATGCTGTGTGTTTCACTTCAGAAATAGATTTAAATCCCATGGTCTGAGTCTCCCTGCAAGCAAGACTTCGTTTAAGGTAAGGGCAGTCACTTTTCTGCTCAAAGGAACTACAACGTTCACGAAGCTCACACGTTTCTCATCTCAACTGACAAGCATTGGATGTTAGAGGACCAGTGCATTGTATCAGTTTCAGAAGAAGATTTGGACTACATATAGTCAGTATGTGTAGGAAACACCGTTCTTTTCTTTTGGGCACTCTCAGATTTCCTGCTGTATTAGAGACTCTAGAAAGCAACAGCATGCTTCTTGCTCTAAAGCAGAGTGTGATCCATGGATGAGAACTATGCTGTATGTTTCCCTTCAGAAATGGAGTTAAATCCCAGACTCTGTGTCTTCCTACAAGCAAGACTTCGTTTCAGGTAAGGGCAGTCACTTTTCAGCTCAAACGAACTACATCCTTCACTGAGCTCACACGTTTCTCATCTTAACAGACAAGCATTGGATGTTAGAGGACCAGTACTTTGTATCAGTTTAAGAAGCAGAGTTGGACTAGATATGGTCCGTATGTGTAGGAAACACCGTTCTTTTGTTCTCAGCACACTCACGTTTCCTTCGGTCTTAGAGACTCTAGAAAGCAAGAGCGTGCTTCTTGTTCTAAAACAGAGTGTGATCAATGGATGAGACAATGCTGTGTGTTTCACTTCAGAAATGGAGTTGAATCCCATGCTCTGAGTCTCCCTACAAGCAAGACTTCATTTAAGGTAAGGGCAGTCATTTTCTACTCAAAGGAACTACATCGTTCACGAAGCTCACACGTTTCTCATCTTAACAGACAAGCATTGGATGTTAGAGGACCAGTGCATTGTATCAGTTTCTGAAGACGATTTGGACTACATATAGTCAGTATGTGTAGGAAACACCGTTCTTTCGTTCTGGGCACTCTCAGATTTTCTGCTGTATTAGAGACTCTAGAAAGCAAGAGCGTGCTTCTTGCTCTAAAGCAGAGTGTGATCCATGGATGAGAACTATGCTGTATGTTTCCCTTCAGAAATGGAGTTAAATCCCAGACGCTGTGTCATCCTACAGGCAAGACTTCGTTTCAGGTAAGGGCAGTCACTTTTCAGCTCAAACGAACTACATCGTTCACGAAGCTCACACGTTTCTCATCTTAACAGACAAGCATTGGATGCTAGAAGACCAGTGCATTGCATTAGTTTCTGAAGAAGATTTGGACTACATATCGTCAGTATGTGTAGGAAACACCGTTCTTTTGTTCTGGGCACACTCAGTTTTCCTGCTGTATTAGAGACTCTAGAAAGCAAGAGCGTGCTTCTTGCTCTAAAGCAGAGTGTGATCCATGGATGAGAACTATGCTGTGTGTTTCCCTTCAGAAAAGGAGTTAAATCCCAGGCTCTGTTTCTTCCTACAAGCAAGAATTCATTTCAGGTAAGGGCAGTCACTTTTCAGCTCAAACGAACTACATCGTTCACAGAGCTCACACGTTTTTCATCTTAGCAGACAAGCATTGGATGTTAGAGGACCAGTGCTTTGTATCAGTTTCAGAAGCAGAATTGGATTATATATGGTCCGTATGTGTAGGAAACAGCTTTCTTTTGTTTTCAGCACACTCACGTTTCCTGCTGTCTTAGAGACTCTAGAAAGCAATAGCGTGCTTCTTGTTCTAAAGCAGAGTGTGATCAATGGATGAGACAATGCTGTGTGTTTCACTTCAGAAATAGATTTAAATCCCATGCTCTGAGTCTCCCTGCAAGCAAGACTTCGTTTAAGGTAAGGGCAGTCACTTTTCTGCTCAAAGGAACTACAACGTTCACAAAGCTCACACGTTTCTCATCTCAACTGACAAGCATTGGATGTTAGAGGACCAGTGCATTGTATCAGTTTCAGAAGAAGATTTGGACTACATATAGTCAGTATGTGTAGGAAACACCGTTCTTTTCTTCTGGGCACTCTCAGATTTCCTGCTGTATTAGAAACTCTAGAAAGCAACAGCATGCTTCTTGCTCTAAAGCAGAGTGTGATCCATGGATGAGAACTATGCTGTATGTTTCCCTTCAGAAATGGAGTTAAATCCCAGACTCTGTGTCTTCCTACAGGCAAGACATCGTTTCAGGTAAGGGCAGTCACTTTTCAGCTCAAACGAACTACATCGTTCACGAAGCTCACACGTTTCTCATCTTAACAGACAAGCATTGGATTTTAGAGGACCAGTTCTCTGTATCAGTTTCAGAAGCAGAGTTGGACTATATAATGTCCGTATGTGTAGGATACACCATTCTTTTGTTCTCAGCACACTCACGTTTCCTGCTGTCTTAGAGACTCTAGAAAACAAGAGCGTGCTTCCTGTTCTGAAGCAGAGTGTGATCAATGGATGATTACACTGCTGTGTGTTTTACTTCAGAAAAGGATTTAAATCCCAGGCTCTGAGTCTTCCTACAAGCAAGACTTCAATTCAGGTAAGGGCAGTCAATTTTCTGCTCAAACGAACTACATCGTTCACGAAGCTCACATGTTTCTCATCTTAATTGACAAGCATTGGATGTTAGAGGACCAGTGCTTTGTATCATTTTCAGAAGAAGAGTTGGACTAGATATGGTCCGTATGTGTAGGAAACACCGTTCTTTTGTTCTCAGCACACTCACGTTTCCTGCTCTCTTAGAGACTTTAGAAAGCAAGAGCGTGCTTCTCGCTCTAAAGCAGAGTGTGATCCATGGATGAGAACTATGCTGTGTGTTTCCCTTCAGAAATGGAGTTATATCCCAGGCTCTGTGTCTTCCTACAAGCAAGACTTCGTTTCAGGGAAGGGCAGTCACTTTTCAGCTCAAACGAACTACATCCTTCACTGAGCTCACACGTTTCTCATCTTAACAGACAAGCATTGGATGTTAGAGGACCAGTACTTTTTATCAGTTTAAGAAGCAGAGTTGGAAAGATATGGTCCGTATGTGTAGGAAACACCGTTCTAGTGTTCTCAGCACACTCACGTTTCCTTCGGTCTTAGAGACTCTAGAAAGCAAGAGCGTGCTTCTTGTTCTAAAACAGAGTGTGATCAATGGATGAGACAATGCTGTGTGTTTCACTTCAGAAATGGAGTTGAATCCCATGCTCTGAGTCTCCCTACAAGCAAGACTTCATTTAAGGTAAGGGCAGTCATTTTCTACTCAAAGGAACAACATCGTTCACGAAGCTCACACGTTTCTCATCTTAACAGACAAGCATTGGATGTTAGAGGACCAGTGCACTGTATCAGTTTCAGAAGAAGATTTGGACTACATATAGTCAGTATGTGTAGGAAACACCGTTCTTTTGTTCTGGGCACTCTCAGATTTTCTGCTGTATTAGAGACTCTAGAAAGCAACAGCATGCTTCTTGCTCTAAAGCAGAGTGTGATCCATGGATGAGAACTATGCTGTATGTTTCCCTTCAGAAATGGAGTTATATCCCAGGCTCTGTGTCTTCCTACAAGCAAGACTTCGTTTCAGGTAAGGGCAGTCACTTTTCAGCTCAAACGAACTACATCCTTCACTGAGCTCACACGTTTCTCATCTTAACAGACAAGCATTGGATTTTAGAGGACCAGAGCTTTGTATCAGTTTCAGAAGCAGAGTTGGACTATATAATGTCCATATGTGTAGGATACACCGTTCTTTTGTTCTCAAAACTCTCACGTTTCCTGCTGTCTTAGAGACTCTAGAAAGCAAGAGCGTGCTTCTTGTTCTAAAGTAGAGTGTGATCAATGGATGAGACAATGGTGTGTGTTTCACTTCAGAAATGGAGTTAAATCCCATGCTCTGAGTCTCCCTACAAGCAAGACTTCGTTTAAGGTAAGGGCAGTCACTTTTCTGCTCAAAGGAACTACATAGTTCACGAAGCTCACACGTTTCTCATCTTAACTGACAAGCATTGGATGTTAGAAGACCAGTGCATTGTATCAGTTTCTGAAGAAGATTTGGACTACATATAGTCAGTATGTGTAGGAAACACTGTTCTTTTGTTCTGGGCACACTCAGATTTCCTGCTGTATTAGAGACTCTAGAAAGCAAGAGCGTGCTTCTTGCTCTAAAGCAGAGTGTGATCCATGGATGAGAACTATGCTGTGTGTTTCCCTTCAGAAAAGGAGTTAAATCCCAGGCTCTGTGTCTTCCTACAAGCAAGACTTCGTTTCAGGTAAGGGCAGTCACTTTTCAGCTCAAACGAACTACATCGTTCCCTGAGCTCACACGTTTCTCATCTTAACAGACAAGCATTGGATGTTAGAGGACCAGTGCTTTCTATCAGTTTAAGAAGCAGAGTTGGACTACATATGGTCCGTATTTGTAGGAAACACCTTTCTTTTGTTTTCAGCACACTAACGTTTCCTGCTGTCTTAGAGACTCTAGAAAGCAATAGCGTGCTTCTTGTTCTAAAGCAGAGTGTGATCAATGGATGAGACAATGCTGTGTGTTTCACTTCAGAAATAGATTTAAATCCCATGGTCTGAGTCTCCCTGCAAGCAAGACTTCGTTTAAGGTAAGGGCAGTCACTTTTCTGCTCAAAGGAACTACAACGTTCACGAAGCTCACACGTTTCTCATCTCAACTGACAAGCATTGGATGTTAGAGGACCAGTGCATTGTATCAGTTTCAGAAGAAGATTTGGACTACATATAGTCAGTATTTGTAGGAAACACCGTTCTTTTCTTTTGGGCACTCTCAGATTTCCTGCTGTATTAGAGACTCTAGAAAGCAACAGCATGCTTCTTGCTCTAAAGCAGAGTGTGATCCATGGATGAGAACTATGCTGTATGTTTCCCTTCAGAAATGGAGTTAAATCCCAGACTCTGTGTCTTCCTACAGGCAAGACTTCGTTTCAGGTAAGGGCAGTCACTTTTCAGCTCAAACGAACTACATCGTTCACGAAGCTCACACGTTTCTCATCTTAACAGACAAGCATTGGATTTTAGAGGACCAGTTCTCTGTATCAGTTTCAGAAGCAGAGTTGGACTATATAATGTCCGTATGTGTAGGATACACCATTCTTTTGTTCTCAGCACACTCACGTTTCCTGCTGTCTTAGAGACTCTAGAAAGCAAGAGCGTGCTTCCTGTTCTGAAGCAGAGTGTGATCAATGGATGATTACACTGCTGTGTGTTTTACTTCAGAAAAGGATTTAAATCCCAGGCTCTGAGTCTTCCTACAAGCAAGACTTCAATTCAGGTAAGGGCAGTCACTTTTCTGCTCAAACGAACTACATCGTTCACGAAGCTCACACGTTTCTCATCTTAATTGACAAGCATTGGATGTTAGAGGACCAGTGCTTTGTATCAGTTTCAGAAGAAGAGTTGGAATAGATATGGTCCGTATGTGTAGGAAACACCGTTCTTTTGTTCTCAGCACACTCAGGTTTCCTGCTCTCTTAGAGACTTTAGAAAGCAAGAGCGTGCTTCTCGCTCTAAAGCAGAGTGTGATCCATGGATGAGAACTATGCTGTGTGTTTCCCTTCAGAAATGGAGTTATATCCCAGGCTCTGTGTCTTCCTACAAGCAAGACTTCGTTTCAGGTAAGGGCAGTCACTTTTCAGCTCAAACGAACTACATCCTTCACTGAGCTCACACGTTTCTCATCTTAACAGACAAGCATTGGATGTTAGAGGACCAGTACTTTGTATCAGTTTAAGAAGCAGAGTGGGACTAGATATGGTCCTTATGTGTAGGAAACCCCGTTCTTTTGTTCTCAGCACACTCACGTTTCCTTCTGTCGTAAAGATTCTAGAAAGCAAGAGCGTGCTTCTTGTTCTAAAGCAGAGTGTGATCAATGGATGAGACAATGCTGTGTGTTTCACTTCAGAAATGGAGTTAAATCCCATGCTCTGAGTCTCCCTACAAGCAAGACTTCGTTTAAGGTAAGGGCAGTAACTTTTCTGCTCAAAGGAACTACATCGTTCACGAAGCTCACACGTTTCTCATCTTAACAGACAAGCATTGGATGTTAGAGGAGCAGTGCATTGTATCAGTTTCTGAAGAAGATTTGGACTACATATAGTCAGTATGTGTAGGAAACACCGTTCTTTTGTTCACAGCACACTCAGATTTCCTGCTGTATTAGAGACTCTAGAAAGCAAGAGCGTGCTTCTTGCTCTAAAGTAGAGTGTGATCCATAGATGAGAACTATGCTGTGTGTTTCCCTTCAGAAAAGGAGTTAAAACCCAGGCTCTGTGTTTTCCTACAAACAAGACTTCGTTTCATGTAAGGGCAGTCACTTTTCCGCTCAAACGAACTACATCGTTCAGTGAGCTCACACGTTTCTCATCTTAACAGACAAGCATTGGATGTTAGAGGACCAGTGCTTTGTATCAGTTTCAGAAGCAGAGTTGGAATAGATATGGTCCGGATGTGTAGGAAACACCGTTCTTTTGTTCTCAGCACACTCACGTTTCCTTCTGTCTTAGAGATTCTAGAAAGCAAGAGCGTGCTTCTTATTCTAAAGCAGAGTGTGATCAATGTATGAGACAATGCTGTGTGTTTCACTTCAGAAATGGAGTTAAATCCCATGCTCTGAGTCTCCCTACAAGAAAGAGTTCATTTAAGGTAAGGGCAGTCGCTTTTCTGCTCAAAGGATCTACATCGTTCACGAAGCTCACACGTTTCTCATCTTAACTGACAAGCATTGGATGTTAGAGGACCAGTGCATTGTTTCAGTTTCTGAAGAAGATTTGGACTACATATAGTCAGTATTTGTAGGAAACACCGTTCTTTTGTTCTGGGCACACTCAGATTTCCTGCTGTATTAGAGACTCTAGAAAGCAAGAGTGTGCTTCTCGCTCTAAAGAAGAGTGTGATCCATGGATGAGAACTATGCTGTGTGTTTCCCTTCAGAAATGGAGTTAAATCCCAGACTCTGTGTCATCCTACAGGCAAGACTTCGTTTCAGGTAAGGGCAGTCACTTTTCAGCTCAAACGAAGTACATCGTTCCCTGAGCTCACACGTTTCTCATCTTAACAAACAAGCATTGGATGTTAGAGGACCAGTGCTTTGTATCAGTTTCAGAAGCAGAGTTGGACTAGATATGGTCCGTATGTGTAGGAAACACCGTTCTTTTGTTCTCAGCACACTCACATTTCCTTCTGTCTTAGAAATTCTAGAAAGCAAGAGCGTGCTTCTTGCTCTAAAGCAGAGTGTGATCAACGGATGATTACACTGCTGTGTGTTTTACTTCAGAAATGGAGTTAAATCCCAGGCTCTGAGTCTTCCTACAAGCAAGACTTCATTTCAGGTAAGGGCAGTCACTTTTCTGCTCAAACTAACAACATCGTTCACAAAGCTGACACGTTTCTCATCTTAACTGACAAGCATTGGATGTTAGAGGGTCAGTGCTTTGTATCAGTTTCAGAGCAGATTTGGACTACATATGGTCCATATGTGTAGGAAACACCGTTCTTTTGTTCTGGGCACACTCAGATTTCCTGCTGTATTAGAGAATCTAGAAAGCAAGAGTGTGCTTCTCGCTCTAAAGAAGAGTGTGATCCATGGATGAGAACTATGCTGTTTGTTTCCCTTCAGAAATGGACTTAAATCCCAGGCTGTGTGTCTTACTACATGCAAGACTTCGTTTCAGGTAAGGGTAGTCACTTTTTAGTTCAAAGGAACTACATCATTCACAAAGCTCACACGTTTCTCATCTTAACTGACAAGCATTGGATGTTAGAGGACCAGTGCTTTGTATCAGTTTCAGAAGCAGAGTTGGCGTACATATAGTCAGTATGTGTAGGAAACACCGTTCTTTTGTTCTCAGCACACTCACGTTTCCTGCTGTCTCAGAGACTTTAGAAAGCAAGAGCGTGCTTCTCGCTCTAAAGCAGAGTGTGATCCATGGATGAGAACTATGCTGTATTTCCCTTCAGAAATGGAGTTAAATCCCAGGCTCTGTGTCTTCCTACAAGCAAGACTTCGTTTCAGGTAAGGGCAGTCACTTTTCAGCTCAAACGAACTACATCGTTCCCTGAGCTCACACATTTCTCATCTTAAAAGACAAGCATTGGATGTTAGAGGACCAGTGCTTTCTATCAGTTTAAGAAGCAGAGTTGGACTAGATATGGTCCGTATGTGTAGGAAACACCTTTCGTTTGTTTTCAGCACACACATGTTTCCTGCTGTCTTAGAGACTCTAGAAAGCAAGAACGTGCTTCTTGTTCTAAAGCAGAGTGTGATTAATGGATGAGACAATGCTGTGTGTTTCACTTCAGAAATAGAGTTAAATCCCATGCTCTGAGTCTCCCTGCAAGCAAGACTTCGTTTAAGGTAAGGGCAGTCACTTTTCTGCTCAAAGGAACTACAACGTTCTCGAAGCTCACACGTTTCTCATCTCAACTGACAAGCATTGGATGTTAGAGGACCAGTGCATTGTATCAGTTTAAGAAGAAGATTTGGACTACATATAGTCAGTATGTGTAGGAAACACCGTTCTTTTCTTCTGGGCACTCTCAGATTTCCTGCTGTATTAGAGACTCTAGAAAGCAACAGCATGCTTCTTGCTCTAAAGCAGAGTGTGATCCATGGATGAGAACTATGCTGTATGTTTCCCTTCAGAAATGGAGTTAAATCCCAGACTCTGTGTCTTCCTACAGGCAAGACTTCGTTTCAGGAAAGGGTAGTCACTTTTCAGCTCAAACGAACTACATCATTCACGAAGCTCACACGTTTCTCATCTTAACAGACAAGCATTGGATTTTAGAGGACCAGTTCTCTGTATCAGTTTCAGAAGCAGAGTTGGACTATATAATGTCCGTATATGTAGGATACACCATTCTTTTGTTCTCAGCACACTCACGTTTCCTGCTGTCTTAGAGACTCTAGAAAGCAAGAGCGTGCTTCCTGTTCTAAAGCAGAGTGTGATCAATGGATGATTACACTGCTGTGTGTTTTACTTCAGAAAAGGATTTAAATCCCAGGCTCTGAGTCTTCCTACAAGCAAGACTTCATTTCAGGTAAGGGCAGTCACTTTTCTGCTCAAACGAACTACATCGTTCACGAAGCTCACACGTTTCTCATCTTAATTGACAAGCATTTGATGTTAGAGGACCAGTGCTTTGTATCATTTTCAGAAGCAGAGTTGGACTAGATATGGTCCGTATGTGTAGGAAACACCGTTCTTTTGTTCTCAGCACACTCACGTTTCCTGCTCTCTTAGAGACTTTAGAAAGCAAGAGCGTGCTTCTCGCTCTAAAGCAGAGTGTGATCCATGGATGAGAACTATTCTGTGTGTTTCCCTTCAGAAATGGAGTTATTTCCCAGGCTCTGTGTCTTCCTACAAGCAAGACTTCGTTTCAGGTAAGGGCAGTCACTTTTCAGCTCAAACGAACTACATCATTCCCTGAGCTCACACGTTTCTCATCTTAACAGACAAGCATTGGATGTTAGAGGACCAGTGCTTTGTATCAGTTTAAGAAGCAGTGTTGGACTAGATATGGTCCGTATGTGTAGGAAACACCGTTCTTTTGTTCTCAGCACACTCACGTTTCCTTCTGTCTTAGAAATTCTAGAAAGCAAGAGCGTGCTTCTTGCTCTAAAGCAGAGTGTGATCAACGGATGATTACACTGCTGTGTGTTTTACTTCAGAAATGGAGTTAAATCCCAGGCTCTGAGTCTTCCTACAAGCAAGACTTCATTTCAGGTAAGGGCAGTCACTTTTCTGCTCAAACTAACAACATCGTTCACAAAGCTGACACGTTTCTCATCTTAACTGACAAGCATTGGATGTTAGAGGGTCAGTGCTTTGTATCAGTTTCAGAGCAGATTTGGACTACATATGGTCCATATGTGTAGGAAACACCGTTCTTTTGTTCTGGGCACACTCAGATTTCCTGCTGTATTAGAGATTCTAGAAAGCAAGAGTGTGCTTCTCGCTCTAAAGAAGAGTGTGATCCATGGATGAGAACTATGCTGTGTGTTTCCCTTCAGAAATGGACTTAAATCCCAGGCTGTGTGTCTTACTACATGCAAGACTTCGTTTCAGGTAAGGGTAGTCACTTTTTAGTTCAAAGGAACTACATCATTCACAAAGCTCACACGTTTCTCATCTTAACTGACAAGCATTGGATGTTAGAGGACCAGTGCTTTGTATCAGTTTCAGAAGCAGAGTTGGCGTACATATAGTCAGTATGTGTAGGAAACACCGTTCTTTTGTTCTCAGCACACTCACGTTTCCTGCTGTCTCAGAGACTTTAGAAAGCAAGAGCGTGCTTCTCGCTCTAAAGCAGAGTGTGATCCATGGATGAGAACTATGCTGTGTGTTTCCCTTCAGAAATGGAGTTAAATCCCAGGCTCTGTGTCTTCCTACAAGCAAGACTTCGTTTCAGGTAAGGGCAGTCACTTTTCAGCTCAAACGAACTACATCGTTCCCTGAGCTCACACATTTCTCATCTTAAAAGACAAGCATTTGATGTTAGAGGACCAGTGCTTTGTATCATTTTCAGAAGAAGAGTTGGACTAGATATGGTCCGTATGTGTAGGAAACACCGTTCTTTTGTTCTCAGCACACTCACGTTTCCTGCTCTCTTAGAGACTTTAGTAAGCAAGAGCGTGCTTCTCGCTCTAAAGCAGAGTGTGATCCATGGATGAGAACTATTCTGTCTGTTTCCCTTCAGAAATGGAGTTATTTCCCAGGCTCTGTGTCTTCCTACAAGCAAGACTTCGTTTCAGGTAAGGGCAGTCACTTTTCAGCTCAAACGAACTACAACCTTCACGAAGCTCACACGTTTCTCATCTCAACTGACAAGCATTGGATGTTAGAGGACCAGTGCATTGTATCAGTTTCAGAAGAAGATTTGGACTACATATAGTCAGTATGTGTAGGAAAACCGTTCTTTTCTTCTGGGCACCCTCAGATTTCCTGCTGTATTAGAGACTCTAGAAAGCAACAGCATGCTTCTTGCTCTAAAGCAGAGTGTGATCCATGGATGAGAACTATGCTGTATGTTTCCCTTCAGAAATGGAGTTAAATCCCAGACTCTGTGTCTTCCTACAGGCAAGACTTCGTTTCAGGTAAGGGCAGTCACTTTTCAGCTCAAACGAACTACATCGTTCACGTAGCTCACACGTTTCTCATCTTAACAGACAAGCATTGGATTTTAGAGGACCAGTTCTCTGTATCAGTTTCAGAAGCAGAGTTGGACTATATAATGTCCGTATATGTAGGATACACCATTCTTTTGTTCTCAGCACACTCACGTTTCCTGCTGTCTTAGAGACTCTAGAAAGCAAGAGCGTGCTTCCTGTTCTAAAGCAGAGTGTGATCAATGGATGATTACACTGCTGTGTGTTTTACTTCAGAAAAGGATTTAAATCCCAGGCTCTGAGTCTTCCTACAAGCAAGACTTCAATTCAGGTAAGGGCAGTCACTTTTCTGCTCAAAAGAACTACATCGTTCACGAAGCTCACACGTTTCTCATCTTAATTGACAAGCATTGGATGTTAGAGGACCAGTGCTTTGTATCATTTTCAGAAGAAGAGTTGGACTAGATATGGTCCGTATGTGTAGGAAACACCGTTCTTTTGTTCTCAGCACACTCACGTTTCCTGCTCTCTTAGAGACTTTAGAAAGCAAGAGCGTGCTTCTCGCTCTAAAGCAGAGTGTGATCCATGGATGAGAACTATTCTGTGTGTTTCCCTTCAGAAATGGAGTTATTTCCCAGGCTCTGTGTCTTCCTACAAGCAAGACTTCGTTTCAGGTAAGGGCAGTCACTTTTCAGCTCAAACGAACTACATCCTTCACTGAGCTCACACGTTTCTCATCTTAACAGACAAGCATTGGATGTTAGAGGACCAGTACTTTGTATCAGTTTAGGAAGCAGAGTTGGACTAGATATGGTCCGTATGTGTAGGAAACACCGTTCTTTTGTTCTCAGCACACTCACGTTTCCTTCTGTCTTAGAGATTCTAGAAAGCAAGAGCGTGCTTCTTGTTCTAAAGCAGAGTGTGATCAATAGATGAGACAATGCTGTGTGTTTCACTTCAGAAATGGAGTTAAATCCCATGCTCTGAGTCTCCCTACAAGCAAGACTTCGTTTAAGGTAAGGGCAGTCACTTTTCTGCTCAAAGGAACTACATAGTTCACGAAGCTCACACGTTTCTCATCTTAACTGACAAGCATTGGATGCTAGAAGACCAGTGCATTGTATCAGTTTCTGAAGAAGATTTGGACTACATATAGTCAGTATGTGTAGGAAACACCGTTCTTTTGTTCTGGGCACACTCAGATTTCCTGCTGTATTAGAGAATCTAGAAAGCAAGAGCGTGCTTCTTGCTCTAAAGCAGAGTGTGATCAATGGATGATTACACTGCTGTGTGTTTTACTTCAGAAATGGAGTTAAATCCCAGGCTCTGAGTCTTCCTACAAGCAAGACTTCATTTCAGGTAAGGGCAGTCACTTTTCTGCTCAAACTAACAACATCGTTCACAAAGCTGACACGTTTCTCATCTTAACTGACAAGCATTGGATGTTAGAGGGTCAGTGCTTTGTATCAGTTTCAGAGCAGATTTGGACTACATATGGTCCATATGTGTAGGAAACACCGTTCTTTTGTTCTGGGCACACTCAGATTTCCTGCTGTATTAGAGACTCTAGAAAGCAAGAGCGTGCTTCTTGCTCTAAAGCAGAGTGTGATCCATGGATGAGAACTATGCTGTGTGTTTCCCTTCAGAAAAGGAGTTAAATCCCAGGCTCTCTGTCTTCCTACAAGCAAGACTTCATTTCAGGTAAGGGCAGTCACTTTTCAGCTCAAACGAACTACATCGTTCACGGAGCTCACACGTTTTTCATCTTAGCAGACAAGCATTGGATGTTAGAGGACCAGTGCTTTGTATCAGTTTCAGAAGCAGAATTGGACTATATATGGTCCGTATGTGTAGGAAACACCTTTCTTTTGTTTTCAGCACACTCACGTTTCCTGCTCTCTTAGAGACTTTAGAAAGCAAGAGCGTGCTTCTCGCTCTAAAGCAGAGTGTGATCCATGGATGAGAACTATTCTGTGTGTTTCCCTTCAGAAATGGAGTTATTTCCCAGGCTCTGTGTCTTCCTACAAGCAAGACTTCGTTTCAGGTAAGGGCAGTCACTTTTCAGCTCAAACGAACTACAACCTTCACGAAGCTCACACGTTTCTCATCTCAACTGACAAGCATTGGATGTTAGAGGACCAGTGCATTGTATCAGTTTCAGAAGAAGATTTGGACTACATATAGTCAGTATGTGTAGGAAAACCGTTCTTTTCTTCTGGGCACCCTCAGATTTCCTGCTGTATTAGAGACTCTAGAAAGCAACAGCATGCTTCTTGCTCTAAAGCAGAGTGTGATCCATGGATGAGAACTATGCTGTATGTTTCCCTTCAGAAATGGAGTTAAATCCCAGACTCTGTGTCTTCCTACAGGCAAGACTTCGTTTCAGGTAAGGGCAGTCACTTTTCAGCTCAAACGAACTACATCGTTCACGTAGCTCACACGTTTCTCATCTTAACAGACAAGCATTGGATTTTAGAGGACCAGTTCTCTGTATCAGTTTCAGAAGCAGAGTTGGACTATATAATGTCCGTATATGTAGGATACACCATTCTTTTGTTCTCAGCACACTCACGTTTCCTGCTGTCTTAGAGACTCTAGAAAGCAAGAGCGTGCTTCCTGTTCTAAAGCAGAGTGTGATCAATGGATGATTACACTGCTGTGTGTTTTACTTCAGAAAAGGATTTAAATCCCAGGCTCTGAGTCTTCCTACAAGCAAGACTTCAATTCAGGT
Organism: Onychomys leucogaster; assembly: GCA_949786385.1. Classification (NCBI taxonomy): domain Eukaryota; kingdom Metazoa; phylum Chordata; class Mammalia; order Rodentia; family Cricetidae; genus Onychomys; species Onychomys leucogaster. The sequence goes on along the minus strand of CATKUP010000161.1, from coordinate 977,834 downwards.
AAGGGCAGTCACTTTTCTGCTCAAAAGAACTACATCGTTCACGAAGCTCACACGTTTCTCATCTTAATTGACAAGCATTGGATGTTAGAGGACCAGTGCTTTGTATCATTTTCAGAAGAAGAGTTGGACTAGATATGGTCCGTATGTGTAGGAAACACCGTTCTTTTGTTCTCAGCACACTCACGTTTCCTGCTCTCTTAGAGACTTTAGAAAGCAAGAGCGTGCTTCTCGCTCTAAAGCAGAGTGTGATCCATGGATGAGAACTATGGTGTGTGTTTCCCTTCAGAAATGGAGTTATTTCCCAGGCTCTGTGTCTTCCTACAAGCAAGACTTCGTTTCAGGTAAGGGCAGTCACTTTTCAGCTCAAACGAACTACATCCTTCACTGAGCTCACACGTTTCTCATCTTAACAGACAAGCATTGGATGTTAGAGGACCAGTACTTTGTATCAGTTTAGGAAGCAGAGTTGGACTAGATATGGTCCGTATGTGTAGGAAACACCGTTCTTTTGTTCTCAGCACACTCACGTTTCCTTCTGTCTTAGAGATTCTAGAAAGCAAGAGCGTGCTTCTTGTTCTAAAGCAGAGTGTGATCAATAGATGAGACAATGCTGTGTGTTTCACTTCAGAAATGGAGTTAAATCCCATGCTCTGAGTCTCCCTACAAGCAAGACTTCGTTTAAGTTAAGGGCAGTCACTTTTCTGCTCAAAGGAACTACATAGTTCACGAAGCTCACACGTTTCTCATCTTAACTGACAAGCAGTGGATGCTAGAAGACCAGTGCATTGTATCAGTTTCTGAAGAAGATTTGGACTACATATAGTCAGTATGTGTAGGAAACACCGTTCTTTTGTTCTGGGCACACTCAGATTTCCTGCTGTATTAGAGAATCTAGAAAGCAAGAGCGTGCTTCTTGCTCTAAAGCAGAGTGTGATCAATGGATGATTACACTGCTGTGTGTTTTACTTCAGAAATGGAGTTAAATCCCAGGCTCTGAGTCTTCCTACAAGCAAGACTTCATTTCAGGTAAGGGCAGTCACTTTTCTGCTCAAACTAACAACATCGTTCACAAAGCTGACACGTTTCTCATCTTAACTGACAAGCATTGGATGTTAGAGGGTCAGTGCTTTGTATCAGTTTCAGAGCAGATTTGGACTACATATGGTCCATATGTGTAGGAAACACCGTTCTTTTGTTCTGGGCACACTCAGATTTCCTGCTGTATTAGAGACTCTAGAAAGCAAGAGCGTGCTTCTTGCTCTAAAGCAGAGTGTGATCCATGGATGAGAACTATGCTGTGTGTTTCCCTTCAGAAAAGGAGTTAAATCCCAGGCTCTCTGTCTTCCTACAAGCAAGACTTCATTTCAGGTAAGGGCAGTCACTTTTCAGCTCAAACGAACTACATCGTTCACGGAGCTCACACGTTTTTCATCTTAGCAGACAAGCATTGGATGTTAGAGGACCAGTGCTTTGTATCAGTTTCAGAAGCAGAATTGGACTATATATGGTCCGTATGTGTAGGAAACACCTTTCTTTTGTTTTCAGCACACTCACGTTTCCTGCTGTCTTAGAGACTCTAGAAAGCAATAGCGTGCTTCTTGTTCTAAAGCAGAGTGTGATCAATGGATGAGACAATGCTGTGTGTTTCACTTCAGAAATAGATTTAAATCCCATGCTCTGAGTCTCCCTGCAAGCAAGACTTCGTTTAAGGTAAGGGCAGTCACTTTTCTGCTCAAAGGAACTACAACGTTCACGAAGCTCACACGTTTCTCATCTCAACTGACAAGCATTGGATGTTAGAGGACCAGTGCATTGTATCAGTTTAAGAAGAAGATTTGGACTACATATAGTCAGTATGTGTAGGAAACACCGTTCTTTTCTTCTGGGATCTCTCAGATTTCCTGCTGTATTAGAGACTCTAGAAAGCAACAGCATGCTTCTTGCTCTAAAGCAGAGTGTGATCCATGGATGAGAACTATGCTGTATGTTTCCCTTCAGAAATGGAGTTAAATCCCAGACTCTGTGTCTTCCTACAGGCAAGAATTCGTTTCAGGTAAGGGCAGTCACTTTTCAGCTCAAACGAACTATATCGTTCACGAAGCTCACACGTTTCTCATCTTAACAGACAAGCATTGGATTTTAGAGGACCAGTTCTCTGTATCAGTTTCAGAAGCAGAGTTGGACTGTATAATGTCTGTATGTGTAGGATACACCATTCTTTTGTTCTCAGCACATTCACGTTTCCTGCTGTCTTAGAGACTCTAGAAAGGAAGAGCGTGCTTCCTGTTCTAAAGCAGAGTGTGATCATTGGATGATTACACTGCTGTGTGTTTTACTTCAGAAAAGGATTTAAATCCCAGGCTCTGAGTCTTCCTACAAGCAAGACTTCAATTCAGGTAAGGGCAGTCACTTTTCTGCTCAAACGAACTACATCGTTCACGAAGCTCACACGTTTCTCATCTTAATTGACAAGCATTGGATGTTAGAGGACCAGTGCTTTGTATCATTTTCAGAAGAAGAGTTGGACTAGATATGGTCCGTATGTGTAGGAAACACCGTTCTTTTGTTCTCAGCACACTCAAGTTTCCTGCTCTCTTAGAGACTTTAGAAAGCAAGAGCGTGCTTCTCGCTCTAAAGCAGAGTGTGATCCATGGATGAGAACTATGGTGTGTGTTTCCCTTCAGAAAAGGAGTTAAATCCCAGGCTCTGTGTCTTCCTACAAGCAAGACTTCGTTTCAGGTAAGGGCAGTCACTTTTCAGCTCAAACGAACTACAACCTTCACGAAGCTCACACGTTTCTCATCTCAACTGACAAGCATTGGATGTTAGAGGACCAGTGCATTGTATCAGTTTCAGAAGAAGATTTGGACTACATATAGTCAGTATGTGTAGGAAAACCGTTCTTTTCTTCTGGGCACCCTCAGATTTCCTGCTGTATTAGAGACTCTAGAAAGCAACAGCATGCTTCTTGCTCTAAAGCAGAGTGTGATCCATGGATGAGAACTATGCTGTATGTTTCCCTTCAGAAATGGAGTTAAATCCCAGACTCTGTGTCTTCCTACAGGCAAGACTTCGTTTCAGGTAAGGGCAGTCACTTTTCAGCTCAAACGAACTACATCGTTCACGAAGCTCACACGTTTCTCATCTTAACAGACAAGCATTGGATTTTAGAGGACCAGTTCTCTGTATCAGTTTCAGAAGCAGAGTTGGACTATATAATGTCCGTATATGTAGGATACACCATTCTTTTGTTCGCAGCACACTCACGTTTCCTGCTGTCTTAGAGACTCTAGAAAGCAAGAGCGTGCTTCCTGTTCTAAAGCAGAGTGTGATCAATGGATGATTACACTGCTGTGTGTTTTACTTCAGAAAAGGATTTAATTCCCAGGCTCTGAGTCTTCCTACAAGCAAGACTTCAATTCAGGTAAGGGCAGTCACTTCTCTGCTCAAAAGAACTACATCGTTCACGAAGCTCACACGTTTCTCATCTTAATTGTCAAGCATTGGATGTTAGAGGACCAGTGCTTTGTACCATTTTCAGAAGAAGAGTTGGACTAGATATGGTCCGTATGTGTAGGAAACACCGTTGTTTTGTTCTCAGCACACTCACGTTTCCTGCTCTCTTAGACACTTTAGAAAGCAAGAGCGTGCTTCTCGCTCTAAAGCAGAGTGTGATCCATGGATGAGAACTATTCTGTGTGTTTCCCTTCAGAAATGGAGTTATTTCCCAGGCTCTGTGTCTTCCTACAAGCAAGACTTCGTTTCAGGTAAGGGCAGTCACTTTTCAGCTCAAACGAACTACATCCTTCACTGAGCTCACACGTTTCTCATCTTAACAGACAAGCATTGGATGTTAGAGGACCAGTACTTTGTATCAGTTTAGGAAGCAGAGTTGGACTAGATATGGTCCGTATGAGTAGGAAACACTGTTCTTTTGTTCTCAGCACACTCATGTTTCCTTCGGTCTTAGAGACTCTAGAAAGCAAGAGCGTGCTTCTTGTTCTAAAGCAGAGTGTGATCCATGGATGAGAACTATGCTGTATGTTTCCCTTCAGAAATGGAGTTAAATCCCAGACGCTGTGTCATCCTACAGGCAAGACTTCGTTTCAGGTAAGGGCAGTCACTTTTCAGCTCAAACGAACTACATCGTTCACGAAGCTCACACGTTTCTCATCTTAACAGACAAGCATTGGATGCTAGAAGACCAGTGCATTGTATCAGTTTGTGAAGAAGATTTGGACTACATATAGTCAGTATGTGTAGGAAACACCGTTCTTTTGTTCTGGGCACACTCAGATTTCGTGCTGTATTAGAGACTCTAGAAAGCAAGAGCGTGCTTCTTGCTCTAAAGCAGAGTGTGATCCATGGATGAGAACTATGCTGTGTGTTTCACTTCAGAAAAGGAGTTAAATCCCAGGCTCTGTGTCTTCCTACAAGCAAGACTTCATTTCAGGTAAGGGCAGTCACTTTTCAGCTCAAACGAACTACATCGTTCACGGAGCTCACACGTTTTTCTTCTTAGCAGACAAGCATTGGATGTTAGAGGACCAGTGCTTTGTATCAGTTTCAGAAGCAGAATTGGACTATATATGGTCCGTATGTGTAGGAAACACCTTTCTTTTGTTTTCAGCACACTCACGTTTCCTGCTGTCTTAGAGACTCTAGAAAGCAATAGCGTGCTTCTTGTTCTAAAGCAGAGTGTGATCAATGGATGAGACAATGCTGTGTGTTTCACTTCAGAAATAGATTTAAATCCCATGCTCTGAGTCTCCCTGCAAGCAAGACTTCGTTTAAGGTAAGGGCAGTCACTTTTCTGCTCAAAGGAACTACAACGTTCTCGAAGCTCACACGTTTCTCATCTCAACTGACAAGCATTGGATGTTAGAGGACCAGTGCATTGTATCAGTTTAAGAAGAAGATTTGGACTACATATAGTCAGTATGTGTAGGAAACACCGTTCTTTTCTTCTGGGCACTCTCAGATTTCCTGCTGTATTAGAGACTCTAGAAAGCAACAGCATGCTTCTTGCTCTAAAGCAGAGTGTGATCCATGGATGAGAACTATGCTGTATGTTTCCCTTCAGAAATGGAGTTAAATCCCAGACTCTGTGTCTTCCTACAGGCAAGAATTCGTTTCAGGTAAGGGCAGTCACTTTTCAGCTCAAACGAACTATATCGTTCACGAAGCTCACACGTTTCTCATCTTAACAGACAAGCATTGGATTTTAGAGGACCAGTTCTCTGTATCAGTTTCAGAAGCAGAGTTGGACTGTATAATGTCCGTATGTGTAGGATACACCATTCTTTTGTTCTCAGCACACTCACGTTTCCTGCTGTCTTAGAGACTCTAGAAAGCAAGAGCGTGCTTCTTGTTCTAAAGCAGAGTGTGATCAATGGATGAGACAATGCTGTGTGTTTCACTTCAGAAATAGATTTAAATCCCATGCTCTGAGTCTCCCTGCAAGCAAGACTTCGTTTAAGGTAAGGGCAGTCACTTTTCTGCTCAAAGGAACTACAACGTTCACGAAGCTCACACGTTTCTCATCTCAACTGACAAGCATTGGATGTTAGAGGACCAGTGCATTGTATCAGTTTAAGAAGAAGATTTGGACTACATATAGTCAGTATGTGTAGGAAACACCGTTCTTTTCTTCTGGGATCTCTCAGATTTCCTGCTGTATTAGAGACTCTAGAAAGCAACAGCATGCTTCTTGCTCTAAAGCAGAGTGTGATCCATGGATGAGAACTATGCTGTATGTTTCCCTTCAGAAATGGAGTTAAATCCCAGACTCTGTGTCTTCCTACAGGCAAGAATTCGTTTCAGGTAAGGGCAGTCACTTTTCAGCTCAAACGAAATATATCGTTCACGAAGCTCACACGTTTCTCATCTTAACAGACAAGCATTGGATTTTAGAGGACCAGTTCTCTGTATCAGTTTCAGAAGCAGAGTTGGACTGTATAATGTCCGTATGTGTAGGATACACCATTCTTTTGTTCTCAGCACACTCACGTTTCCTGCTGTCTTAGAGACTCTAGAAAGCAAGAGCGTGCTTCCTGTTCTAACGCAGAGTGTGATCAATGGATGATTACACTGCTGTGTGTTTTACTTCAGAAAAGGATTTAAATCCCAGGCTCTGAGTCTTCCTACAAGCAAGACTTCAATTCAGGTAAGGGCAGTCACTTTTCTGCTCAAACGAACTACATCGTTCACGAAGCTCACACGTTTCTCATCTTAATTGACAAGCATTGGATGTTAGAGGACCAGTGCTTTGTATCATTTTCAGAAGAAGAGTTGGACTAGATATGGTCCGTATGTGTAGGAAACACCGTTCTTTTGTTCTCAGCACACTCAAGTTTCCTGCTCTCTTAGAGACTTTAGAAAGCAAGAGCGTGCTTCTCGCTCTAAAGCAGAGTGTGATCCATGGATGAGAACTATGGTGTGTGTTTCCCTTCAGAAAAGGAGTTAAATCCCAGGCTCTGTGTCTTCCTACAAGCAAGACTTCGTTTCAGGTAAGGGCAGTCACTTTTCAGCTCAAACGAACTACATCCTTCACTGAGCTCACACGTTTCTCATCTTAACAGACAAGCTTTGGATGTTAGAGGACCAGTACTTTGTATCAGTTTAAGAAGCAGAGTTGGACTAGATATGGTCCGTATGTGTAGGAAACACCGTTCTTTTGTTCTCAGCACACTCACGTTTCCTTCGGTCTTAGAGACTCTAGAAAGCAAGAGCGTGATTCTTGTTCTAAAGCAGAGTGTGATCAATGGATGAGACAATGCTGTGTGTTTCACTTCAGAAATGGAGTTAAATCCCATGCTCTGAGTCTCCCTACAAGCAAGACTTCATTTAAGGTAAGGGCAGTCACTTTTCTACTCAAAGGAACTACATCGTTCACGAAGCTCACACGTTTCTCATCTTAACAGACAAGCATTGGATGTTAGAGGACCAGTGCATTGTATCAGTTTCTGAAGAAGATTTGGACTACATATAGTCAGTATGTGTAGGAAACACCGTTCTTTCGTTCTGGGCACTCTCAGATTTTCTGCTGTATTAGAGACTCTAGAAAGCAAGAGCGTGCTTCTTGTTCTAAAGCAGAGTGTGATCCATTGATGAGAACTATGCTGTATGTTTCCCTTCAGAAATGGAGTTAAATCCCAGACGCTGTGTCATCCTACAGGCAAGACTTCGTTTCAGGTAAGGGCAGTCACTTTTCAGCTCAAACGAACTACATCGTTCACAGGGCTCACACGTTTCTCATCTTAACAGACAAGCATTGGATATTAGAGGACCAGTGCTTTGTATCAGTTTCAGACACAGAGTTGGACTAGATATGGTCCGTATGTGTAGGACACACCTTTCTTTTGTTCTCAGCACACTCACGTTTCCTGCTGTCTTAGAGACTCTAGAAAGCAAGAGCGTGCTTCCTGTTCTGAAGCAGAGTGTGATCAATGGATGATTACACTGCTGTGTGTTTTACTTCAGAAAAGGATTTAAATCACAGGCTCTGAGTCTTCCTACAAGCAAGACTTCAATTCAGGTAAGGGCAGTCACTTTTCTGCTCAAACGAACTACATCGTTCACGAAGCTCACACGTTTCTCATCTTAATTGACAAGCATTGGATGTTAGAGGACCAGTGCTTTGTATCAGTTTCAGAAGAAGAGTTGGAATAGATATGGTCCGTATGTGTAGGAAACACCGTTCTTTTGTTCTCAGCACACTCAGGTTTCCTGCTCTCTTAGAGACTTTAGAAAGCAAGAGCGTGCTTCTCGCTCTAAAGCAGAGTGTGATCCATGGATGAGAACTATGGTGTGTGTTTCCCTTCAGAAAAGGAGTTAAATCCCAGGCTCTGTGTCTTCCTACAAGCAAGACTTCATTTCAGGTAAGGGCAGTCACTTTTCTGCTCAAACTAACAACATCGTTCACAAAGCTGACACGTTTCTCATCTTAACTGACAAGCATTGGATGTTAGAGGGTCAGTGCTTTGTATCAGTTTCAGAGCAGATTTGGACTACATATGGTCCATATGTGTAGGAAACACCGTTCTTTTGTTCTGGGCACACTCAGATTTCCTGCTGTATTAGAGAATCTAGAAAGCAAGAGTGTGCTTCTCGCTCTAAAGAAGAGTGTGATCCATGGATGAGAACTATGCTGTGTGTTTCCCTTCAGAAATGGAGTTATTTCCCAGGCTCTGTGTCTTCCTACAAGCAAGACTTCGTTTCAGGTAAGGGCAGTCACTTTTCAGCTCAAACGAACTACAACCTTCACGAAGCTCACACGTTTCTCATCTCAACTGACAAGCATTGGATGTTAGAGGACCAGTGCATTGTATCAGTTTCAGAAGAAGATTTGGACTACATATAGTCAGTATGTGTAGGAAAACCGTTCTTTTCTTCTGGGCACCCTCAGATTTCCTGCTGTATTAGAGACTCTAGAAAGCAACAGCATGCTTCTTGCTCTAAAGCAGAGTGTGATCCATGGATGAGAACTATGCTGTATGTTTCCCTTCAGAAATGGAGTTAAATCCCAGACTCTGTGTCTTCCTACAGGCAAGACTTCGTTTCAGGTAAGGGCAGTCACTTTTCTGCTCAAAGGAACTACAACGTTCACGAAGCTCACACGTTTCTCATCTCAACTGACAAGCATTGGATGTTAGAGGACCAGTGCATTGTATCAGTTTAAGAAGAAGATTTGGACTACATATAGTCAGTATGTGTAGGAAACACCGTTCTTTTCTTCTGGGATCTCTCAGATTTCCTGCTGTATTAGAGACTCTAGAAAGCAACAGCATGCTTCTTGCTCTAAAGCAGAGTGTGATCCATGGATGAGAACTATGCTGTATGTTTCCCTTCAGAAATGGAGTTAAATCCCAGACTCTGTGTCTTCCTACAGGCAAGAATTCGTTTCAGGTAAGGGCAGTCACTTTTCAGCTCAAACGAACTATATCGTTCACGAAGCTCACACGTTTCTCATCTTAACAGACAAGCATTGGATTTTAGAGGACCAGTTCTCTGTATCAGTTTCAGAAGCAGAGTTGGACTGTATAATGTCTGTATGTGTAGGATACACCATTCTTTTGTTCTCAGCACACTCACGTTTCCTGCTGTCTTAGAGACTCTAGAAAGGAAGAGCATGCTTCCTGTTCTAAAGCAGAGTGTGATCAATGGATGATTACACTGCTGTGTGTTTTACTTCAGAAAAGGATTTAAATCCCAGGCTCTGAGTCTTCCTACAAGCAAGACTTCAATTCAGGTAAGGGCAGTCACTTTTCTGCTCAAACGAACTACATCGTTCACGAAGCTCACACGTTTCTCATCTTAATTGACAAGCATTGGATGTTAGAGGACCAGTGCTTTGTATCATTTTCAGAAGAAGAGTTGGACTAGATATGGTCCGTATGTGTAGGAAACACCGTTCTTTTGTTCTCAGCACACTCAAGTTTCCTGCTCTCTTAGAGACTTTAGAAAGCAAGAGCGTGCTTCTCGCTCTAAAGCAGAGTGTGATCCATGGATGAGAACTATGGTGTGTGTTTCCCTTCAGAAAAGGAGTTAAATCCCAGGCTCTGTGTCTTCCTACAAGCAAGACTTCGTTTCAGGTAAGGGCAGTCACTTTTCAGCTCAAACGAACTACAACCTTCACGAAGCTCACACGTTTCTCATCTCAACTGACAAGCATTGGATGTTAGAGGACCAGTGCATTGTATCAGTTTCAGAAGAAGATTTGGACTACATATAGTCAGTATGTGTAGGAAAACCGTTCTTTTCTTCTGGGCACCCTCAGATTTCCTGCTGTATTAGAGACTCTAGAAAGCAACAGCATGCTTCTTGCTCTAAAGCAGAGTGTGATCCATGGATGAGAACTATGCTGTATGTTTCCCTTCAGAAATGGAGTTAAATCCCAGACTCTGTGTCTTCCTACAGGCAAGACTTCGTTTCAGGTAAGGGCAGTCACTTTTCAGCTCAAACGAACTACATCGTTCACGAAGCTCACACGTTTCTCATCTTAACAGACAAGCATTGGATTTTAGAGGACCAGTTCTCTGTATCAGTTTCAGAAGCAGAGTTGGACTATATAATGTCCGTATATGTAGGATACACCATTCTTTTGTTCGCAGCACACTCACGTTTCCTGCTGTCTTAGAGACTCTAGAAAGCAAGAGCGTGCTTCCTGTTCTAAAGCAGAGTGTGATCAATGGATGATTACACTGCTGTGTGTTTTACTTCAGAAAAGGATTTAATTCCCAGGCTCTGAGTCTTCCTACAAGCAAGACTTCAATTCAGGTAAGGGCAGTCACTTCTCTGCTCAAAAGAACTACATCGTTCACGAAGCTCACACGTTTCTCATCTTAATTGTCAAGCATTGGATGTTAGAGGACCAGTGCTTTGTACCATTTTCAGAAGAAGAGTTGGACTAGATATGGTCCGTATGTGTAGGAAACACCGTTGTTTTGTTCTCAGCACACTCACGTTTCCTGCTCTCTTAGACACTTTAGAAAGCAAGAGCGTGCTTCTCGCTCTAAAGCAGAGTGTGATCCATGGATGAGAACTATTCTGTGTGTTTCCCTTCAGAAATGGAGTTATTTCCCAGGCTCTGTGTCTTCCTACAAGCAAGACTTCGTTTCAGGTAAGGGCAGTCACTTTTCAGCTCAAACGAACTACATCCTTCACTGAGCTCACACGTTTCTCATCTTAACAGACAAGCATTGGATGTTAGAGGACCAGTACTTTGTATCAGTTTAGGAAGCAGAGTTGGACTAGATATGGTCCGTATGAGTAGGAAACACTGTTCTTTTGTTCTCAGCACACTCATGTTTCCTTCGGTCTTAGAGACTCTAGAAAGCAAGAGCGTGCTTCTTGTTCTAAAGCAGAGTGTGATCCATGGATGAGAACTATGCTGTATGTTTCCCTTCAGAAATGGAGTTAAATCCCAGACGCTGTGTCATCCTACAGGCAAGACTTCGTTTCAGGTAAGGGCAGTCACTTTTCAGCTCAAACGAACTACATCGTTCACGAAGCTCACACGTTTCTCATCTTAACAGACAAGCATTGGATGCTAGAAGACCAGTGCATTGTATCAGTTTGTGAAGAAGATTTGGACTACATATAGTCAGTATGTGTAGGAAACACCGTTCTTTTGTTCTGGGCACACTCAGATTTCGTGCTGTATTAGAGACTCTAGAAAGCAAGAGCGTGCTTCTTGCTCTAAAGCAGAGTGTGATCCATGGATGAGAACTATGCTGTGTGTTTCACTTCAGAAAAGGAGTTAAATCCCAGGCTCTGTGTCTTCCTACAAGCAAGACTTCATTTCAGGTAAGGGCAGTCACTTTTCAGCTCAAACGAACTACATCGTTCACGGAGCTCACACGTTTTTCCTCTTAGCAGACAAGCATTGGATGTTAGAGGACCAGTGCTTTGTATCAGTTTCAGAAGCAGAATTGGACTATATATGGTCCGTATGTGTAGGAAACACCTTTCTTTTGTTTTCAGCACACTCACGTTTCCTGCTGTCTTAGAGACTCTAGAAAGCAATAGCGTGCTTCTTGTTCTAAAGCAGAGTGTGATCAATGGATGAGACAATGCTGTGTGTTTCACTTCAGAAATAGATTTAAATCCCATGCTCTGAGTCTCCCTGCAAGCAAGACTTCGTTTAAGGTAAGGGCAGTCACTTTTCTGCTCAAAGGAACTACAACGTTCTCGAAGCTCACACGTTTCTCATCTCAACTGACAAGCATTGCATGTTAGAGGACCAGTGCATTGTATCAGTTTAAGAAGAAGATTTGGACTACATATAGTCAGTATGTGTAGGAAACACCGTTCTTTTCTTCTGGGCACTCTCAGATTTCCTGCTGTATTAGAGACTCTAGAAAGCAACAGCATGCTTCTTGCTCTAAAGCAGAGTGTGATCCATGGATGAGAACTATGCTGTATGTTTCCCTTCAGAAATGGAGTTAAATCCCAGACTCTGTGTCTTCCTACAGGCAAGAATTCGTTTCAGGTAAGGGCAGTCACTTTTCAGCTCAAACGAACTATATCGTTCACGAAGCTCACACGTTTCTCATCTTAACAGACAAGCATTGGATTTTAGAGGACCAGTTCTCTGTATCAGTTTCAGAAGCAGAGTTGGACTGTATAATGTCCGTATGTTAGGATACACCATTCTTTTGTTCTCAGCACACTCACGTTTCCTGCTGTCTTAGAGACTCTAGAAAGCAAGAGCGTGCTTCTTGTTCTAAAGCAGAGTGTGATCAATGGATGAGACAATGCTGTGTGTTTCACTTCAGAAATAGATTTAAATCCCATGCTCTGAGTCTCCCTGCAAGCAAGACTTCGTTTAAGGTAAGGGCAGTCACTTTTCTGCTCAAAGGAACTACAACGTTCACGAAGCTCACACGTTTCTCATCTCAACTGACAAGCATTGGATGTTAGAGGACCAGTGCATTGTATCAGTTTAAGAAGAAGATTTGGACTACATATAGTCAGTATGTGTAGGAAACACCGTTCTTTTCTTCTGGGATCTCTCAGATTTCCTGCTGTATTAGAGACTCTAGAAAGCAACAGCATGCTTCTTGCTCTAAAGCAGAGTGTGATCCATGGATGAGAACTATGCTGTATGTTTCCCTTCAGAAATGGAGTTAAATCCCAGACTCTGTGTCTTCCTACAGGCAAGAATTCGTTTCAGGTAAGGGCAGTCACTTTTCAGCTCAAACGAACTATATCGTTCACGAAGCTCACACGTTTCTCATCTTAACAGACAAGCATTGGATTTTAGAGGACCAGTTCTCTGTATCAGTTTCAGAAGCAGAGTTGGACTGTATAATGTCTGTATGTGTAGGATACACCATTCTTTTGTTCTCAGCACACTCACGTTTCCTGCTGTCTTAGAGACTCTAGAAAGCAAGAGCGTGCTTCCTGTTCTAACGCAGAGTGTGATCAATGGATGATTACACTGCTGTGTGTTTTACTTCAGAAAAGGATTTAAATCCCAGGCTCTGAGTCTTCCTACAAGCAAGACTTCAATTCAGGTAAGGGCAGTCACTTTTCTGCTCAAACGAACTACATCGTTCACGAAGCTCACACGTTTCTCATCTTAATTGACAAGCATTGGATGTTAGAGGACCAGTGCTTTGTATCATTTTCAGAAGAAGAGTTGGACTAGATATGGTCCGTATGTGTAGGAAACACCGTTCTTTTGTTCTCAGCACACTCAAGTTTCCTGCTCTCTTAGAGACTTTAGAAAGCAAGAGCGTGCTTCTCGCTCTAAAGCAGAGTGTGATCCATGGATGAGAACTATGGTGTGTGTTTCCCTTCAGAAAAGGAGTTAAATCCCAGGCTCTGTGTCTTCCTACAAGCAAGACTTCGTTTCAGGTAAGGGCAGTCACTTTTCAGCTCAAACGAACTACATCCTTCACTGAGCTCACACGTTTCTCATCTTAACAGACAAGCTTTGGATGTTAGAGGACCAGTACTTTGTATCAGTTTAAGAAGCAGAGTTGGACTAGATATGGTCCGTATGTGTAGGAAACACCGTTCTTTTGTTCTCAGCACACTCACGTTTCCTTCGGTCTTAGAGACTCTAGAAAGCAAGAGCGTGATTCTTGTTCTAAAGCAGAGTGTGATCAATGGATGAGACAATGCTGTGTGTTTCACTTCAGAAATGGAGTTAAATCCCATGCTCTGAGTCTCCCTACAAGCAAGAATTCATTTAAGGTAAGGGCAGTCACTTTTCTACTCAAAGGAACTACATCGTTCACGAAGCTCACACGTTTCTCATCTTAACTGACAAGCATTGGATGTTAGAGGACCAGTGCATTGTATCAGTTTCTGAAGAAGATTTGGACTACATATAGTCAGTATGTGTAGGAAACACCGTTCTTTCGTTCTGGGCACTCTCAGATTTTCTGCTGTATTAGAGACTCTAGAAAGCAAGAGCGTGCTTCTTGTTCTAAAGCAGAGTGTGATCCATTGATGAGAACTATGCTGTATGTTTCCCTTCAGAAATGGAGTTAAATCCCAGACGCTGTGTCATCCTACAGGCAAGACTTCGTTTCAGGTAAGGGCAGTCACTTTTCAGCTCAAACGAACTACATCGTTCACAGGGCTCACACGTTTCTCATCTTAACAGACAAGCATTGGATATTAGAGGACCAGTGCTTTGTATCAGTTTCAGACACAGAGTTGGACTAGATATGGTCCGTATGTGTAGGACACACCTTTCTTTTGTTCTCAGCACACTCACGTTTCCTGCTGTCTTAGAGACTCTAGAAAGCAAGAGCGTGCTTCCTGTTCTGAAGCAGAGTGTGATCAATGGATGATTACACTGCTGTGTGTTTTACTTCAGAAAAGGATTTAAATCACAGGCTCTGAGTCTTCCTACAAGCAAGACTTCAATTCAGGTAAGGGCAGTCACTTTTCTGCTCAAACGAACTATATCGTTCACGAAGCTCACACGTTTCTCATCTTAATTGACAAGCATTGGATGTTAGAGGACCAGTGCTTTGTATCAGTTTCAGAAGAAGAGTTGGAATAGACATGGTCCGTATGTGTAGGAAACACCGTTCTTTTGTTCTCAGCACACTCAGGTTTCCTGCTCTCTTAGAGACTTTAGAAAGCAAGAGCGTGCTTCTCGCTCTAAAGCAGAGTGTGATCCATGGATGAGAACTATGGTGTGTGTTTCCCTTCAGAAAAGGAGTTAAATCGCAGGCTCTGTGTCTTCCTACAAGCAAGACTTCATTTCAGGTAAGGGCAGTCACTTTTCTGCTCAAACTAACAACATCGTTCACAAAGCTGACACGTTTCTCATCTTAACTGACAAGCATTGGATGTTAGAGGGTCAGTGCTTTGTATCAGTTTCAGAGCAGATTTGGACTACATATGGTCCATATGTGTAGGAAACACCGTTCTTTTGTTCTGGGCACACTCAGATTTCCTGCTGTATTAGAGAATCTAGAAAGCAAGAGTGTGCTTCTCGCTCTAAAGAAGAGTGTGATCCATGGATGAGAACTATGCTGTGTGTTTCCCTTCAGAAATGGAGTTATTTCCCAGGCTCTGTGTCTTCCTACAAGCAAGACTTCGTTTCAGGTAAGGGCAGTCACTTTTCAGCTCAAACGAACTACAACCTTCACGAAGCTCACACGTTTCTCATCTCAACTGACAAGCATTGGATGTTAGAGGACCAGTGCATTGTATCAGTTTCAGAAGAAGATTTGGACTACATATAGTCAGTATGTGTAGGAAAACCATTCTTTTCTTCTGGGCACCCTCAGATTTCCTGCTGTATTAGAGACTCTAGAAAGCAACAGCATGCTTCTTGCTCTAAAGCAGAGTGTGATCCATGGATGAGAACTATGCTGTATGTTTCCCTTCAGAAATGGAGTTAAATCCCAGACTCTGTGTCTTCCTACAGGCAAGACTTCGTTTCAGGTAAGGGCAGTCACTTTTCAGCTCAAACGAACTACATCGTTCACAAAGCTCACACGTTTCTCATCTTAACAGACAAGCATTGGATTTTAGAGGACCAGTTCTCTGTATCAGTTTCAGAAGCAGAGTTGGACTATATAATGTCCGTATATGTAGGATACACCATTCTTTTGTTCTCAGCACACTCACGTTTCCTGCTGTCTTAGAGACTCTAGAAAGCAAGAGCGTGCTTCCTGTTCTAAAGCAGAGGGTGATCAATGGATGATTACACTGCTGTGTGTTTTACTTCAGAAAAGGATTTAATTCCCAGGCTCTGAGTCTTCCTACAAGCAAGACTTCAATTCAGGTAAGGGCAGTCACTTTTCTGCTCAAAAGAACTACATCGTTCACGAAGCTCACACGTTTCTCATCTTAATTGACAAGCATTGGATGTTAGAGGACCAGTGCTTTGTATCATTTTCAGAAGAAGAGTTGGACTAGATATGGTCCGTATGTGTAGGAAACACCGTTGTTTTGTTCTCAGCACACTCACGTTTCCTGCTCTCTTAGACACTTTAGAAAGCAAGAGCGTGCTTCTTGCTCTAAAGCAGAGTGTGATCCATGGATGAGAACTATTCTGTGTGTTTCCCTTCAGAAATGGAGTTATTTCCCAGTCTCTGTGTCTTCCTACAAGCAAGACATCGTTTCAGGTAAGGGCAGTCACTTTTCAGCTCAAACGAACTACATCCTTCACTGAGCTCACACGTTTCTCATCTTAACAGACAAGCATTGGATGTTAGAGGACCAGTACTTTGTATCAGTTTAGGAAGCAGAGTTGGACTAGATATGGTCCGTATGTGTAGGAAACACCGTTCTTTTGTTCTCAGCACACTCATGTTTCCTTCGGTCTTAGAGACTCTAGAAAGCAAGAGCGTGCTTCTTGTTCTAAAGCAGAGTGTGATCCATGGATGAGAACTACGCTGTATGTTTCCCTTCAGAAATGGAGTTAAATCCCAGACGCTGTGTCATCCTACAGGCAAGACTTCGTTTCAAGTAAGGGCAGTCACTTTTCAGCTCAAACGAACTACATCGTTCACGAAGCTCACACGTTTCTCATCTTAACAGACAAGCATTGGATCCTAGAAGACCAGTGCATTGTATCAGTTTCTGAAGAAGATTTGGACTACATATAGTCAGTATGTGTAGGAAACACCGTTCTTTTGTTCTGGGCTCACTCAGATTTCCTGCTGTATTAGAGACTCTAGAAAGCAAGAGCGTGCTTCTTGCTCTAAAGCAGAGTGTGATCCATGGATGAGAACTATGCTGTGTGTTTCACTTCAGAAAAGGAGTTAAATCCCAGGCTCTGTGTCTTCCTACAAGCAAGACTTCATTTCAGGTAAGGGCAGTCACTTTTCAGCTCAAACGAACTACATCGTTCACGGAGCTCACACGTTTTTCTTCTTAGCAGACAAGCATTGGATGTTAGAGGACCAGTGCTTTGTATCAGTTTCAGAAGCAGAATTGGACTATATATGGTCCGTATGTGTAGGAAACACCTTTCTTTTGTTTTCAGCACACTCACGTTTCCTGCTGTCTTAGAGACTCTAGAAAGCAATAGCGTGCTTCTTGTTCTAAAGCAGAGTGTGATCAATGGATGAGACAATGCTGTGTGTTTCGCTTCAGAAATAGATTTAAATCCCATGCTCTGAGTCTCCCTGCAAGCAAGACTTCGTTTAAGGTAAGGGCAGTCACTTTTCTGCTCAAAGGAACTACAACGTTCACGAAGCTCACACGTTTCTCATCTCAACTGACAAGCATTGGATGTTAGAGGACCAGTGCATTGTATCAGTTTAAGAAGAAGATTTGGACTACATATAGTCAGTATGTGTAGGAAACACCGTTCTTTTCTTCTGGGCACTCTCAGATTTCCTGCTGTATTAGAGACTCTAGAAAGCAACAGCATGCTTCTTGCTCTAAAGCAGAGTGTGATCCATGGATGAGAACTATGCTGTATGTTTCCCTTCAGAAATGGAGTTAAATCCCAGACTCTGTGTCTTCCTACAGGCAAGAATTCGTTTCAGGTAAGGGCAGTCACTTTTCAGCTCAAACGAACTATATCGTTCACGAAGCTCACACGTTTCTCATCTTAACAGACAAGCTTTGGATTTTAGAGGACCAGTTCTCTGTATCAGTTTCAGAAGCAGAGTTGGACTGTATAATGTCCGTATGTGTAGGATACACCATTCTTTTGTTCTCAGCACACTCACGTTTCCTGCTGTCTTAGAGACTCTAGAAAGCAAGAGCGTGCTTCCTGTTCTAAAGCAGAGTGTGATCAATAGATGATTACACTGCTGTGTGTTTTACTTCAGAAAAGGATTTAAATCCCAGGCTCTGAGTCTTCCTACAAGCAACACTTCAATTCAGGTAAGGGCAGTCACTTTTCTGCTCAAAAGAACTACATCGTTCACGAAGCTCACACGTTTCTCATCTTAATTGACAAGCATTGGATGTTAGAGGACCAGTGCTTTGTATCATTTTCAGAAGAAGAGTTGGACTAGATATGGTCCGTATGTGTAGGAAACACCGTTCTTTTGTTCTCAGCACACTCACGTTTCCTGCTCTCTTAGAGACTTTAGAAAGCAAGAGCGTGCTTCTCGCTCTAAAGCAGAGTGTGATCCATGGATGAGAACTATGGTGTGTGTTTCCCTTCAGAAAAGGAGTTAAATCCCAAGCTCTGTGTCTTCCTACAAGCAAGACTTCGTTTCAGGTAAGGGCAGTCACTTTTCAGCTCAAACGAACTACATCCTTCACTGAGCTCACACGTTTCTCATCTTAACAGACAAGCTTTGGATGTTAGAGGACCAGTACTTTGTATCAGTTTAAGAAGCAGAGTTGGACTAGATATAGTCCGTATGTGTAGGAAACAGCGTTCTTTTGTTCTCAGCACACTCACGTTTCCTTCGGTCTTAGAGACTCTAGAAAGCAAGAGCGTGCTTCTTGTTCTAAAGCAGAGTGTGATCAATGGATGAGACAATGCTGTGTGTTTCACTTCAGAAATGGAGTTAAATCCCATGCTCTGAGTCTCCCTACAAGCAAGACTTCATTTAAGGTAAGGGCAGTCACTTTTCTACTCAAAGGAACTACATCGTTCACGAAGCTCACACGTTCCTCATCTTAACAGACAAGCATTGGATGTTAGAGGACCAGTGCATTGTATCAGTTTCTGAAGAAGATTTGGACTACATATAGTCAGTATGTGTAGGAAACACCGTTCTTTCGTTCTGGGCACTCTCAGATTTTCTGCTGTATTAGAGACTCTAGAAAGCAAGAGCGTGCTTCTTGTTCTAAAGCAGAGTGTGATCCATGGATGAGAACTATGCTGTATGTTTCCCTTCAGAAATGGAGTTAAATCCCAGACTCTGTGTCTTCCTACAGGCAAGACTTCGTTTCAGGTAAGGGCAGTCACTTTTCAGCTCAAACGAACTACATCGTTCACAAAGCTCACACGTTTCTCATCTTAACAGACAAGCATTGGATTTTAGAGGACCAGTTCTCTGTATCAGTTTCAGAAGCAGAGTTGGACTATATAATGTCCGTATATGTAGGATACACCATTCTTTTGTTCTCAGCACACTCACGTTTCCTGCTGTCTTAGAGACTCTAGAAAGCAAGAGCGTGCTTCCTGTTCTAAAGCAGAGTGTGATCAATGGATGATTACACTGCTGTGTGTTTTACTTCAGAAAAGGATTTAATTCCCAGGCTCTGAGTCTTCCTACAAGCAAGACTTCAATTCAGGTAAGGGCAGTCACTTTTCTGCTCAAAAGAACTACATCGTTCACGAAGCTCACACGTTTCTCATCTTAATTGACAAGCATTGGATGTTAGAGGACCAGTGCTTTGTATCATTTTCAGAAGAAGAGTTGGACTAGATATGGTCCGTATGTGTAGGAAACACCGTTGTTTTGTTCTCAGCACACTCACGTTTCCTGCTCTCTTAGACACTTTAGAAAGCAAGAGCGTGCTTCTTGCTCTAAAGCAGAGTGTGATCCATGGATGAGAACTATTCTGTGTGTTTCCCTTCAGAAATGGAGTTATTTCCCAGGCTCTGTGTCTTCCTACAAGCAAGACATCGTTTCAGGTAAGGGCAGTCACTTTTCAGCTCAAACGAACTACATCCTTCACTGAGCTCACACGTTTCTCATCTTAACAGACAAGCATTGGATGTTAGAGGACCAGTACTTTGTATCAGTTTAGGAAGCAGAGTTGGACTAGATATGGTCCGTATGTGTAGGAAACACCGTTCTTTTGTTCTCAGCACACTCATGTTTCCTTCGGTCTTAGAGACTCTAGAAAGCAAGAGCGTGCTTCTTGTTCTAAAGCAGAGTGTGATCCATGGATGAGAACTACGCTGTATGTTTCCCTTCAGAAATGGAGGTAAATCCCAGACGCTGTGTCATCCTACAGGCAAGACTTCGTTTCAGGTAAGGGCAGTCACTTTTCAGCTCAAAAGAACTACATCGTTCACGAAGCTCACACGTTTCTCATCTTAACAGACAAGCATTGGATGCTAGAAGACCAGTGCATTGTATCAGTTTCTGAAGAAGATTTGGACTACATATAGTCAGTATGTGTAGGAAACACCGTTCTTTTGTTCTGGGCACACTCAGATTTCCTGCTGTATTAGAGACTCTAGAAAGCAAGAGCGTGCTTCTTGCTCTAAAGCAGAGTGTGATCCATGGATGAGAACTATGCTGTGTGTTTCACTTCAGAAAAGGAGTTAAATCCCAGGCTCTGTGTCTTCCTACAAGCAAGACTTCATTTCAGGTAAGGGCAGTCACTTTTCAGCTCAAACGAACTACATCGTTCACGGAGCTCACACGTTTTTCTTCTTAGCAGACAAGCATTGGATGTTAGAGGACCAGTGCTTTGTATCAGTGTCAGAAGCAGAATTGGACTATATATGGTCCGTATGTGTAGGAAACACCTTTCTTTTGTTTTCAGCACACTCACGTTTCCTGCTGTCTTAGAGACTCTAGAAAGCAATAGCGTGCTTCTTGTTCTAAAGCAGAGTGTGATCAATGGATGAGACAATGCTGTGTGTTTCACTTCAGAAATAGATTTAAATCCCATGCTCTGAGTCTCCCTGCAAGCAAGACTTCGTTTAAGGTAAGGGCAGTCACTTTTCTGCTCAAAGGAACTACAACGTTCACGAAGCTCAGACGTTTCTCATCTCAACTGACAAGCATTGGATGTTAGAGGACCAGTGCATTGTATCAGTTTAAGAAGAAGATTTGGACTACATATAGTCAGTATGTGTAGGAAACACCGTTCTTTTCTTCTGGGCACTCTCAGATTTCCTGCTGTATTAGAGACTCTAGAAAGCAACAGCATGCTTCTTGCTCTAAAGCAGAGTGTGATCCATGGATGAGAACTATGCTGTATGTTTCCCTTCAGAAATGGAGTTAAATCCCAGACTCTGTGTCTTCCTACAGGCAAGAATTCGTTTCAGGTAAGGGCAGTCACTTTTCACCTCAAACGAACTATATCGTTCACGAAGCTCACACGTTTCTCATCTTAACAGACAAGCTTTGGATTTTAGAGGACCAGTTCTCTGTATCAGTTTCAGAAGCAGAGTTGGACTAGATATAGTCCGTATGTGTAGGAAACACCGTTCTTTTGTTCTCAGCACACTCACGTTTCCTTCGGTCTTAGAGACTCTAGAAAGCAAGAGCGTGCTTCTTGTTCTAAAGCAGAGTGTGATCAATGGATGAGACAATGCTGTGTGTTTCACTTCAGAAATGGAGTTAAATCCCATGCTCTGAGTCTCCCTACAAGCAAGACTTCATTTAAGGTAAGGGCAGTCACTTTTCTACTCAAAGGAACTACATCGTTCACGAAGCTCACACGTTCCTCATCTTAACAGACAAGCATTGGATGTTAGAGGACCAGTGCATTGTATCAGTTTCTGAAGAAGATTTGGACTACATATAGTCAGTATGTGTAGGAAACACCGTTCTTTCGTTCTGGGCACTCTCAGATTTTCTGCTGTATTAGAGACTCTAGAAAGCAAGAGCGTGCTTCTTGTTCTAAAGCAGAGTGTGATCCATGGATGAGAACTATGCTGTATGTTTCCCTTCAGAAATGGAGTTAAATCCCAGACGCTGTGTCATCCTACAGGCAAGACTTCGTTTCAGGTAAGGGCAGTCACTTTTCAGCTCAAACGAACTACATCGTTCACCGGGCTCACACGTTTCTCATCTTAACAGACAAGCATTGGATATTAGAGGACCAGTGCTTTGTATCAGTTTCAGACACAGAGTTGGACTAGATATGGTC
This sequence comes from Onychomys leucogaster, assembly GCA_949786385.1. Lineage (NCBI taxonomy): Eukaryota > Metazoa > Chordata > Mammalia > Rodentia > Cricetidae > Onychomys > Onychomys leucogaster. The sequence goes on along the minus strand of CATKUP010000161.1, from coordinate 956,105 downwards.
CGTATGTGTAGGAAACACCTTTCTTTTGTTCTCAGCACACTCACGTTTCCTGCTGTCTTAGAGACTCTAGAAAGCAAGAGCGTGCTTCCTGTTCTGAAGCAGAGTGTGATCAATGGATGATTACACTGCTGTGTGTTTTACTTCAGAAAAGGATTTAAATCACAGGCTCTGAGTCTTCCTACAAGCAAGACTTCAATTCAGGTAAGGGCAGTCACTTTTCTGCTCAAACGAACTACATCGTTCACGAAGCTCACACGTTTCTCATCTTAATTGACAAGCATTGGATGTTAGAGGACCAGTGCTTTGTATCAGTTTCAGAAGAAGAGTTGGACTAGATATGGTCCGTATGTGTAGGAAACACTGTTGTTTTGTTCTCAGCACACTCACGTTTCCTGCTCTCTTAGACACTTTAGAAAGCAAGAGCGTGCTTCTCGCTCTAAAGCAGAGTGTGATCCATGGATGAGAACTATGCTGTATGTTTCCCTTCAGAAATGGAGTTAAATCCCAGACTCTGTGTCTTCCTACAGGCAAGAATTCGTTTCAGGTAAGGGCAGTCACTTTTCAGCTCAAACGAACTATATCGTTCACGAAGCTCACACGTTTCTCATCTTAACAGACAAGCTTTGGATTTTAGAGGACCAGTTCTCTGTATCAGTTTCAGAAGCAGAGTTGGACTGTATAATGTCCGTATGTGTAGGATACACCATTCTTTTGTTCTCAGCACACTCACGTTTCCTGCTGTCTTAGAGACTCTAGAAAGCAAGAGCGTGCTTCCTGTTCTAAAGCAGAGTGTGATCAATAGATGATTACACTGCTGTGTGTTTTACTTCAGAAAAGGATTTAAATCCCAGGCTCTGAGTCTTCCTACAAGCAAGACTTCAATTCAGGTAAGGGCAGTCACTTTTCTGCTCAAACGAACTACATCGTTCACGAAGCTCACACGTTTCTCATCTTAATTGACAAGCATTGGATGTTAGAGGACCAGTGCTTTGTATCATTTTCAGAAGAAGAGTTGGACTAGATATGGTCCGTATGTGTAGGAAACACCGTTCTTTTGTTCTCAGCACACTCACGTTTCCTGCTCTCTTAGAGACTTTAGAAAGCAAGAGCGTGCTTCTCGCTCTAAAGCAGAGTGTGATCCATGGATGAGAACTATGGTGTGTGTTTCCCTTCAGAAAAGGAGTTAAATCCCAGGCTCTGTGTCTTCCTACAAGCAAGACTTCGTTTCAGGTAAGGGCAGTCACTTTTCAGCTCAAACGAACTACATCCTTCACTGAGCTCACACGTTTCTCATCTTAACAGACAAGCTTTGGATGTTAGAGGACCAGTACTTTGTATCAGTTTAAGAAGCAGAGTTGGACTAGATATGGTCCGTATGTGTAGGAAACCCCGTTCTTTTGTTCTCAGCACACTCACGTTTCCTTCGGTCTTAGAGACTCTAGAAAGCAAGAGCGTGCTTCTTGTTCTAAAGCAGAGTGTGATCAAGGGATGAGACAATGCTGTGTGTTTCACTTCAGAAATGGAGTTAAATCCCATGCTCTGAGTCTCCCTACAAGCAAGACTTCATTTAAGGTTAGGGCAGTCACTTTTCTACTCAAAGGAACTACATCGTTCACGAAGCTCACACGTTTCTCATCTTAACAGACAAGCATTGGATGTTAGAGGACCAGTGCATTGTATCAGTTTCTGAAGAAGATTTGGACTACATATAGTCAGTATGTGTAGGAAACACCGTTCTTTCGTTCTGGGCACTCTCAGATTTTCTGTTGTATTAGAGACTCTAGAAAGCAAGAGCGTGCTTCTTGTTCTAAAGCAGAGTGTGATCCATGGATGAGAACTATGCTGTATGTTTCCCTTCAGAAATGGAGTTAAATCCCAGACGCTTTGTCATCCTACAGGCAAGACTTCGTTTCAGGTAAGGGCAGTCACTTTTCAGCTCAAACGAACTACATCGTTCACAGGGCTCACACGTTTCTCATCTTAACAGACAAGCATTGGATGTTAGAGGACCAGTGCTTTGTATCAGTTTCAGAAGCAGAGTTGGACTAGATGTGGTCCATATGTGTAGGAAACACCTTTCTTTTGTTCTCTGCACACTCACGTTTCCTGCTGTCTTAGAGACTCTAGAAAGCAAGAGCGTGCTTCCTGTTCTGAAGCAGAGTGTGATCAATGGATGATTACACTGCTGTGTGTTTTACTTCAGAAAAGGATTTAAATCCCAGGCTCTGAGTCTTCCTACAAGCAAGACTTCAATTCAGGTAAGGGCAGTCACTTTTCTGCTCAAACGAACTACATCGTTCACGAAGCTCACACGTTTCTCATCTTAATTGACAAGCATTGGATGTTAGAGGACCAGTGCTTTGTATCAGTTTCAGAAGAAGAGTTGGAATAGATATGGTCCGTATGTGTAGGAAACACCGTTCTTTTGTTCTCAGCACACTCACGTTTCCTGCTCTCTTAGAGACTTTAGAAAGCAAGAGCGTGCTTCTTGCTCTAAAGCAGAGTGTGATCCATGGATGAGAACTATGCTGTGTGTTTCCCTTCAGAAATGGAGTTATATCCCAGGCTCTGTGTCTTCCTACAAGCAAGACTTCGTTTCAGGTAAGGGCAGTCACTTTTCAGCTCAAACGAACTACATCCTTCACTGAGCTCACACGTTTCTCATCTTAACAGACAAGCATTGGATGTTAGAGGACCAGTACTTTGTATCAGTTTAAGAAGCAGAGTTGGACTAGATGTGGTCCGTATGTGTAGGAAACCCCGTTCTTTTGTTCTCAGCACACTCACGTTTCCTTCTGTCTTAGAGATTCTAGAAAGCAAGAGCGTGCTTCTTGTTCTAAAGCAGAGTGTGATCAATGGATGAGACAATGCTGTGTGTTTCACTTCAGAAATGGAGTTAAATCCCATGCTCTGAGTCTCCCTACAAGCAAGACTTCGTTTAAGGTAAGGGCAGTAACTTTTCTGCTCCAAGGAACTACATTGTTCACGAAGCTCACACGTTTCTCATCTTAACAGACAAGCATTGGATGTTAGAGGACCAGTGCATTGTATCAGTTTCTGAAGAAGATTTGGACTACATATAGTCAGTATGTGTAGGAAACACCGTTAATTCGTTCTGGGCACTCTCAGATTTCCTGCTGTATTAGAGACTCTAGAAAGCAAGAGTGTGCTTCTTGCTCTAAAGCAGAGTGTGATCCATGGATGAGAACTATGCTGTGTGTTTCCCTTCAGAAATGGAGTTATATCCCAGGCTCTGTGTCTTCCTACAAGCAAGACTTCGTTTCAGGTAAGGGCAGTCACTTTTCAGCTCAAACGAACTACATCCTTCACTGAGCTCACACGTTTCTCATCTTAACAGACAAGCATTGGATGTTAGAGGACCAGTACTTTGTATCAGTTTAAGAAGTAGAGTTGGACTAGATATGGTCCGTATGTGTAGGAAACACCGTTCTTTTGTTCTCAGCACACTCACGTTTCCTTCTGTCTTAGAGATTCTAGAAAGCAAGAGCGTGCTTCTTGTTCTAAAACAGAGTGTGATCAATGGATGAGACATTGCTGTGTGTTTCACTTCAGAAATGGAGTTAAATCCCATTCTCTGAGTCTCCCTACAAGCAAGACTTCATTTAAGGTAAGGGCAGTCACTTTTCTACTCAAAGGAACTACATCGTTCACAAAGCTCACACGTTTCTCATCTTAACAGACAAGCATTGGATGTTAGAGGACCAGTGCATTGTATCAGTTTCTGAAGACGATTTGGACTACATATAGTCAGTATGTGTAGGAAACACCGTTCTTTCGTTCTGGGCACTCTCAGATTTTCTGCTGTATTAGAGTCTCTAGAAAGCAAGAGCGTGCTTCTTGCTCTAAAGCAGAGTGTGATCCATGGATGAGAACTATGCTGTATGTTTCCCTTCAGAAATGGAGTTAAATCCCAGACGCTGTGTCATCCTACAGGCAAGACTTCGTTTCTGGTAAGGGCAGTCACTTTTCAGCTCAAACGTACTACATCATTCACGAAGCTCACACGTTTCTCATCTTAACAGACAAGCATTGGATGTTAGAGGACCAGTGCTTTGTATCAGTTTCAGAAGCAGAGTTGGACTATATAATGTCCGTATGTGTAGGATACACCGTTCTTTTGTTCTCAGCACACTCACTTTTCCTGCTGTCTTAGAGACTCTAGAAAGCAAGAGCGTGCTTCTTGTTCTAAAGCAGAGTGTGATCCATGGATGAGACAATGCTGTGTGTTTCACTTCAGAAATGGAGTTAAATCCCATGCTCTGAGTCTCCCTACAAGCAAGACTTCGTTTAAGGTAAGGGCAGTCACTTTTCTACTCAAAGGAACTACATCGTTCACGAAGCTCACACGTTTCTCATCTTAACAGACAAGCATTGGATGTTAGAGGACCAGTGCATTGTATCAGTTTCTGAAGAAGATTTGGACTACATATAGTCAGTATGTGTAGGAAACACCGTTCTTTTGTTCTGGGCACACTCAGATTTCCTGCTGTATTAGAGAATCTAGAAAGCAAGAGCGTGTTTCTTGCTCTAAAGCAGAGTGTGATCCATGGATGAGAACTATGCTGTGTGTTTCCCTTCAGAAAAGGAGTTAAATCCCAGGCTCTGAGTCTTCCTACAAGCAAGACTTCAATTCAGGTAAGGGCAGTCACTTTTCTGCTCAAACGAACTACATCGTTCACGAAGCTCACACGTTTCTCATCTTAATTGACAAGCATTGGATGTTAGAGGACCAGTGCTTTGTATCATTTTCAGAAGAAGAGTTGGACTAGATATGGTCCGTATGTGTAGGAAACACCGTTCTTTTGTTCTCAGCACACTCACGTTTCCTGCTCTCTTAGAGACTTTAGAAATCAAGAGCGTGCTTCTCGCTCTAAAGCAGAGTGTGATCCATGGATGAGAACTATGGTGTGTGTTTCCCTTCAGAAAAGGAGTTAAATCCCAGGCTCTGTGTCTTCCTACAAGCAAGACTTTGTTTCAGGTAAGGGCAGTCACTTTTCAGCTCAAACGAACTACATCCTTCACTGAGCTCACACGTTTCTCATCTTAACAGACAAGCTTTGGATGTTAGAGGACCAGTACTTTGTATCAGTTTAAGAAGCAGAGTTGGACTAGATATGGTCCGTATGTGTAGGAAACCCCGTTCTTTTTTTCTCAGCACACTCACGTTTCCTTCGGTCTTAGAGACTCTAGAAAGCAAGAGCGTGCTTCTTGTTCTAAAGCAGAGTGTGATCAATGGATGAGACAATGCTGTGTGTTTCACTTCAGAAATGGAGTTAAATCCCATGCTCTGAGTCTCCCTACAAGCAAGACTTCATTTAAGGTAAGGGCAGTCACTTTTCTACTCAAAGGAACTACATCGTTCACGAAGCTCACACGTTTCTCATCTTAACAGACAAGCATTGGATGTTAGAGGACCAGTGCATTGTATCAGTTTCTGAAGAAGATTTGGACTACATATAGTCAGTATGTGTAGGAAACACCGTTCTTTCGTTCTGGGCACTCTCAGATTTTCTGCTGTATTAGAGACTCTAGAAAGCAAGAGCGTGCTTCTTGTTCTAAAGCAGAGTGTGATCCATGGATGAGAACTATGCTGTATGTTTCCCTTCAGAAATGGAGTTAAATCCCAGACGCTGTTTCATCCTACAGGAAAGACTTCGTTTCAGGTAAGGGCAGTCACTTTTCAGCTCAAACGAACTACATCGTTCACAGGGCTCACACGTTTCTCATCTTAACAGACAAGCATTGGATATTAGAGGACCAGTGCTTTGTATCAGTTTCAGACACAGAGTTGGACTAGATATGGTCCGTATGTGTAGGAAACACCTTTTTTTGTTCTCAGCACACTCACGTTTCCTGCTGTCTTAGAGACTCTAGAAAGCAAGAGCGTGCTTTCTGTTCTGAAGCAGAGTGTGATCAATGGATGATTACACTGCTGTGTGTTTTACTTCAGAAAAGGATTTAAATCACAGGCTCTGAGTCTTCCTACAAGCAAGACTTCAATTCAGGTAAGGGCAGTCACTTTTCTGCTCAAACGAACTACATCGTTCACGAAGCTCACACGTTTCTCATCTTAATTGACAAGCATTGGATGTTAGAGGACCAGTGCTTTGTATCAGTTTCAGAAGAAGAGTTGGACTAGATATGGTCCGTATGTGTAGGAAACACCGTTCTTTTGTTCTCAGCACACTCACGTTTCCTGCTCTCTTAGAGACTTTAGAAAGCAAGAGCGTGCTTCTCGCTCTAAAGCAGAGTGTGATCCATGGATGAGAACTATGGTGTGTGTTTCCCCTCAGAAAAGGAGTTAAATCCCAGGCTCTGTGTCTTCCTACAAGCAAGACTTCGTTTCAGGTAAGGGCAGTCACTTTTCAGCTCAAACGAACTACATCCTTCACTGAGCTCACACGTTTCTCATCTTAACAGACAAGCTTTGGATGTTAGAGGACCAGTACTTTGTATCAGTTTAAGAAGCAGAGTTGGACTATATATGGTCCGTATGTGTAGGAAACACCTTTCTTTTGTTTTCAGCACACTCACGTTTCCTGCTGTCTTAGAGACTCTAGAAAGCAAGAGCGTGCTTCTTGTTCTAAAGCAGAGTGTGATCAATGGATGAGACAATGCTGTGTGTTTCACTTCAGAAATGGAGTTAAATCCCATGCTCTGAGTCTCCCTACAAGCAAGACTTCATTTAAGGTAAGGGCAGTCACTTTTCTACTCAAAGGAACTACATCGTTCACGAAGCTCACACGTTTCTCATCTTAACAGACAAGCATTGGATGTTAGAGGACCAGTGCATTGTATCAGTTTCTGAAGAAGATTTGGACTACATATAGTCAGTATGTGTAGGAAACACCGTTCTTTCGTTCTGGGCACTCTCAGATTTTCTGCTGTATTAGAGACTCTAGAAAGCAAGAGCGTGCTTCTTGTTCTAAAGCAGAGTGTGATCCATGGATGAGAACTATGCTGTATGTTTCCCTTCAGAAATGGAGTTAAATCCCAGACGCTGTGTCATCCTACAGGCAAGACTTCGTTTCAGGTAAGGGCAGTCACTTTTGAGCTCAAACGAACTACATCGTTCACGAAGCTCACACGTTTCTCATCTTAACAGACAAGCATTGGAATTTAGAGGACCAGTGCTTTGTATCAGTTTCAGAAGCAGAGTTGGACTTTATAATATCTGTATGTGTAGCATACACCGTTCTTTTGTGCTCAGCACATTCACGTTTCCTTCGGTCTTAGAGACTCTAGAAAGCAAGAGCGTGCTTCTTGTTCTAAAGCAGAGTGTGATCAATGGATGAGACAATGCTGTGTGTTTCACTTCAGAAATGGAGTTAAATCCCATGCTCTGAGTCTCCCTACAAGCAAGACTTCGTTTAAGGTAAGGGCAGTCACTTTTATGCTCAAAGGAACTACATCCTTCACGAAGCTCACACGTTTCTCATCTTAACTGACAAGCATTGGATGTTAGTGGACCAGTGCATTGCATCAGTTTCTGAAGAAGATTTGGACTACATATAGTCAGTATGTGTAGGAAAACCGTTCTTTTGTTCTGGGCACACTCAGATTTCCTGCTGTATTAGAGACTCTAGAAAGCAAGAGCGTGCTTCTTGCTCTAAAGCAGAGTGTGATCCATGGATGAGAACTATGCTGTGTCTTTCACTTCAGAAAAGGAGTTATATCCCAGGCTCTGTGTCTTCCTACAAGCAAGACTTCGTTTCAGGTAAGGGCAGTCACTTTTCAGCTCAAACGAACTACATCCTTCACTGAGCTCACACGTTTCTCATCTTAACAGACAAGCATTGGATGTTAGAGGACCAGTACTTTGTATCAGTTTAAGATGTAGAGTTGGACAAGATATGGTCCGTATGTGTAGGAAACACCGTTCTTTTGTTCTCAGCACACTCACGTTTCCTTCTGTCTTAGAGATTCTAGAAAGCAAGAGCGTGCTTCTTGTTCTAAAACAGAGTGTGATCAATGGATGAGACATTGCTGTGTGTTTCACTTCAGAAATGGAGTTAAATCCCATTCTCTGAGTCTCCCTACAAGCAAGACTTCATTTAAGGTAAGGGCAGTCACTTTTCTACTCAAAGGAACTACATCGTTCACGAAGCTCACACGTTTCTCATCTTAACAGACAAGCATTGGATGTTAGAGGACCAGTGCATTGTATCAGTTTCTGAAGACGATTTGGACTACATATAGTCAGTATGTGTAGGAAACACCGTTCTTTCGTTCTGGGCACTCTCAGATTTTCTGCTGTATTAGAGTCTCTAGAAAGCAAGAGCGTGCTTCTTGCTCTAAAGCAGAGTGTGATCCATGGATGAGAACTATGCTGTATGTTTCCCTTCAGAAATGGAGTTAAATCCCAGACGCTGTGTCATCCTACAGGCAAGACTTCGTTTCTGGTAAGGGCAGTCACTTTTCAGCTCAAACGTACTACATCATTCACGAAGCTCACACGTTTCTCATCTTAACAGACAAGCATTGGATGTTAGAGGACCAGTGCTTTGTACCAGTTTCAGAAGCAGATTTGGACTATATAATGTCCGTATGTGTAGGATACACCGTTCTTTTGTTCTCAGCACACTCACTTTTCCTGCTGTCTTAGAGACTCTAGAAAGCAAGAGCGTGCTTCTTGTTCTAAAGCAGAGTGTGATCCATGGATGAGACAATGCTGTGTGTTTCACTTCAGAAATGGAGTTAAATCCCATGCTCTGAGTCTCCCTACAAGCAAGACTTCCTTTAAGGTAAGGGCAGTCACTTTTCTGCTCAAAGGAACTACATAGTTCACGAAGCTCACACGTTTCTCATCTTAACTGACAAGCATTGGATGTTAGAAGACCAGTGCATTGTATCAGTTTCTGAAGAAGATTTGGCTACATATAGTCAGTATGTGTAGGAAACACCGTTCTTTTGTACTGGGCACACTCAGATTTCCTGCTGTATTAGAGAATCTAGAAAGCAAGAGCGTGTTTCTTGCTCTAAAGCAGAGTGTGATCCATGGATGAGAACTATGCTGTGTGTTTCCCTTCAGAAATGGAGTTAAATCCCAGACTCTGTGTCTTCCTACAGGCAAGAATTCGTTTCAGGTAAGGGCAGTCACTTTTCAGCTCAAACGAACTATATCGTTCACGAAGCTCACACGTTTCTCATCTTAACAGACAAGCATTGGATTTTAGAGGACCAGTTCTCTGTATCAGTTTCAGAAGCAGAGTTGGACTGTATAATGTCCGTATGTGTAGGATACACCATTCTTTTGTTCTCAGCACACTCACGTTTCCTGCTGTCTTAGAGACTCTAGAAAGCAAGAGCGTGCTTCCTGTTCTAAAGCAGAGTGTGATCAATGGATGATTACACTGCTGTGTGTTTTACTTCAGAAAAGGATTTAAATCCCAGGCTCTGAGTCTTCCTACAAGCAAGACTTCAATTCAGGTAAGGGCAGTCACTTTTCTGCTCAAACGAACTACATCGTTCACGAAGCTCACACGTTTCTCATCTTAATTGACAAGCATTGGATGTTAGAGGACCAGTGCTTTGTATCATTTTCAGAAGAAGAGTTGGACTAGATATGGTCCGTATGTGTAGGAAACACCGTTCTTTTGTTCTCAGCACACTCACGTTTCCTGCTCTCTTAGAGACTTTAGAAAGCAAGAGCGTGCTTCTCGCTCTAAAGCAGAGTGTATTCCATGGATGAGAACTATGGTGTGTGTTTCCCTTCAGAAAAGGAGTTAAATCCCAGGCTCTGTGTCTTCCTACAAGCAAGACTTCGTTTCAGGTAAGGGCAGTCACTTTTCAGCTCAAACGAACTACATCCTTCACTGAGCTCACACGTTTCTCATCTTAACAGACAAGCTTTGGATGTTAGAGGACCAGTACTTTGTATCAGTTTAAGAAGCAGAGTTGGACTAGATATGGTCCGTATGTGTAGGAAACCCCGTTCTTTTTTTCTCAGCACACTCACGTTTCCTTCGGTCTTAGAGACTCTAGAAAGCAAGAGCGTGCTTCTTGTTCTAAAGCAGAGTGTGATCAATGGATGAGACAATGCTGTGTGTTTCACTTCAGAAATGGAGTTAAATCCCATGCTATGAGTCTCCCTACAAGCAAGACTTCATTTAAGGTTAGGGCAGTCACTTTTCTACTCAAAGGAACTACATCGTTCACGAAGCTCACACGTTTCTCATCTTAACAGACAAGCATTGGATGTTAGAGGACCAGTGCATTGTATCAGTTTCTGAAGAAGATTTGGACTACATATAGTCAGTATGTGTAGGAAACACCGTTCTTTCGTTCTGGGCACTCTCAGATTTTCTGTTGTATTAGAGACTCTAGAAAGCAAGAGCGTGCTTCTTGTTCTAAAGCAGAGTGTGATCCATGGATGAGAACTATGCTGTATGTTTCCCTTCAGAAATGGAGTTAAATCCCAGACGCTTTGTCATCCTACAGGCAAGACTTCGTTTCAGGTAAGGGCAGTCACTTTTCAGCTCAAACGAACTACATCGTTCACAGGGCTCACACGTTTCTCATCTTAACAGACAAGCATTGGATGTTAGAGGACCAGTGCTTTGTATCAGTTTCAGAAGCAGAGTTGGACTAGATGTGGTCCGTATGTGTAGGAAACACCTTTCTTTTGTTCTCAGCACACTCACGTTTCCTGCTGTCTTAGAGACTCTAGAAAGCAAGAGCGTGCTTCCTGTTCTGAAGCAGAGTGTGATCAATGGATGATTACACTGCTGTGTGTTTTACTTCAGAAAAGGATTTAAATCCCAGTCCCTGAGTCTTCCTACAAGCAAGACTTCAATTCAGGTAAGGGCAGTCACTTTTCTGCTCAAACGAACTACATCGTTCACGAAGCTCACACGTTTCTCATCTTAATTGACAAGCATTGGATGTTAGAGGACCAGTGCTTTGTATCAGTTTCAGAAGAAGAGTTGGAATAGATATGGTCCGTATGTGTAGGAAACACCGTTCTTTTGTTCTCAGCACACTCACGTTTCCTGCTCTCTTAGAGACTTTAGAAAGCAAGAGCGTGCTTCTCGCTCTAAAGCAGAGTGTGATCCATGGATGAGAACTATGCTGTGTGTTTCCCTTCAGAAATGGAGTTATATCCCAGGCTCTGTGTCTTCCTACAAGCAAGACTTCGTTTCAGGTAAGGGCAGTCACTTTTCAGCTCAACCGAACTACATCCTTCACTGAGCTCACACGTTTCTCATCTTAACAGACAAGCATTGGATGTTAGAGGACCAGTACTTTGTATCAGTTTAAGAAGTAGAGTTGGACAAGATATGGTCCGTATGTGTAGGAAACACCGTTCTTTTGTTCTCAGCACACTCACGTTTCCTTCTGTCTTAGAGATTCTAGAAAGCAAGAGCGTGCTTCTTGTTCTAAAACAGAGTGTGATCAATGGATGAGACATTGCTGTGTGTTTCACTTCAGAAATGGAGTTAAATCCCATTCTCTGAGTCTCCCTACAAGCAAGACTTCATTTAAGGTAAGGGCAGTCACTTTTCTACTCAAAGGAACTACATCGTTCACGAAGCTCACACGTTTCTCATCTTAACAGACAAGCATTGGATGTTAGAGGACCAGTGCATTGTATCAGTTTCTGAAGACGATTTGGACTACATATAGTCAGTATGTGTAGGAAACACCGTTCTTTCGTTCTGGGCACTCTCAGATTTTCTGCTGTATTAGAGTCTCTAGAAAGCAAGAGCGTGCTTCTTGCTCTAAAGCAGAGTGTGATCCATGGATGAGAACTATGCTGTATGTTTCCCTTCAGAAATGGAGTTAAATCCCAGACGCTGTGTCATCCTACAGGCAAGACTTCGTTTCTGGTAAGGGCAGTCACTTTTCAGCTCAAACGTACTACATCATTCACGAAGCTCACACGTTTCTCATCTTAACAGACAAGCATTGGATGTTAGAGGACCAGTGCTTTGTACCAGTTTCAGAAGCAGATTTGGACTATATAATGTCCGTATGTGTAGGATACACCGTTCTTTTGTTCTCAGCACACTCACTTTTCCTGCTGTCTTAGAGACTCTAGAAAGCAAGAGCGTGCTTCTTGTTCTAAAGCAGAGTGTGATCCATGGATGAGACAATGCTGTGTGTTTCACTTCAGAAATGGAGTTAAATCCCATGCTCTGAGTCTCCCTACAAGCAAGACTTCGTTTAAGGTAAGGGCAGTCACTTTTCTGCTCAAAGTAACTACATAGTTCACGAAGCTCACACGTTTCTCATCTTAACTGACAAGCATTGGATGTTAGAAGACCAGTGCATTGTATCAGTTTCTGAAGAAGATTTGGCTACATATAGTCAGTATGTGTAGGAAACACCGTTCTTTTGTACTGGGCACACTCAGATTTCCTGCTGTATTAGAGAATCTAGAAAGCAAGAGCGTGTTTCTTGCTCTAAAGCAGAGTGTGATCCATGGATGAGAACTATGCTGTGTGTTTCCCTTCAGAAATGGAGTTAAATCCCAGACTCTGTGTCTTCCTACAGGCAAGAATTCGTTTCAGGTAAGGGCAGTCACTTTTCAGCTCAAACGAACTATATCGTTCACGAAGCTCACACGTTTCTCATCTTAACAGACAAGCATTGGATTTTAGAGGACCAGTTCTCTGTATCAGTTTCAGAAGCAGAGTTGGACTGTATAATGTCCGTATGTGTAGGATACACCATTCTTTTGTTCTCAGCACACTCACGTTTCCTGCTGTCTTAGAGACTCTAGAAAGCAAGAGCGTGCTTCCTGTTCTAAAGCAGAGTGTGATCAATGGATGATTACACTGCTGTGTGTTTTACTTCAGAAAAGGATTTAAATCCCAGGCTCTGAGTCTTCCTACAAGCAAGACTTCAATTCAGGTAAGGGCAGTCACTTTTCTGCTCAAACGAACTACATCGTTCACGAAGCTCACACGTTTCTCATCTTAATTGACAAGCATTGGATGTTAGAGGACCAGTGCTTTGTATCATTTTCAGAAGAAGAGTTGGACTAGATATGGTCCGTATGTGTAGGAAACACCGTTCTTTTGTTCTCAGCACACTCACGTTTCCTGCTCTCTTAGAGACTTTAGAAAGCAAGAGCGTGCTTCTCGCTCTAAAGCAGAGTGTATTCCATGGATGAGAACTATGGTGTGTGTTTCCCTTCAGAAAAGGAGTTAAATCCCAGGCTCTGTGTCTTCCTACAAGCAAGACTTCGTTTCAGGTAAGGGCAGTCACTTTTCAGCTCAAACGAACTACATCCTTCACTGAGCTCACACGTTTCTCATCTTAACAGACAAGCTTTGGATGTTAGAGGACCAGTACTTTGTATCAGTTTAAGAAGCAGAGTTGGACTAGATATGGTCCGTATGTGTAGGAAACCCCGTTCTTTTTTTCTCAGCACACTCACGTTTCCTTCGGTCTTAGAGACTCTAGAAAGCAAGAGCGTGCTTCTTGTTCTAAAGCAGAGTGTGATCAATGGATGAGACAATGATGTGTGTTTCACTTAAGAAATGGAGTTAAATCCCATGCTATGAGTCTCCCTACAAGCAAGACTTCATTTAAGGTTAGGGCAGTCACTTTTCTACTCAAAGGAACTACATCGTTCACGAAGCTCACACGTTTCTCATCTTAACAGACAAGCATTGGATGTTAGAGGACCAGTGCATTGTATCAGTTTCTGAAGAAGATTTGGACTACATATAGTCAGTATGTGTAGGAAACACCGTTCTTTCGTTCTGGGCACTCTCAGATTTTCTGTTGTATTAGAGACTCTAGAAAGCAAGAGCGTGCTTCTTGTTCTAAAGCAGAGTGTGATCCATGGATGAGAACTATGCTGTATGTTTCCCTTCAGAAATGGAGTTAAATCCCAGACGCTTTGTCATCCTACAGGCAAGACTTCGTTTCAGGTAAGGGCAGTCACTTTTCAGCTCAAACGAACTACATCGTTCACAGGGCTCACACGTTTCTCATCTTAACAGACAAGCATTGGATGTTAGAGGACCAGTGCTTTGTATCAGTTTCAGAAGCAGAGTTGGACTAGATGTGGTCCGTATGTGTAGGAAACACCTTTCTTTTGTTCTCAGCACACTCACGTTTCCTGCTGTCTTAGAGACTCTAGAAAGCAAGAGCGTGCTTCCTGTTCTGAAGCAGAGTGTGATCAATGGATGATTACACTGCTGTGTGTTTTACTTCAGAAAAGGATTTAAATCCCAGTCCCTGAGTCTTCCTACAAGCAAGACTTCAATTCAGGTAAGGGCAGTCACTTTTCTGCTCAAACGAACTACATCGTTCACGAAGCTCACACGTTTCTCATCTTAATTGACAAGCATTGGATGTTAGAGGACCAGTGCTTTGTATCAGTTTCAGAAGAAGAGTTGGAATAGATATGGTCCGTATGTGTAGGAAACACCGTTCTTTTGTTCTCAGCACACTCATGTTTCCTGCTCTCTTAGAGACTTTAGAAAGCAAGAGCGTGCTTCTCGCTCTAAAGCAGAGTGTGATCCATGGATGAGAACTATGCTGTGTGTTTCCCTTCAGAAATGGAGTTATATCCCAGGCTCTGTGTCTTCCTACAAGCAAGACTTCGTTTCAGGTAAGGGCAGTCACTTTTCAGCTCAACCGAACTACATCCTTCACTGAGCTCACACGTTTCTCATCTTAACAGACAAGAATTGGATGTTAGAGGACCAGTACTTTGTATCAGTTTAAGAAGCAGAGTTGGACTAGATATGGTCCGTATGTGTAGGAAACCCCGTTCTTTTGTTCTCAGCACACTCACGTTTCCTTCTGTCTTAGAGATTCTAGAAAGCAAGAGCGTGCTTCTTGTTCTAAAGCAGAGTGTGATCAATGGATGAGACAATGCTGTGTGTTTCACTTCAGAAATGGAGTTAAATCCCATGCTCTGAGTCTCCCTACAAGCAAGACTTCCTTTAAGGTAAGGGCAGTAACTTTTCTGCTCAAAGGAACTACATTGTTCACGAAGCTCACACGTTTCTCATCTTAACAGACAAGCATTGGATGTTAGAGGACCAGTGCATTGTATCAGTTTCTGAAGAAGATTTGGACTACATATAGTCAGTATGTGTAGGAAACACCGTTAATACGTTCTGGGCACTCTCAGATTTCCTGCTGTATTAGAGACTCTAGAAAGCAAGAGTGTGCTTCTTGCTCTAAAGCAGAGTGTGATCCATGGATGAGAACTATGCTGTGTGTTTCCCTTCAGAAATGGAGTTATATCCCAGGCTCTGTGTCTTCCTACAAGCAAGACTTCGTTTCAGGTAAGGGCAGTCACTTTTCAGCTCAAACGAACTACATCCTTCACTGAGCTCACACGTTTCTCATCTTAACAGACAAGCATTGGATGTTAGAGGACCAGTACTTTGTATCAGTTTAAGAAGCAGAGTTGGACTAGATATGGTCCGTATGTGTAGGAAACCCCGTTCTTTTGTTCTCAGCACACTCACGTTTCCTTCTGTCTTAGAGATTCTAGAAAGCAAGAGCGTGCTTCTTGTTCTAAAGCAGAGTGTGATCAATGGATGAGACAATGCTGTGTGTTTCACTTCAGAAATGGATTTAAATCCCAGGCTCTGAGTCTCCCTACAAGCAAGACTTCATTTAAGGTAAGGGCAGTCACTTTTCTACTCAAAGGAACTAAATCGTTCACGAAGCTCACACGTTTCTCATCTTAACAGACAAGCATTGGATGTTAGAGGACCAGTGCATTGTATCAGTTTCTGAAGACGATTTAGACTACATATAGTCAGTAAGTGTAGGAAACACCGTTCTTTCGTTCTGGGCACTCTCACATTTTCTGCTGTATTAGAGACTCTAGAAAGCAAGAGCGTGCTTCTTGCTCTAAAGCAGAGTGTGATCCATGGATGAGAACTATGCTGTATGTTTCCCTTCAGAAATGGAGTTAAATCCCAGACGCTGTGTCATCCTACAGGCAAGACTTCGTTTCTGGTAAGGGCAGTCACTTTTCACCTCAAACGTACTACATCATTCACGAAGCTCACACGTTTCTCATCTTAACAGACAAGCATTGGATGTTAGAGGACCAGTGCTTTGTATCAGTTTCAGAAGCAGAGTTGGACTATATAATGTCCGTATGTGTAGGATACACCGTTCTTTTGTTCTCAGCACACTCACTTTTCCTGCTGTCTTAGAGACTCTAGAAAGCAAGAGCGTGCTTCTTGTTCTAAAGCAGAGTGTGATCCATGGATGAGACAATGCTGTGTGTTTCACTTCAGAAATGGAGTTAAATCCCATGCTCTGAGTCTCCCTACAAGCAAGACTTCGTTTAAGGTAAGGGCAGTCACTTTTCTGCTCAAAGTAACTACATAGTTCACGAAGCTCACACGTTTCTCATCTTAACTGACAAGCATTGGATGTTAGAAGACCAGTGCATTGTATCAGTTTCTGAAGAAGATTTGGTTACATATAGTCAGTATGTGTAGGAAACACCGTTCTTTTGTTCTGGGCACACTCAGATTTCCTGCTGTATTAGAGAATCTAGAAAGCAAGAGCGTGTTTCTTGCTCTAAAGCAGAGTGTGATCCATGGATGAGAACTATGCTGTGTGTTTCCCTTCAGAAAAGGAGTTAAATCCCAGGCTCTGAGTCTTCCTACAAGCAAGACTTCAATTCAGGTAAGGGCAGTCACTTTTCTGCTCAAACGAACTACATCGTTCACGAAGCTCACACGTTTCTCATCTTAATTGACAAGCATTGGATGTTAGAGGACCAGTGCTTTGTATCATTTTCAGAAGAAGAGTTGGGCTAGATATGGTCCGTATGTGTAGGAAACACCGTTCTTTTGTTCTCAGCACACTCACGTTTCCTTCGGTCTTAGAGACTCTAGAAAGCAAAAGCGTGCTTCTTGTTCTAAAGCAGAGTGTGATCAATGGATGAGACAATGCTGTGTGTTTCACTTCAGAAATGGAGTTAAATCCCATGCTCTGAGTCTCCCTACAAGCAAGACTTCATTTAAGGTAAGGGCAGTCACTTTTCTACTCAAAGGAACTACATCGTTCACGAAGCTCACACGTTTCTCATCTTAACAGACAAGCATTGGATGTTAGAGGACCAGTGCATTGTATCAGTTTCTGAAGAAGATTTGGACTACATATAGTCAGTATGTGTAGGAAACACCGTTCTTTCGTTCTGGGCACTCTCAGATTTTCTGCTGTATTAGAGACTCTAGAAAGCAAGAGCGTGCTTCTTGTTCTAAAGCAGAGTGTGATCCATGGATGAGAACTATGCTGTATGTTTCCCTTCAGAAATGGAGTTAAATCCCAGACGCTGTGTCATCCTACAGGCAAGACTTCGTTTCAGGTAAGGGCAGTCACTTTTCAGCTCAAACGAACTACATCGTTCACAGGGCTCACACGTTTCTCATCTTAACAGACAAGCATTGGATATTAGAGGACCAGTGCTTTGTATCAGTTTCAGACACAGAGTTGGACTAGATATGGTCCGTATGTGTAGGAAACACCTTTCTTTTGTTCTCAGCACACTCACGTTTCCTGCTGTCTTAGAGACTCTAGAAAGCAAGAGCGTGCTTCCTGTTCTGAAGCAGAGTGTGATCAATGGATGATTACACTGCTGTGTGTTTTACTTCAGAAAAGGATTTAAATCCCAGGCTCTGAGTCTTCCTACAAGCAAGACTTCAATTCAGGTAAGGGCAGTCACTTTTCTGCTCAAACGAACTACATCGTTCACGAAGCTCACACGTTTCTCATCTTAATTGACAAGCATTGGATGTTAGAGGACCAGTGCTTTGTATCAGTTTCAGAAGAAGAGTTGGAATAGATATGGTCCGTATGTGTAGGAAACACCGTTCTTTTGTTCTCAGCACACTCACGTTTCCTGCTCTCTTAGAGACTTTAGAAAGCAAGAGCGTGCTTCTCGCTCTAAAGCAGAGTGTGATCCATGGATGAGAACTATGCTGTGTGTTTCCCTTCAGAAATGGAGTTATATCCCAGGCTCTGTGTCTTCCTACAAGCAAGACTTCGTTTCAGGTAAGGGCAGTCACTTTTCAGCTCAAACGAACTACATCCTTCACTGAGCTCACACGTTTCTCATCTTAACAGACAAGCATTGGATGTTAGAGGACCAGTACTTTGGATCAGTTTAAGAAGCAGAGTTGGACTAGATATGGTCCGTATGTGTAGGAAACCCCGTTCTTTTGTTCTCAGCACACTCACGTTTCCTTCTGTCTTAGAGATTCTAGAAAGCAAGAGCGTGCTTCTTGTTCTAAAGCAGAGTGTGATCAATGGATGAGACAATGCTGTGTGTTTCACTTCAGAAATGGAGTTAAATCCCATGCTCTGAGTCTCCCTACAAGCAAGACTTCGTTTAAGGTAAGGGCAGTAACTTTTCTGCTCCAAGGAACTACATTGTTCACGAAGCTCACACGTTTCTCATCTTAACAGACAAGCATTGGATGTTAGAGGACCAGTGCATTGTATCAGTTTCTGAAGAAGATTTGGACTACATATAGTCAGTATGTGTAGGAAACACCGTTAATTCGTTCTGGGCACTCTCAGATTTCCTGCTGTATTAGAGACTCTAGAAAGCAAGAGCGTGCTTCTTGCTCTAAAGCAGAGTGTGATCCATGGATGAGAACTATGCTGTATGTTTCCCTTCAGAAATAGAGTTAAATCCCAGACTCTGTGTCATCCTACAGGCAAGACTTCGTTTCAGGTAAGGGCAGTCACTTTTGAGCTCAAACGAACTACATCGTTCACGAAGCTCATACGTTTCTCATCTTAACAGACAAGCATTGGAATTTAGAGGACCAGTGCTTCGTATCAGTTTCAGAAGCAGAGTTGGACTATATAATATCTGTATGTGTAGGATACACCGTTCTTTTGTTCTCAGCACACTCACGTTTCCTGCTGTCTTAGCGACTCTAGAAAGCAAGAGCGTGCTTCTTGTTCTAAAGCAGAGTGTGATCAATGGATGAGACAATGCTGTGTGTTTCACTTCAGAAATGGAGTTAAATCCCATGCTCTGAGTCTCCCTACAAGCAAGACTTCGTTTAAGGTAAGGGCAGTCACTTTTCTGCTCAAAGGAACTACATAGTTCACGAAGCTCACACGTTTCTCATCTTAACTGACAAGCATTGGATGTTAGAAGACCAGTGCATTGTATCAGTTTCTGAAGAAGTTTTGGACTACATATAGTCAGTATGTGTAGGAAACACCATTCTTTTGTTCTGGGCACACTCAGATTTCCTGCTGTATTAGAGACTCTACAAAGCAAGAGCGTGCTTCTTGCTCTAAAGCAGAGTGTGATCCATGGATGAGAACTATGCTGTGTGTTTCCCTTCAGAAAAGGAGTTAAATCCCAGGCTCTGTGTCTTCCTACAAGCAAGACTTCGTTTCAGGTAAGGGCAGTCACTTTTCAGCTCAAAGGAACTACATCGTTCACTAAGCTCACACGTTTCTCATCTTAACTGACAAGCATTGGATGTTAGATGGTCAGTGCTTTGTATCAGTTTCAGAAGCAGAGCTCGACTAGATATAGTCCATATGTGTAGGCAACACCGTTCTTTTCTTCTCAGCACACTCAGGTTTCCTTCGGTCTTAGAGACTCTAGAAAGCAAGAGCGTGCTTCTTGTTCTAAAGCAGAGTGTGATCAATGGATGAGACAATGCTGTGTGTTTCACTTCAGAAATGGAGTTAAATCCCATGCTCTGAGTCTCCCTACAAGCAAGACTTCGTTTAAGGTAAGGGCAGTCACTTTTATGCTCAAAGGAACTACATCCTTCACGAAGCTCACACGTTTCTCATCTTAACTGACAAGCATTGGATGTTAGAAGACCAGTGCATTGTATCAGTTTCTGAAGAAGATTTGGCTACATATAGTCAGTATGTGTAGGAAACACCGTTCTTTTGTTCTCAACAAAATCACATTTCCTGCTGTCTTAGAGACTCCAGAAAGCAAGAGCGTGCTTCTCGCTCTAAAGCAGAGTGTGATCCATGGATGAGAACTATGCTGTGTGTTTCCCTTCAGAAATGGAGTTATATCCCAGGCTCTGTGTCTTCCTACAAGCAAGACTTCGTTTCAGGTAAGGGCAGTCACTTTTCAGCTCAACCGAACTACATCCTTCACTGAGCTCACACGTTTCTCATCTTAACAGACAAGAATTGGATGTTAGAGGACCAGTACTTTGTATCAGTTTAAGAAGCAGAGTTGGACTAGATATGGTCCGTATGTGTAGGAAACCCCGTTCTTTTGTTCTCAGCACACTCACGTTTCCTTCTGTCTTAGAGATTCTAGAAAGCAAGAGCGTGCTTCTTGTTCTAAAGCAGAGTGTGATCAATGGATGAGACAATGCTGTGTGTTTCACTTCAGAAATGGAGTTAAATCCCATGCTCTGAGTCTCCCTACAAGCAAGACTTCCTTTAAGGTAAGGGCAGTAACTTTTCTGCTCAAAGGAACTACATTGTTCACGAAGCTCACACGTTTCTCATCTTAACAGACAAGCATTGGATGTTAGAGGACCAGTGCATTGTATCAGTTTCTGAAGAAGATTTGGACTACATATAGTCAGTATGTGTAGGAAACACCGTTAATACGTTCTGGGCACTCTCAGATTTCCTGCTGTATTAGAGACTCTAGAAAGCAAGAGTGTGCTTCTTGCTCTAAAGCAGAGTGTGATCCATGGATGAGAACTATGCTGTGTGTTTCCCTTCAGAAATGGAGTTATATCCCAGGCTCTGTGTCTTCCTACAAGCAAGACTTCGTTTCAGGTAAGGGCAGTCACTTTTCAGCTCAAACGAACTACATCCTTCACTGAGCTCACACGTTTCTCATCTTAACAGACAAGCATTGGATGTTAGAGGACCAGTACTTTGTATCAGTTTAAGAAGCAGAGTTGGACTAGATATGGTCCGTATGTGTAGGAAACCCCGTTCTTTTGTTCTCAGCACACTCACGTTTCCTTCTGTCTTAGAGATTCTAGAAAGCAAGAGCGTGCTTCTTGTTCTAAAGCAGAGTGTGATCAATGGATGAGACAATGCTGTGTGTTTCACTTCAGAAATGGATTTAAATCCCAGGCTCTGAGTCTCCCTACAAGCAAGACTTCATTTAAGGTAAGGGCAGTCACTTTTCTACTCAAAGGAACTACATCGTTCACGAAGCTCACACGTTTCTCATCTTAACAGACAAGCATTGGATGTTAGAGGACCAGTGCATTGTATCAGTTTCTGAAGACGATTTAGACTACATATAGTCAGTATGTGTAGGAAACACCGTTCTTTCGTTCTGGGCACTCTCACATTTTCTGCTGTATTAGAGACTCTAGAAAGCAAGAGCGTGCTTCTTGCTCTAAAGCAGAGTGTGATCCATGGATGAGAACTATGCTGTATGTTTCCCTTCAGAAATGGAGTTAAATCCCAGACGCTGTGTCATCCTACAGGCAAGACTTCGTTTCTGGTAAGGGCAGTCACTTTTCACCTCAAACGTACTACATCATTCACGAAGCTCACACGTTTCTCATCTTAACAGACAAGCATTGGATGTTAGAGGACCAGTGCTTTGTATCAGTTTCAGAAGCAGAGTTGGACTATATAATGTCCGTATGTGTAGGATACACCGTTCTTTTGTTCTCAGCACACTCACTTTTCCTGCTGTCTTAGAGACTCTAGAAAGCAAGAGCGTGCTTCTTGTTCTAAAGCAGAGTGTGATCCATGGATGAGACAATGCTGTGTGTTTCACTTCAGAAATGGAGTTAAATCCCATGCTCTGAGTCTCCCTACAAGCAAGACTTCGTTTAAGGTAAGGGCAGTCACTTTTCTGCTCAAAGTAACTACATAGTTCACGAAGCTCACACGTTTCTCATCTTAACTGACAAGCATTGGATGTTAGAAGACCAGTGCATTGTATCAGTTTCTGAAGAAGATTTGGCTACATATAGTCAGTATGTGTAGGAAACACCGTTCTTTTGTTCTGGGCACACTCAGATTTCCTGCTGTATTAGAGAATCTAGAAAGCAAGAGCGTGTTTCTTGCTCTAAAGCAGAGTGTGATCCATGGATGAGAACTATGCTGTGTGTTCCCCTTCAGAAAAGGAGTTAAATCCCAGGCTCTGAGTCTTCCTACAAGCAAGACTTCAATTCAGGTAAGGGCAGTCACTTTTCTGCTCAAACGAACTACATCGTTCACGAAGCTCACACGTTTCTCATCTTAATTGACAAGCATTGGATGTTAGAGGACCAGTGCTTTGTATCATTTTCAGAAGAAGAGTTGGGCTAGATATGGTCCGTATGTGTAGGAAACACCGTTCTTTTGTTCTCAGCACACTCACGTTTCCTTCGGTCTTAGAGACTCTAGAAAGCAAGAGCGTGCTTCTTGTTCTAAAGCAGAGTGTGATCAATGGATGAGACAATGCTGTGTGTTTCACTTCAGAAATGGAGTTAAATCCCATGCTCTGAGTCTCCCTACAAGCAAGACTTCATTTAAGGTAAGGGCAGTCACTTTTCTACTCAAAGGAACTACATCGTTCACGAAGCTCACACGTTTCTCATCTTAACAGACAAGCATTGGATGTTAGAGGACCAGTGCATTGTATCAGTTTCTGAAGAAGATTTGGACTACATATAGTCAGTATGTGTAGGAAACACCGTTCTTTCGTTCTGGGCACTCTCAGATTTTCTGCTGTATTAGAGACTCTAGAAAGCAAGAGCGTGCTTCTTGTTCTAAAGCAGAGTGTGATCCATGGATGAGAACTATGCTGTATGTTTCCCTTCAGAAATGGAGTTAAATCCCAGACGCTGTGTCATCCTACAGGCAAGACTTCGTTTCAGGTAAGGGCAGTCACTTTTCAGCTCAAACGAACTACATCGTTCACAGGGCTCACACGTTTCTCATCTTAACAGACAAGCATTGGATATTAGAGGACCAGTGCTTTGTATCAGTTTCAGACACAGAGTTGGACTAGATATGGTCCGTATGTGTAGGAAACACCTTTCTTTTGTTCTCAGCACACTCACGTTTCCTGCTGTCTTAGAGACTCTAGAAAGCAAGAGCGTGCTTCCTGTTCTGAAGCAGAGTGTGATCAATGGATGATTACACTGCTGTGTGTTTTACTTCAGAAAAGGATTTAAATCCCAGGCTCTGAGTCTTCCTACAAGCAAGACTTCAATTCAGGTAAGGGCAGTCACTTTTCTGCTCAAACGAACTACATCGTTCACGAAGCTCACACGTTTCTCATCTTAATTGACAAGCATTGGATGTTAGAGGACCAGTGCTTTGTATCAGTTTCAGAAGAAGAGTTGGAATAGATATGGTCCGTATGTGTAGGAAACACCGTTCTTTTGTTCTCAGCACACTCACGTTTCCTGCTCTCTTAGAGACTTTAGAAAGCAAGAGCGTGCTTCTCGCTCTAAAGCAGAGTGTGATCCATGGATGAGAACTATGCTGTGTGTTTCCCTTCAGAAATGGAGTTATATCCCAGGCTCTGTGTCTTCCTACAAGCAAGACTTCGTTTCAGGTAAGGGCAGTCACTTTTCAGCTCAAACGAACTACATCCTTCACTGAGCTCACACGTTTCTCATCTTAACAGACAAGCATTGGATGTTAGAGGACCAGTACTTTGTATCAGTTTAAGAAGCAGAGTTGGACTAGATATGGTCCGTATGTGTAGGAAACCCCGTTCTTTTGTTCTCAGCACACTCACGTTTCCTTCTGTCTTAGAGATTCTAGAAAGCAAGAGCGTGCTTCTTGTTCTAAAGCAGAGTGTGATCAATGGATGAGACAATGCTGTGTGTTTCACTTCAGAAATGGAGTTAAATCCCATGCTCTGAGTCTCCCTACAAGCAAGACTTCGTTTAAGGTAAGGGCAGTAACTTTTCTGCTCCAAGGAACTACATTGTTCACGAAGCTCACACGTTTCTCATCTTAACAGACAAGCATTGGATGTTAGAGGACCAGTGCATTGTATCAGTTTCTGAAGAAGATTTGGACTACATATAGTCAGTATGTGTAGGAAACACCGTTAATTCGTTCTGGGCACTCTCAGATTTCCTGCTGTATTAGAGACTCTAGAAAGCAAGAGCGTGCTTCTTGCTCTAAAGCAGAGTGTGATCCATGGATGAGAACTATGCTGTATGTTTCCCTTCAGAAATAGAGTTAAATCCCAGACTCTGTGTCATCCTACAGGCAAGACTTCGTTTCAGGTAAGGGCAGTCACTTTTGAGCTCAAACGAACTACATCGTTCACGAAGCTCACACGTTTCTCATCTTAACAGACAAGCATTGGAATTTAGAGGACCAGTGCTTCGTATCAGTTTCAGAAGCAGAGTTGGACTATATAATATCTGTATGTGTAGGATACACCGTTCTTTTGTTCTCAGCACACTCACGTTTCCTGCTGTCTTAGCGACTCTAGAAAGCAAGAGCGTGCTTCTTGTTCTAAAGCAGAGTGTGATCAATGGATGAGACAATGCTGTGTGTTTCACTTCAGAAATGGAGTTAAATCCCATGCTCTGAGTCTCCCTACAAGCAAGACTTCGTTTAAGGTAAGGGCAGTCACTTTTCTGCTCAAAGGAACTACATAGTTCACGAAGCTCACACGTTTCTCATCTTAACTGACAAGCATTGGATGTTAGAAGACCAGTGCATTGTATCAGTTTCTGAAGAAGTTTTGGACTACATATAGTCAGTATGTGTAGGAAACACCATTCTTTTGTTCTGGGCACACTCAGATTTCCTGCTGTATTAGAGACTCTACAAAGCAAGAGCGTGCTTCTTGCTCTAAAGCAGAGTGTGATCCATGGATGAGAACTATGCTGTGTGTTTCCCTTCAGAAAAGGAGTTAAATCCCAGGCTCTGTGTCTTCCTACAAGCAAGACTTCGTTTCAGGTAAGGGCAGTCACTTTTCAGCTCAAAGGAACTACATCGTTCACTAAGCTCACACGTTTCTCATCTTAACTGACAAGCATTGGATGTTAGATGGTCAGTGCTTTGTATCAGTTTCAGAAGCAGAGTTGGACTAGATATGGTCCATATGTGTAGGAAACACCGTTCTTTTCTTCTCAGCACACTCAGGTTTCCTTCGGTCTTAGAGACTCTAGAAAGCAAGAGCGTGCTTCTTGTTCTAAAGCAGAGTGTGATCAATGGATGAGACAATGCTGTGTGTTTCACTTCAGAAATGGAGTTAAATCCCATGCTCTGAGTCTCCCTACAAGCAAGACTTCGTTTAAGGTAAGGGCAGTCACTTTTATGCTCAAAGGAACTACATCCTTCACGAAGCTCACACGTTTCTCATCTTAACTGACAAGCATTGGATGTTAGAAGACCAGTGCATTGTATCAGTTTCTGAAGAAGATTTGGCTACATATAGTCAGTATGTGTAGGAAACACCGTTCTTTTGTTCTGGGCACACTCAGATTTCCTGCTGTATTAGAGAATCTAGAAAGCAAGAGCGTGTTTCTTGCTCTAAAGCAGAGTGTGATCCATGGATGAGAACTATGCTGTGTGTTTCCCTTCAGAAAAGGAGTTAAATCCCAGGCTCTGAGTCTTCCTACAAGCAAGACTTCAATTCAGGTAAGGGCAGTCACTTTTCTGCTCAAACGAACTACATCGTTCACGAAGCTCACACGTTTCTCATCTTAATTAACAAGCATTGGATGTTAGAGGACCAGTGCTTTGTATCATTTTCAGAAGAAGAGTTGGGCTAGATATGGTCTGTATGTGTAGGAAACACCGTTCTTTTGTTCTCAGCACACTCACGTTTCCTGCTCTCTTAGAGACTTTAGAAAGCAAGAGCGTGCTTCTCGCTCTAAAGCAGAGTGTGATCCATGGATGAGAACTATGGTGTGTGTTTCCCTTCAGAAAAGGAGTTAAATCCCAGGCTCTGTGTCTTCCTACAAGCAAGACTTCGTTTCAGGTCAGGGCAGTCACTTTTCAGCTCAAACGAACTACATCCTTCACTGAGCTCACACGTTTCTCATCTTAACAGACAAGCTTTGGATGTTAGAGGACAAGTACTTTGTATCAGTTTAAGAAGCAGAGTTGGACTAGATATGGTCCGTATGTGTAGGAAACACCGTTCTTTTGTTCTCAGCACACTCACGTTTCCTTCGGTCTTAGAGACTCTAGAAAGCAAGAGCGTGCTTCTTGTTCTAAAGCAGAGTGTGATCAATGGATGAGACAATGCTGTGTGTTTCACTTCAGAAATGGAGTTAAATCCCATGCTCTGAGTCTCCCTACAAGCAAGACTTCATTTAAGGTAAGGGCAGTCACTTTTCTACTCAAAGGAACTACATCGTTCATGAAGCTCACACGTTTCTCATCTTAACAGACAAGCATTGGATGTTAGAGGACCAGTGCATTGTATCAGTTTCTGAAGAAGATTTGGACTACATATAGTCAGTATGTGTAGGAAACACCGTTCTTTCGTTCTGGGCACTCTCAGATTTTCTGCTGTATTAGAGACTCTAGAAAGCAAGAGCGTGCTTCTTGTTCTAAAGCAGAGTGTGATCCATGGATGAGAACTATGCTGTATGTTTCCCTTCAGAAATGGAGTTAAATCCCAGACGCTGTGTCATCCTACAGGCAAGACTTCGTTTCAGGTAAGGGCAGTCACTTTTCAGCTCAAACGAACTACATCGTTCACAGGGCTCACACGTTTCTCATCTTAACAGACAAGCATTGGATATTAGAGGACCAGTGCTTTGTATCAGTTTCAGACACAGAGTTGGACTAGATATGGTCCGTATGTGTAGGAAACACCTTTCTTTTGTTCTCAGCACACTCACGTTTCCTGCTGTCTTAGAGACTCTAGAAAGCAAGAGCGTGCTTCCTGTTCTGAAGCAGAGTGTGATCAATGGATGATTACACTGCTGTGTGTTTTACTTCAGAAAAGGATTTAAATCCCAGGCTCTGAGTCTTCCTACAAGCAAGACTTCAATTCAGGTAAGGGCAGTCACTTTTCTGCTCAAACGAACTACATCGTTCACGAAGCTCACACGTTTCTCATCTTAATTGACAAGCATTGGATGTTAGAGGACCAGTGCTTTGTATCAGTTTCAGAAGAAGAGTTGGAATAGATATGGTCCGTATGTGTAGGAAACACCGTTCTTTTGTTCTCAGCACACTCACGTTTCCTGCTCTCTTAGAGACTTTAGAAAGCAAGAGCGTGCTTCTCGCTCTAAAGCAGAGTGTGATCCATGGATGAGAACTATGCTGTGTGTTTCCCTTCAGAAATGGAGTTATATCCCAGGCTCTGTGTCTTCCTACAAGCAAGACTTCGTTTCAGGTAAGGGCAGTCACTTTTCAGCTCAAACGAACTACATCCTTCACTGAGCTCACACGTTTCTCATCTTAACAGACAAGCATTGGATGTTAGAGGACCAGTACTTTGTATCAGTTTAAGAAGCAGAGTTGGACTAGATATGGTCCGTATGTGTAGGAAACCCCGTTCTTTTGTTCTCAGCACACTCACGTTTCCTTCTGTCTTAGAGATTCTAGAAAGCAAGAGCGTGCTTCTTGTTCTAAAGCAGAGTGTGATCAATGGATGAGACAATGCTGTGTGTTTCACTTCAGAAATGGAGTTAAATCCCATGCTCTGAGTCTCCCTACAAGCAAGACTTCGTTTAAGGTAAGGGCAGTAACTTTTCTGCTCCAAGGAACTACATTGTTCACGAAGCTCACACGTTTCTCATCTTAACAGACAAGCATTGGATGTTAGAGGACCAGTGCATTGTATCAGTTTCTGAAGAAGATTTGGACTACATATAGTCAGTATGTGTAGGAAACACCGTTAATTCGTTCTGGGCACTCTCAGATTTCCTGCTGTATTAGAGACTCTAGAAAGCAAGAGCGTGCTTCTTGCTCTAAAGCAGAGTGTGATCCATGGATGAGAACTATGCTGTATGTTTCCCTTCAGAAATAGAGTTAAATCCCAGACTCTGTGTCATCCTACAGGCAAGACTTCGTTTCAGGTAAGGGCAGTCACTTTTGAGCTCAAACGAACTACATCGTTCACGAAGCTCACACGTTTCTCATCTTAACAGACAAGCATTGGAATTTAGAGGACCAGTGCTTTGTATCAGTTTCAGAAGCAGAGTTGGACTATATAATATCTGTATGTGTAGGATACACCGTTCTTTTGTTCTCAGCACACTCACGTTTCCTGCTGTCTTAGCGACTCTAGAAAGCAAGAGCGTGCTTCTTGTTCTAAAGCAGAGTGTGATCAATGGATGAGACAATGCTGTGTGTTTCACTTCAGAAATGGAGTTAAATCCCATGCTCTGAGTCTCCCTACAAGCAAGACTTCGTTTAAGGTAAGGGCAGTCACTTTTCTGCTCAAAGGAACTACATAGTTCACGAAGCTCACACGTTTCTCATCTTAACTGACAAGCATTGGATGTTAGAAGACCAGTGCATTGTATCAGTTTCTGAAGAAGTTTTGGACTACATATAGTCAGTATGTGTAGGAAACACCATTCTTTTGTTCTGGGCACACTCAGATTTCCTGCTGTATTAGAGACTCTACAAAGCAAGAGCGTGCTTCTTGCTCTAAAGCAGAGTGTGATCCATGGATGAGAACTATGCTGTGTGTTTCCCTTCAGAAAAGGAGTTAAATCCCAGGCTCTGTGTCTTCCTACAAGCAAGACTTCGTTTCAGGTAAGGGCAGTCACTTTTCAGCTCAAAGGAACTACATCGTTCACTAAGCTCACACGTTTCTCATCTTAACTGACAAGCATTGGATGTTAGATGGTCAGTGCTTTGTATCAGTTTCTGAAGCAGAGTTGGACTAGATATGGTCCATATGTGTAGGAAACACCGTTCTTTTCTTCTCAGCACACTCAGGTTTCCTTCGGTCTTAGAGACTCTAGAAAGCAAGAGCGTGCTTCTTGTTCTAAAGCAGAGTGTGATCAATGGATGAGACAATGCTGTGTGTTTCACTTCAGAAATGGAGTTAAATCCCATGCTCTGAGTCTCCCTACAAGCAAGACTTCGTTTAAGGTAAGGGCAGTCACTTTTATGCTCAAAGGAACTACATCCTTCACGAAGCTCACACGTTTCTCATCTTAACTGACAAGCATTGGATGTTAGAGGACCAGTGCATTGCATCAGTTTCTGAAGAAGATTTGGACTACATATAGTCAGTATGTGTAGGAAAACCGTTCTTTTGTTCTGGGCACACTCAGATTTCCTGCTGTATTAGAGACTCTAGAAAGCAAGAGTGTGCTTCTTGATCTAAAGCAGAGTGTGATCCATGGATGAGAACTATGCTGTAGGTTTCCCTACAGAAATGGAGTTAAATCCCAGACTCTGTGTCTTCCTAGAGGCAAGACTTCTTTTCAGGTAAGGGCAGTCACTTTTCAGCTCAAACGAACTACAACGTTCACGAAGCTCACACGTTCCTCATCTTAACAGACAAGCATTGGATTTTAGAGGACCAGTGCTTTGTATCAATTTCAGAAGCATAGTTGGACTATATAATGTCCGTATGTGTAGGAAACACCGTTCTTTTGTTCTCAGCACACTCACGTTTCCTGCTGTCTTAGAGACTCTAGAAAGCAAGAGCGTGCTTCTTGTTCTAAAGCAGAGTGTGATCAATGGATGATTACACTGCTGTGTGTTTTAATTCAGAAATGGATTTTAATCCCAGGCTCTGAGTCTTCCTACAAGCAAGACTTCAATTCAGGTAAGGGCAGTCACTTTTCTGCTCAAACGAACTACATCGTTCACAAAGCTCACGCGTTTCTCATCTTAACTGACAAGCATTGGATGTTAGATGGTCAGTGCTTTGTATCAGTTTCAGAAGCAGAGTTGGACTAGATATGGTCCATATGTGTAGGAAACACCGTTCTTTTCTTCTCAGCACACTCACGTTTCCTTCGGTCTTAGAGACTCTAGAAAGCAAGAGCGTGCTTCTTGTTCTAAAGCAGAGTGTGATCAATGGATGAGACAATGCTGTGTGTTTCACTTCTGAAATGGAGTTAAATCCCATGCTCTGAGTCTCCCTACAAGCAAGACTTCGTTTAAGGTAAGGGCAGTCACTTTTATGCTCAAAGGATCTACATCCTTCACGAAGCTCACACGTTTCTCATCTTAACTGACAAGCATTGGATGTTAGAGGACCAGTGCATTGCATCAGTTTCTGAAGAAGATTTGGACTACATATAGTCAGTATGTGTAGGAAAACCGTTCTTTTGTTCTGGGCACACTCAGATTTCCTGCTGTATTAGAGACTCTAGAAAGCAAGAGTGTGCTTCTTGATCTAAAGCAGAGTGTGATCCATGGATGAGAACTATGCTGTAGGTTTCCCTACATAAATGGAGTTATATCCCAGACTCTGTGTTTTCCTACAGGCAAGACTTCTTTTCAGGTAAGGGCAGTCACTTTTCAGCTCAAACGAACTACATCGTTCACGAAGCTCACACGTTCCTCATCTTAACAGACAAGCCTTGGATTTTAGAGGACCAGTGCTTTGTATCAATTTCAGAAGCAGAGTTGGACTATATAATGTCCGTATGTGTAGGAAACACCGTTCTTTTGTTCTCAGCACACTCACGTTTCTTGCTGTCTTAGAGAATCTAGAAAGCAAGAGCGTGCTTCTTGTTCTAAAGCAGAGTGTGATCAATGGATGATTACACTGCTGTGTGTTTTACTTCAGAAATGGATTTAAATCCCAGGCTCTGAGTCTTCCTACAAGCAAGACTTCAATTCAGGTAAGGGCAGTCACTTTTCTGGTCAAAGGAACTACATCGTTCACGAAGCTCACTCGTTTCTCATCTTAACTGACAAGAATTGGATGTTAGATGGTCAGTGCTTTGTGTCAGTTTCAGAAGCAGATTTGGACTACATATGGTCCATATATGTAGGAAACACCGTTCTTTTGTTCTGGGCACACTCAGATTTCCTGCTGTATTAGAGACTCTAGAAAGCAAGAGTGTGCTTCTTGATCTAAAGCAGAGTGTGATCCATGGATGAGAACTATGCTGTAGGTTTCCCTACATAAATGGAGTTAAATCCCAGACTCTGTGTTTTCCTACAGGCAAGACTTCTTTTCAGGTAAGGGCAGTCACTTTTCAGCTCAAACGAACTACATCGTTCACGAAGCTCACACGTTCCTCATCTTAACAGACAAGCCTTGGATTTTAGAGGACCAGTGCTTTGTATCAGTTTCAGAAGCAGAGTTGGACTATATAATATCTGTATGTGTAGGATACACCGTTCTTTTGTTCTCAGCACACTCACGTTTCCTGCTGTCTTAGCGACTCTAGAAAGCAAGAGCGTGCTTCTTGTTCTAAAGCAGAGTGTGATCAATGGATGAGACAATGCTGTGTGTTTCACTTCAGAAATGGAGTTAAATCCCATGCTCTGAGTCTCCCTACAAGCAAGACTTCGTTTAAGGTAAGGGCAGTCACTTTTCTGCTCAAAGGAACTACATAGTTCACGAAGCTCACACGTTTCTCATCTTAACTGACAAGCATTGGATGTTAGAAGACCAGTGCATTGTATCAGTTTCTGAAGAAGTTTTGGACTACATATAGTCAGTATGTGTAGGAAACACCATTCTTTTGTTCTGGGCACACTCAGATTTCCTGCTGTATTAGAGACTCTACAAAGCAAGAGCGTGCTTCTTGCTCTAAAGCAGAGTGTGATCCATGGATGAGAACTATGCTGTGTGTTTCCCTTCAGAAAAGGAGTTAAATCCCAGGCTCTGTGTCTTCCTACAAGCAAGACTTCGTTTCAGGTAAGGGCAGTCACTTTTCAGCTCAAAGGAACTACATCGTTCACTAAGCTCACACGTTTCTCATCTTAACTGACAAGCATTGGATGTTAGATGGTCAGTGCTTTGTATCAGTTTCAGAAGCAGAGTTGGACTAGATATGGTCCATATGTGTACGAAACACCGTTCTTTTCTTCTCAGCACACTCAGGTTTCCTTCGGTCTTAGAGACTCTAGAAAGCAAGAGCGTGCTTCTTGTTCTAAAGCAGAGTGTGATCAATGGATGAGACAATGCTGTGTGTTTCACTTCAGAAATGGAGTTAAATCCCATGCTCTGAGTCTCCCTACAAGCAAGACTTCGTTTAAGGTAAGGGCAGTCACTTTTATGCTCAAAGGAACTACATCCTTCACGAAGCTCACACGTTTCTCATCTTAACTGACAAGCATTGGATGTTAGAAGACCAGTGCATTGTATCAGTTTCTGAAGAAGATTTGGCTACATATAGTCAGTATGTGTAGGAAACACCGTTCTTTTGTTCTGGGCACACTCAGATTTCCTGCTGTATTAGAGAATCTAGAAAGCAAGAGCGTGTTTCTTGCTCTAAAGCAGAGTGTGATCCATGGATGAGAACTATGCTGTGTGTTTCCCTTCAGAAAAGGAGTTAAATCCCAGGCTCTGAGTCTTCCTACAAGCAAGACTTCAATTCAGGTAAGGGCAGTCACTTTTCTGCTCAAACGAACTACATCGTTCACGAAGCTCACACGTTTCTCATCTTAATTGACAAGCATTGGATGTTAGAGGACCAGTGCTTTGTATCATTTTCAGAAGAAGAGTTGGGCTAGATATGGTCTGTATGTGTAGGAAACACCGTTCTTTTGTTCTCAGCACACTCACGTTTCCTGCTCTCTTAGAGACTTTAGAAAGCAAGAGCGTGCTTCTCGCTCTAAAGCAGAGTGTGATCCATGGATGAGAACTATGGTGTGTGTTTCCCTTCAGAAAAGGAGTTAAATCCCAGGCTCTGTGTCTTCCTACAAGCAAGACTTCGTTTCAGGTAAGGGCAGTCACTTTTCAGCTCAAACGAACTACATCCTTCACTGAGCTCACACGTTTCTCATCTTAACAGACAAGCTTTGGATGTTAGAGGACAAGTACTTTGTATCAGTTTAAGAAGCAGAGTTGGACTAGATATGGTCCGTATGTGTAGGAAACACCGTTCTTTTGTTCTCAGCACACTCACGTTTCCTTCGGTCTTAGAGACTCTAGAAAGCAAGAGCGTGCTTCTTGTTCTAAAGCAGAGTGTGATCAATGGATGAGACAATGCTGTGTGTTTCACTTCAGAAATGGAGTTAAATCCCATGCTCTGAGTCTCCCTACAAGCAAGACTTCATTTAAGGTAAGGGCAGTCACTTTTCTACTCAAAGGAACTACATCGTTCACGAACTTCACACGTTTCTCATCTTAACAGACAAGCATTGGATGTTAGAGGACCAGTGCATTGTATCAGTTTCTGAAGAAGATTTGGACTACATATAGTCAGTATGTGTAGGAAACACCGTTCTTTCGTTCTGGGCACTCTCAGATTTTCTGCTGTATTAGAGACTCTAGAAAGCAAGAGCGTGCTTCTTGTTCTAAAGCAGAGTGTGATCCATGGATGAGAACTATGCTGTATGTTTCCCTTCAGAAATGGAGTTAAATCCCAGACGCTGTGTCATCCTACAGGCAAGACTTCGTTTCAGGTAAGGGCAGTCACTTTTCAGCTCAAACGAACTACATCGTTCACAGGGCTCACACGTTTCTCATCTTAACAGACAAGCATTGGATATTAGAGGACCAGTGCTTTGTATCAGTTTCAGACACAGAGTTGGACTAGATATGGTCCGTATGTGTAGGAAACACCTTTCTTTTGTTCTCAGCACACTCACGTTTCCTGCTGTCTTAGAGACTCTAGAAAGCAAGAGCGTGCTTCCTGTTCTGAAGCAGAGTGTGATCAATGGATGATTACACTGCTGTGTGTTTTACTTCAGAAAAGGATTTAAATCCCAGGCTCTGAGTCTTCCTACAAGCAAGACTTCAATTCAGGTAAGGGCAGTCACTTTTCTGCTCAAACGAACTACATCGTTCACGAAGCTCACACGTTTCTCATCTTAATTGACAAGCATTGGATGTTAGAGGACCAGTGCTTTGTATCAGTTTCAGAAGAAGAGTTGGAATAGATATGGTCCGTATGTGTAGGAAACACCGTTCTTTTGTTCTCAGCACACTCACGTTTCCTGCTCTCTTAGAGACTTTAGAAAGCAAGAGCGTGCTTCTCGCTCTAAAGCAGAGTGTGATCCATGGATGAGAACTATGCTGTGTGTTTCCCTTCAGAAATGGAGTTATATCCCAGGCTCTGTGTCTTCCTACAAGCAAGACTTCGTTTCAGGTAAGGGCAGTCACTTTTCAGCTCAAACGAACTACATCCTTCACTGAGCTCACACGTTTCTCATCTTAACAGACAAGCATTGGATGTTAGAGGACCAGTACTTTGTATCAGTTTAAGAAGCAGAGTTGGACTAGATAGGGTCCGTATGTGTAGGAAACCCCGTTCTTTTGTTCTCAGCACACTCACGTTTCCTTCTGTCTTAGAGATTCTAGAAAGCAAGAGCGTGCTTCTTGTTCTAAAGCAGAGTGTGATCAATGGATGAGACAATGCTGTGTGTTTCACTTCAGAAATGGAGTTAAATCCCATGCTCTGAGTCTCCCTACAAGCAAGACTTCGTTTAAGGTAAGGGCAGTAACTTTTCTGCTCCAAGGAACTACATTGTTCACGAAGCTCACACGTTTCTCATCTTAACAGACAAGCATTGGATGTTAGAGGACCAGTGCATTGTATCAGTTTCTGAAGAAGATTTGGACTACATATAGTCAGTATGTGTAGGAAACACCGTTAATTCGTTCTGGGCACTCTCAGATTTCCTGCTGTATTAGAGACTCTAGAAAGCAAGAGCGTGCTTCTTGCTCTAAAGCAGAGTGTGATCCATGGATGAGAACTATGCTGTATGTTTCCCTTCAGAAATAGAGTTAAATCCCAGACTCTGTGTCATCCTACAGGCAAGACTTCGTTTCAGGTAAGGGCAGTCACTTTTGAGCTCAAACGAACTACATCGTTCACGAAGCTCACACGTTTCTCATCTTAACAGACAAGCATTGGAATTTAGAGGACCAGTGCTTTGTATCAGTTTCAGAAGCAGAGTTGGACTATATAATATCTGTATGTGTAGGATACACCGTTCTTTTGTTCTCAGCACACTCACGTTTCCTGCTGTCTTAGCGACTCTAGAAAGCAAGAGCGTGCTTCTTGTTCTAAAGCAGAGTGTGATCAATGGATGAGACAATGCTGTGTGTTTCACTTCAGAAATGGAGTTAAATCCCATGCTCTGAGTCTCCCTACAAGCAAGACTTCGTTTAAGGTAAGGGCAGTCACTTTTCTGCTCAAAGGAACTACATAGTTCACGAAGCTCACACGTTTCTCATCTTAACTGACAAGCATTGGATGTTAGAAGACCAGTGCATTGTATCAGTTTCTGAAGAAGTTTTGGACTACATATAGTCAGTATGTGTAGGAAACACCATTCTTTTGTTCTGGGCACACTCAGATTTCCTGCTGTATTAGAGACTCTACAAAGCAAGAGCGTGCTTCTTGCTCTAAAGCAGAGTGTGATCCATGGATGAGAACTATGCTGTGTGTTTCCCTTCAGAAAAGGAGTTAAATCCCAGGCTCTGTGTCTTCCTACAAGCAAGACTTCGTTTCAGGTAAGGGCAGTCACTTTTCAGCTCAAAGGAACTACATCGTTCACTAAGCTCACACGTTTCTCATCTTAACTGACAAGCATTGGATGTTAGATGGTCAGTGCTTTGTATCAGTTTCTGAAGCAGAGTTGGACTAGATATGGTCCATATGTGTAGGAAACACCGTTCTTTTCTTCTCAGCACACTCAGGTTTCCTTCGGTCTTAGAGACTCTAGAAAGCAAGAGCGTGCTTCTTGTTCTAAAGCAGAGTGTGATCAATGGATGAGACAATGCTGTGTGTTTCACTTCTGAAATGGAGTTAAATCCCATGCTCTGAGTCTCCCTACAAGCAAGACTTCGTTTAAGGTAAGGGCAGTCACTTTTATGCTCAAAGGAACTACATCCTTCACGAAGCTCACACGTTTCTCATCTTAACTGACAAGCATTGGATGTTAGAGGACCAGTGCATTGCATCAGTTTCTGAAGAAGATTTGGACTACATATAGTCAGTATGTGTAGGAAAACCGTTCTTTTGTTCTGGGCACACTCAGATTTCCTGCTGTATTAGAGACTCTAGAAAGCAAGAGTGTGCTTCTTGATCTAAAGCAGAGTGTGATCCATGGATGAGAACTATGCTGTAGGTTTCCCTACAGAAATGGAGTTAAATCCCAGACTCTGTGTCTTCCTAGAGGCAAGACTTCTTTTCAGGTAAGGGCAGTCACTTTTCAGCTCAAACGAACTACAACGTTCACGAAGCTCACACGTTCCTCATCTTAACAGACAAGCATTGGATTTTAGAGGACCAGTGCTTTGTATCAATTTCAGAAGCATAGTTGGACTATATAATGTCCGTATGTGTAGGAAACACCTTTCTTTTGTTCTCAGCACACTCACGTTTCCTGCTGTCTTAGAGACTCTAGAAAGCAAGAGCGTGCTTCTTGTTCTAAAGCAGAGTGTGATCAATGGATGATTACACTGCTGTGTGTTTTAATTCAGAAATGGATTTTAATCCCAGGCTCTGAGTCTTCCTACAAGCAAGACTTCAATTCAGGTAAGGGCAGTCACTTTTCTGCTCAAACGAACTACATCGTTCACGAAGCTCACGCGTTTCTCATCTTAACTGACAAGCATTGGATGTTAGATGGTCAGTGCTTTGTATCAGTTTCAGAAGCAGAGTTGGACTAGATATGGTCCATATGTGTAGGAAACACCGTTCTTTTCTTCTCAGCACACTCACGTTTCCTTCGGTCTTAGAGACTCTAGAAAGCAAGAGCGTGCTTCTTGTTCTAAAGCAGAGTGTGATCAATGGATGAGACAATGCTGTGTGTTTCACTTCTGAAATGGAGTTAAATCCCATGCTCTGAGTCTCCCTACAAGCAAGACTTCGTTTAAGGTAAGGGCAGTCACTTTTATGCTCAAAGGATCTACATCCTTCACGAAGCTCACACGTTTCTCATCTTAACTGACAAGCATTGGATGTTAGAGGACCAGTGCATTGCATCAGTTTCTGAAGAAGATTTGGACTACATATAGTCAGTATGTGTAGGAAAACCGTTCTTTTGTTCTGGGCACACTCAGATTTCCTGCTGTATTAGAGACTCTAGAAAGCAAGAGTGTGCTTCTTGATCTAAAGCAGAGTGTGATCCATGGATGAGAACTATGCTGTAGGTTTCCCTACATAAATGGAGTTATATCCCAGACTCTGTGTTTTCCTACAGGCAAGACTTCTTTTCAGGTAAGGGCAGTCACTTTTCAGCTCAAACGAACTACATCGTTCACGAAGCTCACACGTTCCTCATCTTAACAGACAAGCCTTGGATTTTAGAGGACCAGTGCTTTGTATCAATTTCAGAAGCAGAGTTGGACTATATAATGTCCGTATGTGTAGGAAACACCGTTCTTTTGTTCTCAGCACACTCACGTTTCCTGCTGTCTTAGAGAATCTAGAAAGCAAGAGCGTGCTTCTTGTTCTAAAGCAGAGTGTGATCAATGGATGATTACACTGCTGTGTGTTTTACTTCAGAAATGGATTTAAATCCCAGGCTCTGAGTCTTCCTACAAGCAAGACTTCAATTCAGGTAAGTGCAGTCACTTTTCTGGTCAAAGGAACTACATCGTTCACGAAGCTCACTCGTTTCTCATCTTAACTGACAAGAATTGGATGTTAGATGGTCAGTGCTTTGTGTCAGCTTCAGAAGCAGATTTGGACTACATATGGTCCATATATGTAGGAAACACCGTTCTTTTGTTCTGGGCACACTCAGATTTCCTGCTGTATTAGAGACTCTAGAAAGCAAGAGTGTGCTTCTTGATCTAAAGCAGAGTGTGATCCATGGATGAGAACTATGCTGTAGGTTTCCCTACATAAATGGAGTTAAATCCCAGACTCTGTGTTTTCCTACAGGCAAGACTTCTTCTCAGGTAAGGGCAGTCACTTTTCAGCTCAAACGAACTACATCGTTCACGAAGCTCACACGTTCCTCATCTTAACAGACAAGCCTTGGATTTTAGAGGACCAGTGCTTTGTATCAATTTCAGAAGCAGAGTTGGACTATATAATGTCCGTATGTGTAGGAAACACCGTTCTTTTGTTCTCAGCACACTCACGTTTCCTGCTCTCTTAGAGACTTTAGAAAGCAAGAGCGTGCTTCTCGCTCTAAAGCAGAGTGTGATCCATGGATGAGAACTATGGTGTGTGTTTCCCTTCAGAAAAGGAGTTAAATCCCAGGCTCTGTGTCTTCCTACAAGCAAGACTTCGTTTCAGGTAAGGGCAGTCACTTTTCAGCTCAAACGAACTACATCCTTCACTGAGCTCACACGTTTCTCATCTTAAAAGACAAGCTTTGGATGTTAGAGGACAAGTACTTTGTATCAGTTTAAGAAGCAGAGTTGGACTAGATATGGTCCGTATGTGTAGGAAACACCGTTCTTTTGTTCTCAGCACACTCACGTTTCCTTCGGTCTTAGAGACTCTAGAAAGCAAGAGCGTGCTTCTTGTTCTGAAGCAGAGTGTGATCAATGGATGATTACACTGCTGTGTGTTTTACTTCAGAAAAGGATTTAAATCCCAGGCTCTGAGTCTTCCTACAAGCAAGACTTCAATTCAGGTAAGGGCAGTCACTTTTCTGCTCAAACGAACTACATCGTTCACGAAGCTCACACGTTTCTCATCTTAATTGACAAGCATTGGATGTTAGAGGACCAGTGCTTTGTATCAGTTTCAGAAGAAGAGTTGGACTAGATATGGTCCATATGTGTAGGAAACACCGTTCTTTTCTTCTCAGCACACTCAGGTTTCCTTCGGTCTTAGAGACTCTAGAAAGCAAGAGCGTGCTTCTTGTTCTAAAGCAGAGTGTGATCAATGGATGAGACAATGCTGTGTGTTTCACTTCAGAAATGGAGTTAAATCCCATGCTCTGAGTCTCCCTACAAGCAAGACTTCGTTTAAGGTAAGGGCAGTCACTTTTATGCTCAAAGGAACTACATCCTTCACGAAGCTCACACGTTTCTCATCTTAACTGACAAGCATTGGATG
Organism: Onychomys leucogaster; assembly: GCA_949786385.1. Lineage (NCBI taxonomy): Eukaryota > Metazoa > Chordata > Mammalia > Rodentia > Cricetidae > Onychomys > Onychomys leucogaster. Next base: position 917,112 of record CATKUP010000161.1, on the reverse strand, counting down.
TTAGAAGACCAGTGCATTGTATCAGTTTCTGAAGAAGATTTGGCTACATATAGTCAGTATGTGTAGGAAACACCGTTCTTTTGTTCTGGGCACACTCAGATTTCCTGCTGTATTAGAGAATCTAGAAAGCAAGAGCGTGTTTCTTGCTCTAAAGCAGAGTGTGATCCATGGATGAGAACTATGCTGTGTGTTTCCCTTCAGAAAAGGAGTTAAATCCCAGGCTCTGAGTCTTCCTACAAGCAAGACTTCAATTCAGGTAAGGGCAGTCACTTTTCTGCTCAAACGAACTACATCGTTCACGAAGCTCACACGTTTCTCATCTTAATTGACAAGCATTGGATGTTAGAGGACCAGTGCTTTGTATCAGTTTCAGAAGAAGAGTTGGAATAGATATGGTCCGTATGTGTAGGAAACACCGTTCTTTTGTTCTCAGCACACTCACGTTTCCTGCTCTCTTAGAGACTTTAGAAAGCAAGAGCGTGCTTCTCGCTCTAAAGCAGAGTGTGATCCATGGATGAGAACTATGGTGTGTGTTTCCCTTCAGAAAAGGAGTTAAATCCCAGGCTCTGTGTCTTCCTACAAGCAAGACTTCGTTTCAGGTAAGGGCAGTCACTTTTCAGCTCAAACGAACTACATCCTTCACTGAGCTCACACGTTTCTCATCTTAACAGACAAGCTTTGGATGTTAGAGGACAAGTACTTTGTATCAGTTTAAGAAGCAGAGTTGGACTAGATATGGTCCGTATGTGTAGGAAACACCGTTCTTTTGTTCTCAGCACACTCACGTTTCCTTCGGTCTTAGAGACTCTAGAAAGCAAGAGCGTGCTTCTTGTTCTAAAGCAGAGTGTGATCAATGGATGAGACAATGCTGTGTGTTTCACTTCAGAAATGGAGTTAAATCCCATGCTCTGAGTCTCCCTACAAGCAAGACTTCATTTAAGGTAAGGGCAGTCACTTTTCTACTCAAAGGAACTACATCGTTCACGAAGCTCACACGTTTCTCATCTTAACAGACAAGCATTGGATGTTAGAGGACCAGTGCATTGTATCAGTTTCTGAAGAAGATTTGGACTACATATAGTCAGTATGTGTAGGAAACACCGTTCTTTCGTTCTGGGCACTCTCAGATTTTCTGCTGTATTAGAGACTCTAGAAAGCAAGAGCGTGCTTCTTGTTCTAAAGCAGAGTGTGATCCATGGATGAGAACTATGCTGTATGTTTCCCTTCAGAAATGGAGTTAAATCCCAGACGCTGTGTCATCCTACAGGCAAGACTTCGTTTCAGGTAAGGGCAGTCACTTTTCAGCTCAAACGAACTACATTGTTCACAGGGCTCACACGTTTCTCATCTTAACAGACAAGCATGGGATATTAGAGGACCAGTGCTTTGTATCAGTTTCAGACACAGAGTTGGACTAGATATGGTCCGTATGTGTAGGAAACACCTTTCTTTTGTTCTCAGCACACTCACGTTTCCTGCAGTCTTAGAGACTCTAGAAAGCAAGAGCGTGCTTCCTGTTCTGAAGCAGAGTGTGATCAATGGATGATTACACTGCTGTGTGTTTTACTTCAGAAAAGGATTTAAATCCCAGGCTCTGAGTCTTCCTACAAGCAAGACTTCAATTCAGGTAAGGGCAGTCACTTTTCTGCTCAAACGAACTACATCGTTCACGAAGCTCACACGTTTCTCATCTTAATTGACAAGCATTGGATGTTAGAGGACCAGTGCTTTGTATCAGTTTCAGAAGAAGAGTTGGAATAGATATGGTCCGTATGTGTAGGAAACACCGTTCTTTTGTTCTCAGCACACTCACGTTTCCTGCTCTCTTAGAGACTTTAGAAAGCAAGAGCGTGCTTCTCGCTCTAAAGCAGAGTGTGATCCATGGATGAGAACTATGGTGTGTGTTTCCCTTCAGAAAAGGAGTTAAATCCCAGGCTCTGTGTCTTCCTACAAGCAAGACTTCGTTTAAGGTAAGGGCAGTCACTTTTCAGCTCAAACGAACTACATCCTTCACTGAGCTCACACGTTTCTCATCTTAACAGACAAGCTTTGGATGTTAGAGGACCAGTACTTTGTATCAGTTTAAGAAGCAGAGTTGGACTAGATATGGTCCGTATGTGTAGGAAACACCGTTCTTTTGTTCTCAGCACACTCACATTTCCTTCAGTCTTAGAGACTCTAGAAAGCAAGAGCGTGCTTCTTGTTCTAAAGCAGAGTGTGATCAATGGATGAGACAATGCTGTGTGTTTCACTTCAGAAATGGAGTTAAATCCCATGCTCTGAGTATCCCTACAAGCAAGACTTCGTTTAAGGTAAGGGCAGTCACTTTTCTGCTCAAAGGAACTACATAGTTCACGAAGCTCACACGTTTCTCATCTTAACAGACAAGCATTGGATGTTAGAGGACCAGTGCATTGTATCAGTTTCTGAAGAAGATTTGGACTACATATAGTCAGTATGTGTAGGAAACACCGTTCTTTAGTTCTGGGCACTCTCAGATTTTCTGCTGTATTAGAGACTCTAGAAAGCAAGAGCGTGCTTCTTGTTCTAAAGCAGAGTGTGATCCATGGATGAGAACTATGCTGTATGTTTCCCTTCAGAAATGGAGTTAAATCCCAGACGCTGTGTCATCCTACAGGCAAGACTTCGTTTCAGGTAAGGGCAGTCACTTTTCAGCTCAAACGAACTACATCGTTCACAGGGCTCACACGTTTCTCATCTTAACAGACAAGCATTGGATATTAGAGGACCAGTGCTTTGTATCAGTTTCAGACACAGAGTTGGACTAGATATGGTCCGTATGTGTAGGAAACACCTTTCTTTTGTTCTCAGCACACTCACGTTTCCTGCTGTCTTAGAGACTCTAGAAAGCAAGAGCGTGCTTCCTGTTCTGAAGCAGAGTGTGATCAATGGATGATTACACTGCTGTGTGTTTTACTTCAGAAAAGGATTTAAATCACAGGCTCTGAGTCTTCCTACAAGCAAGACTTCAATTCAGGTAAGGGCAGTCACTTTTCTGCTCAAACGAACTACATCGTTCACGAAGCTCACACGTTTCTCATCTTAATTGACAAGCATTGGATGTTAGAGGACCAGTGCTTTGTATCAATTTCAGAAGCAGAGTTGGACTATATAATGTCCGTATGTGTAGGAAACACCGTTCTTTTGTTCTCAGCACACTCACGTTTCCTGCTCTCTTAGAGACTTTAGAAAGCAAGAGCGTGCTTCTCGCTCTAAAGCAGAGTGTGATCCATGGATGAGAACTATGGTGTGTGTTTCCCTTCAGAAAAGGAGTTAAATCCCAGGCTCTGTGTCTTCCTACAAGCAAGACTTCGTTTAAGGTAAGGGCAGTCACTTTTCAGCTCAAACGAACTACATCCTTCACTGAGCTCACACGTTTCTCATCTTAACAGACAAGCTTTGGATGTTAGAGGACCAGTACTTTGTATCAGTTTAAGAAGCAGAGTTGGACTAGATATGGTCCGTATGTGTAGGAAACACCGTTCTTTTGTTCTCAGCACACTCACATTTCCTTCAGTCTTAGAGACTCTAGAAAGCAAGAGCGTGCTTCTTGTTCTAAAGCAGAGTGTGATCAATGGATGAGACAATGCTGTGTGTTTCACTTCAGAAATGGAGTTAAATCCCATGCTCTGAGTCTCCCTACAAGCAAGACTTCGTTTAAGGTAAGGGCAGTCACTTTTCTGCTCAAAGGAACTACATAGTTCACGAAGCTCACACGTTTCTCATCTTAACAGACAAGCATTGGATGTTAGAGGACCAGTGCATTGTATCAGTTTCTGAAGAAGATTTGGACTACATATAGTCAGTATGTGTAGGAAACACCGTTCTTTAGTTCTGGGCACTCTCAGATTTTCTGCTGTATTAGAGACTCTAGAAAGCAAGAGCGTGCTTCTTGTTCTAAAGCAGAGTGTGATCCATGGATGAGAACTATGCTGTATGTTTCCCTTCAGAAATGGAGTTAAATCCCAGACGCTGTGTCATCCTACAGGCAAGACTTCGTTTCAGGTAAGGGCAGTCACTTTTCAGCTCAAACGAACTACATCGTTCACAGGGCTCACACGTTTCTCATCTTAACAGACAAGCATTGGATATTAGAGGACCAGTGCTTTGTATCAGTTTCAGACACAGAGTTGGACTAGATATGGTCCGTATGTGTAGGAAACACCTTTCTTTTGTTCTCAGCACACTCACGTTTCCTGCTGTCTTAGAGACTCTAGAAAGCAAGAGCGTGCTTCCTGTTCTGAAGCAGAGTGTGATCAATGGATGATTACACTGCTGTGTGTTTTACTTCAGAAAAGGATTTAAATCACAGGCTCTGAGTCTTCCTACAAGCAAGACTTCAATTCAGGTAAGGGCAGTCACTTTTCTGCTCAAACGAACTACATCGTTCACGAAGCTCACACGTTTCTCATCTTAATTGACAAGCATTGGATGTTAGAGGACCAGTGCTTTGTATCAATTTCAGAAGCAGAGTTGGACTATATAATGTCCGTATGTGTAGGAAACACCGTTCTTTTGTTCTCAGCACACTCACGTTTCCTGCTCTCTTAGAGACTTTAGAAAGCAAGAGCGTGCTTCTCGCTCTAGGGCAGAGTGTGATCCATGGATGAGAACTATGCTGTGTGTTTCCCTTCAGAAATGGAGTTATATCCCAGGCTCTGTGTCTTCCTACAAGCAAGACTTCGTTTCAGGTAAGGGCAGTCACTTTTCAGCTCAAACGAACTACATCCTTCACTGAGCTCACACGTTTCTCATCTTAACAGACAAGCATTGGATGTTAGAGGACCAGTACTTTGTATCAGTTTAAGAAGCAGAGTTGGACTAGATATGGTCCGTATGTGTAGGAAACCCCGTTCTTTTGTTCTCAGCACACTCACGTTTCCTTCTGTCTTAGAGATTCTAGAAAGCAAGAGCGTGCTTCTTGTTCTAAAGCAGAGTGTGATCAATGGATGAGACAATGCTGTGTGTTTCACTTCAGAAATGGAGTTAAATCCCATGCTCTGAGTCTCCCTACAAGCAAGACTTCGTTTAAGGTAAGGGCAGTCACTTTTCTGCTCAAAGGAACTACATCCTTCACGAAGCTCACACGTTTCTCATCTTAACTGACAAGCATTGGATGTTAGAGGACCAGTGCATTGCATCAGTTTCTGAAGAAGATTTGGACTACATATAGTCAGTATGTGTAGGAAAACCGTTCTTTTGTTCTGGGAACACTCAGATTTCCTGCTGTATTAGAGACTCTAGAAAGCAAGAGTGTGCTTCTTGATCTAAAGCAGAGTGTGATCCATGGATGAGAACTATGCTGTAGGTTTCCCTACAGAAATGGAGTTAAATCCCAGACTCTGTGTCTTCCTAGAGGCAAGACTTCTTTTCAGGTAAGGGCAGTCACTTTTCAGCTCAAACGAACTACAACGTTCACGAAGCTCACACGTTCCTCATCTTAACAGACAAGCATTGGATTTTAGAGGACCAGTGCTTTGTATCAATTTCAGAAGCATAGTTGGACTATATAATGTCCGTATGTGTAGGAAACACCGTTCTTTTGTTCTCAGCACACTCACGTTTCCTGCTGTCTTAGAGACTCTAGAAAGCAAGAGCGTGCTTCTTGTTCTAAAGCAGAGTGTGATCAATGGATGATTACACTGCTGTGTGTTTTAATTCAGAAATGGATTTTAATCCCAGGCTCTGAGTCTTCCTACAAGCAAGACTTCAATTCAGGTAAGGGCAGTCACTTTTCTGCTCAAACGAACTACATCGTTCACGAAGCTCACACGTTTCTCATCTTAACTGACAAGCATTGGATGTTAGATGGCCAGTGCTTTGTATCAGTTTCAGAAGCAGAGTTGGACTAGATATGGTCCATATGTGTAGGAAACACCGTTCTTTTCTTCTCAGCACACTCACGTTTCCTTCGGTCTTAGAGACTCTAGAAAGCAAGAGCGTGCTTCTTGTTCTAAAGCAGAGTGTGATCAATGGATGAGACAATGCTGTGTGTTTCACTTCTGAAATGGAGTTAAATCCCATGCTCTGAGTCTCCCTACAAGCAAGACTTCGTTTAAGGTAAGGGCAGTCACTTTTATGCTCAAAGGATCTACATCCTTCACGAAGCTCACACGTTTCTCATCTTAACTGACAAGCATTGGATGTTAGAGGACCAGTGCATTGCATCAGTTTCTGAAGAAGATTTGGACTACATATAGTCAGTATGTGTAGGAAAACCGTTCTTTTGTTCTGGGCACACTCAGATTTCCTGCTGTATTAGAGACTCTAGAAAGCAACAGCATGCTTCTTGCTCTAAAGCAGAGTGTGATCCATGGATGAGAACTATGCTGTATGTTTCCCTTCAGAAATGGAGTTAAATCCCAGACTCTGTGTTTTCCTACAGGCAAGACTTCTTTTCAGGTAAGGGCAGTCACTTTTCAGCTCAAACGAACTACATCGTTCACGAAGCTCACACGTTCCTCATCTTAACAGACAAGCCTTGGATTTTAGAGGACCAGTGCTTTGTATCAATTTCAGAAGCAGAGTTGGACTATATAATGTCCGTATGTGTAGGAAACACCGTTCTTTTGTTCTCAGCACACTCACGTTTCCTGCTCTCTTAGAGACTTTAGAAAGCAAGAGCGTGCTTCTCGCTCTAAAGCAGAGTGTGATCCATGGATGAGAACTATGGTGTGTGTTTCCCTTCAGAAAAGGAGTTAAATCCCAGGCTCTGTGTCTTCCTACAAGCAAGACTTCGTTTCAGGTAAGGGCAGTCACTTTTCAGCTCAAACGAACTACATCCTTCACTGAGCTCACACGTTTCTCATCTTAACAGACAAGCTTTGGATGTTAGAGGACAAGTACTTTGTATCAGTTTAAGAAGCAGAGTTGGACTAGATATGGTCCGTATGTGTAGGAAACACCGTTCTTTTGTTCTCAGCACACTCACGTTTCCTTCGGTCTTAGAGACTCTAGAAAGCAAGAGCGTGCTTCTTGTTCTAAAGCAGAGTGTGATCAATGGATGAGACAATGCTGTGTGTTTCACTTCAGAAATGGAGTTAAATCCCATGCTCTGAGTCTCCCTACAAGCAAGACTTCATTTAAGGTAAGGGCAGTCACTTTTCTACTCAAAGGAACTACATCGTTCACGAAGCTCACACGTTTCTCATCTTAACAGACAAGCATTGGATGTTAGAGGACCAGTGCATTGTATCAGTTTCTGAATAAGATTTGGACTACATATAGTCAGTATGTGTAGGAAACACCGTTCTTTCGTTCTGGGCACTCTCAGATTTTCTGCTGTATTAGAGACTCTAGAAAGCAAGAGCGTGCTTCTTGTTCTAAAGCAGAGTGTGATCCATGGATGAGAACTATGCTGTATGTTTCCCTTCAGAAATGGAGTTAAATCCCAGACGCTGTGTCATCCTACAGGCAAGACTTCGTTTCAGGTAAGGGCAGTCACTTTTCAGCTCAAACGAACTACTTCGTTCACAGGGCTCACACGTTTCTCATCTTAACAGACAAGCATTGGATATTAGAGGACCAGTGCTTTGTATCAGTTTCAGACACAGAGTTGGACTAGATATGGTCCGTATGTGTAGGAAACACCTTTCTTTTGTTCTCAGCACACTCACGTTTCCTGCTGTCTTAGAGACTCTAGAAAGCAAGAGCGTGCTTCCTGTTCTGAAGCAGAGTGTGATCAATGGATGATTACACTGCTGTGTGTTTTACTTCAGAAAAGGATTTAAATCCCAGGCTCTGAGTCTTCCTACAAGCAAGACTTCAATTCAGGTAAGGGCAGTCACTTTTCTGCTCAAACGAACTACATCGTTCACGAAGCTCACACGTTTCTCATCTTAATTGACAAGCATTGGATGTTAGAGGACCAGTGCTTTGTAACAGTTTCAGAAGAAGAGTTGGAATAGATATGGTCCGTATGTGTAGGAAACACCGTTCTTTTGTTCTCAGCACACTCACGTTTCCTGCTCTCTTAGAGACTTTAGAAAGCAAGAGCGTGCTTCTCGCTCTAAAGCAGAGTGTGATCCATGGATGAGAACTATGGTGTGTGTTTCCCTTCAGAAAAGGAGTTAAATCCCAGGCTCTGTGTCTTCCTACAAGCAAGACTTCGTTTAAGGTAAGGGCAGTCACTTTTCAGCTCAAACGAACTACATCCTTCACTGAGCTCACACGTTTCTCATCTTAACAGACAAGCTTTGGATGTTAGAGGACCAGTGCTTTGTATCAGTTTAAGAAGCAGAGTTGGACTAGATATGGTCCGTATGTGTAGGAAACACCGTTCTTTTGTTCTCAGCACACTCACATTTCCTTCGGTCTTAGAGACTCTAGAAAGCAAGAGCGTGCTTCTTGTTCTAAAGCAGAGTGTGATCAATGGATGAGACAATGCTGTGTGTTTCACTTCAGAAATGGAGTTAAATCCCATGCTCTGAGTCTCCCTACAAGCAAGACTTCGTTTAAGGTAAGGGCAGTCACTTTTCTGCTCAAAGGAACTACATAGTTCACGAAGCTCACACGTTTCTCATCTTAACAGACAAGCATTGGATGTTAGAGGACCAGTGCATTGTATCAGTTTCTGAAGAAGATTTGGACTACATATAGTCAGTATGTGTAGGAAACACCGTTCTTTAGTTCTGGGCACTCTCAGATTTTCTGCTGTATTAGAGACTCTAGAAAGCAAGAGCGTGCTTCTTGTTCTAAAGCAGAGTGTGATCCATGGATGAGAACTATGCTGTATGTTTCCCTTCAGAAATGGAGTTAAATCCCAGACGCTGTGTCATCCTACAGGCAAGACTTCGTTTCAGGTAAGGGCAGTCACTTTTCAGCTCAAACGAACTACATCGTTCACAGGGCTCACACGTTTCTCATCTTAACAGACAAGCATTGGATATTAGAGGACCAGTGCTTTGTATCAGTTTCAGACACAGAGTTGGACTAGATATGGTCCGTATGTGTAGGAAACACCTTTCTTTTGTTCTCAGCACACTCACGTTTCCTGCTGTCTTAGAGACTCTAGAAAGCAAGAGCGTGCTTCCTGTTCTGAAGCAGAGTGTGATCAATGGATGATTACACTGCTGTGTGTTTTACTTCAGAAAAGGATTTAAATCACAGGCTCTGAGTCTTCCTACAAGCAAGACTTCAATTCAGGTAAGGGCAGTCACTTTTCTGCTCAAACGAACTACATCGTTCACGAAGCTCACACGTTTCTCATCTTAATTGACAAGCATTGGATGTTAGAGGACCAGTGCTTTGTATCAGTTTCAGAAGAAGAGTTGGAATAGATATGGTCCGTATGTGTAGGAAACACCGTTCTTTTGTTCTCAGCACACTCACGTTTCCTGCTCTCTTAGAGACTTTAGAAAGCAAGAGCGTGCTTCTCGCTCTAGGGCAGAGTGTGATCCATGGATGAGAACTATGCTGTGTGTTTCCCTTCAGAAATGGAGTTATATCCCAGGCTCTGTGTCTTCCTACAAGCAAGACTTCGTTTCAGGTAAGGGCAGTCACTTTTCAGCTCAAACGAACTACATCCTTCACTGAGCTCACACGTTTCTCATCTTAACAGACAAGCATTGGATGTTAGAGGACCAGTACTTTGTATCAGTTTAAGAAGCAGAGTTGGACTAGATATGGTCCGTATGTGTAGGAAACCCCGTTCTTTTGTTCTCAGCACACTCACGTTTCCTTCTGTCTTAGAGATTCTAGAAAGCAAGAGCGTGCTTCTTGTTCTAAAGCAGAGTGTGATCAATGGATGAGACAATGCTGTGTGTTTCACTTCAGAAATGGAGTTAAATCCCATGCTCTGAGTCTCCCTACAAGCAAGACTTCGTTTAAGGTAAGGGCAGTCACTTTTCTGCTCAAAGGAACTACATTGTTCACGAAGCTCACACGTTTCTCATCTTAACAGACAAGCATTGGATGTTAGAGGACCAGTGCATTGTATCAGTTTCTGAAGAAGATTTGGACTACATATAGTCAGTATGTGTAGGAAACACCGTTAATTCGTTCTGGGCACTCTCAGATTTCCTGCTGTATTAGAGACTCTAGAAAGCAAGAGCGTGCTTCTTGCTCTAAAGCAGAGTGTGATCCATGGATGAGAACTATGCTGTATGTTTCCCTTCAGAAATAGAGTTAAATCCCAGACTCTGTGTCATCCTACAGGCAAGACTTCGTTTCAGGTAAGGGCAGTCAATTTGAGCTCAAAAGAACTACATCGTTCACGAAGCTCACACGTTTCTCATCTTAACAGACAAGCATTGGAATTTAGAGGACCAGTGCTTTGTATCAGTTTCAGAAGCAGAGTTGGACTATATAATATCTGTATGTGTAGGATACACCGTTCTTTTGTTCTCAGCACACTCACGTTTCCTGCTGTCTTAGCGACTCTAGAAAGCAAGAGCGTGCTTCTTGTTCTAAAGCAGAGTGTGATCAATGGATGAGACAATGCCGTGTGTTTCACTTCAGAAATGGAGTTAAATCCCATGCTCTGAGTCTCCCTACAAGCAAGACTTCGTTTAAGGTAAGGGCAGTCACTTTTCTGCTCAAAGGAACTACATAGTTCACGAAGCTCACACGTTTCTCATCTTAACTGACAAGCATTGGATGTTAGAAGACCAGTGCATTGTATCAGTTTCTGAAGAAGTTTTGGACTACATATAGTCAGTATGTGTAGGAAACACCGTTCTTTTGTTCTGGGCACACTCAGATTTACTGCTGTATTAGAAACTCTACAAAGCAAGAGCGTGCTTCTTGCTCTAAAGCAGAGTGTGATCCATGGATGAGAACTATGCTGTGTGTTTCCCTACATAAATGGAGTTAAATCCCAGACTCTGTGTTTTCCTACAGGCAAGACTTCTTTTCAGGTAAGGGCAGTCACTTGTCAGCTCAAACGAACTACATCGTTCACGAAGCTCACACGTTCCTCATCTTAACAGACAAGCCTTGGATTTTAGAGGACCAGTGCTTTGTATCAATTTCAGAAGCAGAGTTGGACTACATAATGTCCGTATGTGTAGGAAACAGCTTTCTTTTGTTCTCAGCACACTCACGTTTCCTGCTGTCTTAGAGAATCTAGAAAGCAAGAGCGTGCTTCTTGTTCTAAAGCAGAGTGTGATCAATGGATGATTACACTGCTGTGTGTTTTACTTCAGAAATGGATTTAAATCCCAGGCTCTGAGTCTTCCTACAAGCAAGACTTCAATTCAGGTAAGGGCAGTCACTTTTCTGCTCAAAGGAAATACATCGTTCACGAAGCTCACTCGTTTCTCATCTTAACTGACAAGCATTGGATGTTAGATGGTCAGTGCTTTGTGTCAGTTTCAGAAGCAGATTTGGACTACATATGGTCCATATGTGTAGGAAACACCATTCTTTTGTTCTGGGCACACTCAGATTTCCTGCTGTATTAGAGACTCTAGAAAGCAAGAGTGTGCTTCTCGCTCTAAAGCAGAGTGTGATCCATGGATGAGAACTATGCTGTGTGTTTCACTTCAGAAATGGAGTTAAATCCCATGCTCTGAGTCTCCCTACAAGCAAGACTTCGTTTAAGGTAAGGGCAGTCACCTTTCTGCTCAAATGAACTACATTGTTCACAAAGCGCACACGTTTCTCATCTTAACTAAAAAGCATTGGATGTTAGAGGACCAGAGCATTGTATCAGTTTCAGAAGAAGATTTGGACTACATATAGTCAGTATGTGTAGGAAACACCGTTCTTTTGTTCTGGGCACACTCAGATTTGCTGCTGTAGTAGAGACTCTAGAAAGCAAGAGCGTGCTTCTTGCTCTAAAGCAGAGTGTGATCCATGGATGAGAACTATGCTGTATGTTTCCCTTCAGAAATGGAGTTAAATCCCAGACTCTGTGTCTTCCTACAGGCAAGACTTCGTTTCATGTAAGGGCAGTCACTTTTCAGCTCAAACGAACTACATCTTTCACGAAGCTCACACGTTTCTCATCTTAACAGACAAGCATTGGATTTTAGAGGACCAGTGCTTTGTATCAATTTAAGAAGCAGAGTTGGACTATATAATGTCCATATGTGTAGGATACACCGTTGTTTTGTTCTCAGCACACTCACGTTTCCTGCTGTCTTAGAGACTCTAGAAAGCAAGAGCGTGCTTCTTGTTCTAAAGCAGAGTGTGATCAATGGATGAGACAATGCTGTGTGTTTCACTTCAGAAATGGAGTTAAATCCCATGCTCTGAGTCTCCCTACAAGCAAGACTTCGTTTAAGGTAAGGGCAGTCACTTTTCTGCTCAAAGGAACTACATCCTTCACGAAGCTCACACGTTCCTCGTCTTAACAGACAAGCATTGGATGTTAGAGGACAAGTGCTTTGTATCAGTTTCAGAAGCAGAGTTGGACTAGATATGGTCCGTATGTGTAGGAAACACCGTTCTAGTGTTCTCAGCACACTCACGTTTCCTGCTCTCTTAGAGACTTTAGAAAGCAAGAGCGAGCTTCTCGCTCTAAAGCAGAGTGTGATCCATGGATGAGAACTATGCTGTGTGTTTCCCTTCAGAAATGGAGTTAAATCCCAGGCTCTGTGTCTTCCTACAAGCAAGACTTCGTTTCAGGTAAGGGCAGTCACTTTTCAGCTCAAACAAAGTACATCGTTCCCTGAGCTCACACGTTTCTCATCTTAACAGACAAGCATTGGATGTTAGAGGACCAGTGCTTTGTATCAGTTTAAGAAGCAGAGTTGGACTAGATATGATCCGTATGTGTAGGAAACACCGTTCTTTTGTTCTCAGCACACTCACGTTTCCTGCTGTCTTAGAGACTCTAGAAAGCAAGAGCGTGCTTCTTGTTCTAAAGCAGAGTCTGATCAATGGATGAGACAATGCTGTGTGTTTCACTTCAGAAATGGAGTTAAATCCCATGCTCTGAGTCTCCCTACAAGCAAGACTTCGTTTAAGGTAAGGGCAGTCACCTTTCTGCTCAAAGGAACTACATCATTCACGAAGCGCACAAGTTTCTCATCTTAACTAAAAAGCATTGGATGTTAGAAGACCAGTGCATTGTATCAGTTTCTGAAGAAGATTTGGCTACATATAGTCAGTATGTGTAGGAAACACCGTTCTTTTGTTCTGGGCACACTCAGATTTCCTGCTGTATTAGAGAATCTAGAAAGCAAGAGCGTGTTTCTTGCTCTAAAGCAGAGTGTGATCCATGGATGAGACCTATGCTGTGTGTTTCCCTTCAGAAAAGGAGTTAAATCCCAGGCTCTGAGTCTTCCTACAAGCAAGACTTCAATTCAGGTAAGGGCAGTCACTTTTCTGCTCAAACGAACTACATCGTTCACGAATCTCACACGTTTCTCATCTTAATTGACAAGCATTGGATGTTAGAGGACCAGTGCTTTGTATCATTTTCAGAAGAAGAGTTGGACTAGATATGGTCCGTATGTGTAGGAAACACCGTTCTTTTGTTCTCAGCACACTCACGTTTCCTGCTCTCTTAGAGAATTTAGAAAGCAAGAGCGTGCTTCTCGCTCTAAAGCAGAGTGTGATCCATGGATGAGAACTATGGTGTGTGTTTCCCTTCAGAAAAGGAGTTAAATCCCAGGCTCTGTGTCTTCCTACAAGCAAGACTTCGTTTCAGGTAAGGGCAGTCACTTTTCAGCTCAAACGAACTACATCCTTCACTGAGCTCACACGTTTCTCATCTTAACAGACAAGCTTTGGATGTTAGAGGACCAGTACTTTGTATCAGTTTAAGAAGCAGAGTTGGACTAGATATGGTCCGTATGTGTAGGAAACACCGTCCTTTTGTTCTCAGCACACTCACGTTTCCTGCTGTCTTAGAGACTCTAGAAAGCAAGAGCGTGCTTCTTGTTCTAAAGCAGAGTGTGATCAATGGATGAGACAATGCTGTGTGTTTCACTTCAGAAATGGAGTTAAATCCCATGCTCTGAGTCTCCCTACAAGCAAGACTTCATTTAAGGTAAGGGCAGTCACTTTTCTACTCAAAGGAACTACATCGTTCACGAAGCTCACACGTTTCTCATCTTAACAGACAAGCATTGGATGTTAGAGGACCAGTGCATTGTATCAGTTTCTGAAGAAGATTTGGACTACATATAGTCAGTATGTGTAGGAAACACCGTTCTTTCGTTCTGGGCACTCTCAGATTTTCTGCTGTATTAGAGACTCTAGAAAGCAAGAGCGTGCTTCTTGTTCTAAAGCAGAGTGTGATCCATGGATGAGAACTATGCTGTATGTTTCCCTTCAGAAATGGAGTTAAATCCCAGACGCTGTGTCATCCTACAGGCAAGACTTCGTTTAGGTAAGGGCAGTCACTTTTCAGCTCAAACGAACTACATCGTTCACAGGGCTCACACGTTTCTCATCTTAACAGACAAGCATTGGATATTAGAGGACCAGTGCTTTGTATCAGTTTCAGACACAGAGTTGGACTAGATATGGTCCGTATGTGTAGGAAACACCTTTCTTTTGTTCTCAGCACACTCACGTTTCCTGCTGTCTTAGAGACTCTAGAAAGCAAGAGCGTGCTTCCTGTTCTGAAGCAGAGTGTGATCAATGGATGATTACACTGCTGTGTGTTTTACTTCAGAAAAGGATTTAAATCCCAGTCCCTGAGTCTTCCTACAAGCAAGACTTCAATTCAGGTAAGGGCAGTCACTTTTGAGCTCAAAAGAACTACATCGTTCACGAAGCTCACACGTTTCTCATCTTAACAGACAAGCATTGGAATTTAGAGGACCAGTGCTTTGTATCAGTTTCAGAAGCAGAGTTGGACTATATAATATCTGTATGTGTAGGATACACCGTTCTTTTGTTCTCAGCACACTCACGTTTCCTGCTGTCTTAGCGACTCTAGAAAGCAAGAGCGTGCTTCTTTTTCTAAAGCAGAGTGTGATCAATGGATGAGACAATGCCGTGTGTTTCACTTCAGAAATGGAGTTAAATCCCATGCTCTGAGTCTCCCTACAAGCAAGACTTCGTTTAAGGTAAGGGCAGTCACTTTTCTGCTCAAAGGAACTACATAGTTCACGAAGCTCACACGTTTCTCATCTTAACTGACAAGCATTGGATGTTAGAAGACCAGTGCATTGTATCAGTTTCTGAAGAAGTTTTGGACTACATATAGTCAGTATGTGTAGGAAACACCGTTCTTTTGTTCTGGGCACACTCAGATTTACTGCTGTATTAGAAACTCTACAAAGCAAGAGCGTGCTTCTTGCTCTAAAGCAGAGTGTGATCCATGGATGAGAACTATGCTGTATGTTTCCCTTCAGAAATGGAGTTAAATCCCAGACTCTGTGTCTTCCTACAGGCAAGACTTCGTTTCATGTAAGGGCAGTCACTTTTCAGCTCAAACGAACTACATCTTGCACGAAGCTCACACGTTTCTCATCTTAACAGACAAGCATTGGATTTTAGAGGACCAGTGCTTTGTATCAATTTAAGAAGCAGAGTTGGACTATATAATGTCCATATGTTTAGGATACAGAGTTGTTTTGTTCTCAGCACACTCACGTTTCCTTCGGTCTTAGAGAATCTAGAAAGCAAGAGCGTGCTTCTTGTTCTAAAGCAGAGTGTGATCAATGGATGAGACAATGCTGTGTGTTTCACTTCTGAAATGGAGTTAAATCCCATGCTCTGAGTCTCCCTACAAGCAAGACTTCGTTTAAGGTAAGGGCAGTCACTTTTATGCTCAAAGGAACTACATCCTTCACGAAGCTCACACGTTTCTCATCTTAACTGACAAGCATTGGATGTTAGAGGACCAGTGCATTGCATCAGTTTCTGAAGAAGATTTGGACTACATATAGTAAGTATGTGTAGGAAAACCGTTCTTTTGTTCTGGGCACACTCAGATTTCCTGCTGTATTAGAGACTCTAGAAAGCAAGAGTGTGCTTCTTGATCTAAAGCAGAGTGTGATCCATGGATGAGAACTATGCTGTAGGTTTCCCTACATAAATGGAGTTAAATCCCAGACTCTGTGTTTTCCTACAGGCAAGACTTCTTTTCAGGTAAGGGCAGTCACTTTTCAGCTCAAACGAACTACATCGTTCACGAAGCTCACACGTTCCTCATCTTAACAGACAAGCCTTGGATTTTAGAGGACCAGTGCTTTGCATCAATTTCAGAAGCAGAGTTGGACTATATAATGTCCGTATGTGTAGGAAACACCGTTCTTTTGTTCTCAGCACACTCACGTTTCCTGCTGTCTTAGAGAATCTAGAAAGCAAGAGCGTGCTTCTTGTTCTAAAGCAGAGTGTGATCAATGGATGATTACACTGCTGTGTGTTTTACTTCAGAAATGGATTTAAATCCCAGGCTCTGAGTCTTCCTACAAGCAAGACTTCAATTCAGGTAAGGGCAGTCACTTTTCTGGTCAAAGGAACTACATCGTTCACGAAGCTCACTCGTTTCTCATCTTAACTGACAAGCATTGGATGTTAGATGGTCAGTGCTTTGTGTCAGTTTCAGAAGCAGATTTGGACTACATATGGTCCATATGTGTAGGAAACACCGTTCTTTTGTTCTGGGCACACTCAGATTTCCTGCTGTATTAGAGACTCTAGAAAGCAAGAGTGTGCTTCTCGCTCTAAAGCAGAGTGTGATCCATGGATGAGAACTATGCTGTGTGTTTCCCTTCAGAAATGGAGTTAAATCCCAGGCTCTGTGTCTTCCTACAAGCAAGACTTCGTTTCAGGTAAGGGCAGTCACTTTTCAGCTCAAACGAACTACATCGTTCCCTGAGCTCACACGTTTCTCATCTTAACAGACAAGCATTGGATGTTAGAGGACCAGTGCTTTGTATCAGTTTAAGAAGCAGAGTTGGACTAGATATGGTCCGTATGTGTAGGAAACACCGTTCTTTTGTTCTCAGCACACTCACGTTTCCTGCTGTCTTAGAGACTCTAGAAAGCAAGAGCGTGCTTCTTGTTCTAAAGCAGAGTGTGATCAATGGATGAGACAATGCTGTGTGTTTCACTTCAGAAATGGAGTTAAATCCCATGCTCTGAGTCTCCCTACAAGCAAGACTTCGTTTAAGGTAAGGGCAGTCACCTTTCTGCTCAAATGAACTACATTGTTCACGAAGCGCACACGTTTCTCATCTTAACTAAAAAGCATTGGATGTTAGAGGACCAGAGCATTGTATCAGTTTCAGAAGAAGATTTGGACTACATATAGTCAGTATGTGTAGGAAACACCGTTCTTTTGTTCTGGGCACACTCAGATTTGCTGCTGTAGTAGAGACTCTAGAAAGCAAGAGCGTGCTTCTTGCTCTAAAGCAGAGTGTGATCCATGGATGAGAACTATGCTGTATGTTTCCCTTCAGAAATGGAGTTAAATCCCAGACTCTGTGTCTTCCTACAGGCAAGACTTCGTTTCATGTAAGGGCAGTCACTTTTCAGCTCAAACGAACTACATCTTTCACGAAGCTCACACGTTTCTCATCTTAACAGACAAGCATTGGATTTTAGAGGACCAGTGCTTTGTATCAATTTAAGAAGCAGAGTTGGACTATATAATGTCCATATGTGTAGGATACACCGTTGTTTTGTTCTCAGCACACTCACGTTTCCTGCTGTCTTAGAGACTCTAGAAAGCAAGAGCGTGCTTCTTGTTCTAAAGCAGAGTGTGATCAATGGATGAGACAATGCTGTGTGTTTCACTTCAGAAATGGAGTTAAATCCCATGCTCTGAGTCTCCCTACAAGCAAGACTTCGTTTAAGGTAAGGGCAGTCACTTTTCTGCTCAAAGGAACTACATCCTTCACGAAGCTCACACGTTCCTCGTCTTAACAGACAAGCATTGGATGTTAGAGGACAAGTGCTTTGTATCAGTTTCAGAAGCAGAGTTGGACTAGATATGGTCCGTATGTGTAGGAAACACCGTTCTAGTGTTCTCAGCACACTCACGTTTCCTGCTCTCTTAGAGACTTTAGAAAGCAAGAGCGAGCTTCTCGCTCTAAAGCAGAGTGTGATCCATGGATGAGAACTATGCTGTGTGTTTCCCTTCAGAAATGGAGTTAAATCCCAGGCTCTGTGTCTTCCTACAAGCAAGACTTCGTTTCAGGTAAGGGCAGTCACTTTTCAGCTCAAACAAAGTACATCGTTCCCTGAGCTCACACGTTTCTCATCTTAACAGACAAGCATTGGATGTTAGAGGACCAGTGCTTTGTATCAGTTTAAGAAGCAGAGTTGGACTAGATATGATCCGTATGTGTAGGAAACACCGTTCTTTTGTTCTCAGCACACTCACGTTTCCTGCTGTCTTAGAGACTCTAGAAAGCAAGAGCGTGCTTCTTGTTCTAAAGCAGAGTCTGATCAATGGATGAGACAATGCTGTGTGTTTCACTTCAGAAATGGAGTTAAATCCCATGCTCTGAATCTCCCTACAAGCAAGACTTCGTTTAAGGTAAGGGCAGTCACTTTTCTGCTCAAAGGAACTACATCCTTCACGAAGCTCACACGTTTCTCATCTTACCTGACAAGCATTGGATGTTAGAGGACCAGTGCATCGTATCAGTTTCTGAAGAATATTTGGACTACATATAGTCAGTATATGTAGGAAACACCGTTCTTTTGTTCTCAGCACACTCAAGTTTCCTGCTGTCTTAGAGACTCTAGAAAGCAAGAGCGTGCTTCTTGTTCTAAAGCAGAGTGTGATCAATGGATGATTACACTGCTGTGTGTTTTACTTCAGAAATGGATTTAAATCCCAGGCTCTGAGTCTTCCTACAAGCAAAACTTCGTTTCAGGTAAGGGCAGTCACTTTTCTGCTCAAACGAACTACATCGTTCATGAGGCTCACACGTTTCTCATCTTAACTGACAAGCATTGGATGTTAGATGGTCAGTGCTTTGTGTCAGTTTCAGAAGCAGATTTGGACTACATATGGTCCATATGTGTAGGAAACACCGTTCTTTTGTTCTGGGCACACTCAGATTTCCTGCTGTATTAGAGACTCTAGAAAGCAAGAGTGTGCTTCTCCTCTAAAGCAGAGTGTGATCCATGGATTAGAACTATGCTGTGTGTTTCCCTTCAGAAATGGACTTAAATACCAGGCTCTGTGTCTTCCTACAAGCAAGACTTCGTTTCAGGTAAGGGCAGTCACTTTTCAGCTCAAACGAACTACATCGTTCACGGAGCTCAAACGTTTATCTTCTTAACAGACAAGCATTGGATGTTAGAGGACAAGTGCTTTGTATCAGTTTCAGAAGCAGAGTTGGACTAGATATGGTCCGTATGTGTAGGAAACACCGTTCTTTTGTTCTCAGCAAACTCACGTTTCCTGCTCTCTTAGAGACTTTAGAAAGCAAGAGCGTGCTTCTCGCTCTAAAGCAGAGTGTGATCCATGGATGAGAACTATGCTGTGTGTTTCCTTTCAGAAATGGAGTTAAATCCCAGGCTCTGTGTCTTCCTACAAGCAAGACTTCGTTTCAGGTAAGGGCAGTCACTTTTCAGCTCAAACGAACTACATCGTTCCCTGAGCTCACACGTTTCTCATCTTAACAGACAAGCATTGGATGT
The DNA here is from genome assembly GCA_949786385.1 of Onychomys leucogaster. NCBI lineage: Eukaryota > Metazoa > Chordata > Mammalia > Rodentia > Cricetidae > Onychomys > Onychomys leucogaster. The sequence goes on along the minus strand of CATKUP010000161.1, from coordinate 897,585 downwards.
TAGAGGACCAGTGCTTTGTATCAGTTTAAGAAGCAGAGTTGGACTAGATATGGTCCGTATGTGTAGGAAACACCGTTCTTTTGTTCTCAGCACACTCACGTTTCCTGCTGTCTTAGAGACTCTAGAAAGCAAGAGCGTGCTTCTTGTTCTAAAGCAGAGTGTGATCAATGGATGAGACAATGCTGTGTGTTTCACTTCAGAAATGGAGTTAAATCCCATGCTCTGAGTCTCCCTACAAGCAAGACTTCGTTTAAGGTAAGGGCAGTCACCTTTCTGCTCAAATGAACTACATTGTTCACGAAGCGCACACGTTTCTCATCTTAACTAAAAAGCATTGGATGTTAGAGGACCAGAGCATTGTATCAGTTTCAGAAGAAGATTTGGACTACATATAGTCAGTATGTGTAGGAAACACCGTTCTTTTGTTCTGGGCACACTCAGATTTGCTGCTGTAGTAGAGACTCTAGAAAGCAAGAGCGTGCTTCTTGCTCTAAAGCAGAGTGTGATCCATGGATGAGAACTATGCTGTATGTTTCCCTTCAGAAATGGAGTTAAATCCCAGACTCTGTGTCTTCCTACAGGCAAGACTTCGTTTCATGTAAGGGCAGTCACTTTTCAGCTCAAACGAACTACATCTTTCACGAAGCTCACACGTTTCTCATCTTAACAGACAAGCATTGGATTTTAGAGGACCAGTGCTTTGTATCAATTTAAGAAGCAGAGTTGGACTATATAATGTCCATATGTGTAGGATACACCGTTGTTTTGTTCTCAGCACACTCACGTTTCCTGCTGTCTTAGAGACTCTAGAAAGCAAGAGCGTGCTTCTTGTTCTAAAGCAGAGTGTGATCAATGGATGAGACAATGCTGTGTGTTTCACTTCAGAAATGGAGTTAAATCCCATGCTCTGAGTCTCCCTACAAGCAAGACTTCGTTTAAGGTAAGGGCAGTCACTTTTCTGCTCAAAGGAACTACATCCTTCACGAAGCTCACACGTTCCTCGTCTTAACAGACAAGCATTGGATGTTAGAGGACAAGTGCTTTGTATCAGTTTCAGAAGCAGAGTTGGACTAGATATGGTCCGTATGTGTAGGAAACACCGTTCTAGTGTTCTCAGCACACTCACGTTTCCTGCTCTCTTAGAGACTTTAGAAAGCAAGAGCGAGCTTCTCGCTCTAAAGCAGAGTGTGATCCATGGATGAGAACTATGCTGTGTGTTTCCCTTCAGAAATGGAGTTAAATCCCAGGCTCTGTGTCTTCCTACAAGCAAGACTTCGTTTCAGGTAAGGGCAGTCACTTTTCAGCTCAAACAAAGTACATCGTTCCCTGAGCTCACACGTTTCTCATCTTAACAGACAAGCATTGGATGTTAGAGGACCAGTGCTTTGTATCAGTTTAAGAAGCAGAGTTGGACTAGATATGATCCGTATGTGTAGGAAACACCGTTCTTTTGTTCTCAGCACACTCACGTTTCCTGCTGTCTTAGAGACTCTAGAAAGCAAGAGCGTGCTTCTTGTTCTAAAGCAGAGTCTGATCAATGGATGAGACAATGCTGTGTGTTTCACTTCAGAAATGGAGTTAAATCCCATGCTCTGAATCTCCCTACAAGCAAGACTTCGTTTAAGGTAAGGGCAGTCACTTTTCTGCTCAAAGGAACTACATCCTTCACGAAGCTCACACGTTTCTCATCTTACCTGACAAGCATTGGATGTTAGAGGACCAGTGCATCGTATCAGTTTCTGAAGAATATTTGGACTACATATAGTCAGTATATGTAGGAAACACCGTTCTTTTGTTCTCAGCACACTCAAGTTTCCTGCTGTCTTAGAGACTCTAGAAAGCAAGAGCGTGCTTCTTGTTCTAAAGCAGAGTGTGATCAATGGATGATTACACTGCTGTGTGTTTTACTTCAGAAATGGATTTAAATCCCAGGCTCTGAGTCTTCCTACAAGCAAAACTTCGTTTCAGGTAAGGGCAGTCACTTTTCTGCTCAAACGAACTACATCGTTCATGAGGCTCACACGTTTCTCATCTTAACTGACAAGCATTGGATGTTAGATGGTCAGTGCTTTGTGTCAGTTTCAGAAGCAGATTTGGACTACATATGGTCCATATGTGTAGGAAACACCGTTCTTTTGTTCTGGGCACACTCAGATTTCCTGCTGTATTAGAGACTCTAGAAAGCAAGAGTGTGCTTCTCCTCTAAAGCAGAGTGTGATCCATGGATTAGAACTATGCTGTGTGTTTCCCTTCAGAAATGGACTTAAATACCAGGCTCTGTGTCTTCCTACAAGCAAGACTTCGTTTCAGGTAAGGGCAGTCACTTTTCAGCTCAAACGAACTACATCGTTCACGGAGCTCAAACGTTTATCTTCTTAACAGACAAGCATTGGATGTTAGAGGACAAGTGCTTTGTATCAGTTTCAGAAGCAGAGTTGGACTAGATATGGTCCGTATGTGTAGGAAACACCGTTCTTTTGTTCTCAGCAAACTCACGTTTCCTGCTCTCTTAGAGACTTTAGAAAGCAAGAGCGTGCTTCTCGCTCTAAAGCAGAGTGTGATCCATGGATGAGAACTATGCTGTGTGTTTCCTTTCAGAAATGGAGTTAAATCCCAGGCTCTGTGTCTTCCTACAAGCAAGATTTCGTTTCAGGTAAGGGCAGTCACTTTTCAGCTCAAACGAACTACATCATTCCCTGAGCTCACACGTTTCTCATCTTAACAGACAAGCATTGGATGTTAGAGGACCAGTGCTTTGTATCAGTTTAAGAAGCAGTGTTGGACTAGATATGGTCCGTATGTGTAGGAAACACCGTTCGTTTGTTCTCAGCACACTCACCTTTCCTGCTGTCTTAGAGACTCTAGAATGCAGGAGCGTGCTTCTTGTTGTAAAGCAGAGTGTGATCAATGGATGATTACACTGCTGTGTGTTTTACTTCAGAAATGGATTTAAATCCCAGGCTCTGAGTCTTCCTACAAGCAAGACTTCAATTCAGGTAAGGGCAGTCACTTTTCTGCTCAAACAAACTACATCGTTCACGAAGCTCACACGTTTCTCATCTTAACAGACAAGCATTGGATATTAGAGGACCAGTTCTGTGTATCAGTTTCAGATGCAGAGTTGGACTATATAATGTCCGTTAGTGTAGGATACACCATTCTTATGTTCTCAGCACACTCACGTTTCCTGCTGTCTTAGAGAATTTAGAAAGCAAGAGCGTGCTTCTCGCTCTAAAGCAGAGTGTGATCCATGGATGAGAACTATGCTGTGTGTTTCCCTTCAGAAAAGGAGTTAAATCCCAGGCTCTGTGTCTTCCTACAAGCAAGACTTCGTTTCAAGTAAGGGCAGTCAGTTTTCAGCTCAAACGAACTACATCGTTCACGGAGCTCACACATTTCTCATCTTAACAGACAAGCATTGGATTTTAGAGGACCAGTGCTTTGTATCAGTTTCAGAAGCAGAGTTGGACTAGATATGGTCAGTATGTGTAGGAAACACTGTTCTTTTTTTCTCAGCACACTCACGTTTCCTGCTGTCTTATAGACTCTTGAAAGCAAGTGATTGCTTCTTGTTCTAAAGCAGAGTGTGATCAATAGATGAGACAATGCTGTGTGTTTCACTTCAGAAATGGAGTTAAATCCCATGATCTGAGTCTCCCTACAAGCAAGACTTCGTTTAAGGTAAGGGCAGTCACTTTTCTGCTCAAAGTAACTACATCCTTCACGAAGCTCACACGTTTCTCATCTTAAATGACAAGTATTGGATGTTAGAGGACCAGTTCTTTGTATCAGTTTCAGAAGCAGAGTTGGACTATATAATGTCCGTATGTGTAGGAAACACCGTTCTTTCGTTCTGGGCACTCTCCGATTTTCTGCTGTATTAGAGACTCTAGAAAGCAAGAGCGTGCTTCTTGCTCAAAAGCAGAGTGTGATCCATGGATGAGAACTATGCTGTAGGTTTCCCTACATAAATGGAGTTAAATCCCAGACTCTGTGTTTTCCTACAGGCAAGACTTCTTTTCAGGTAAGGGCAGTCACTTTTCTGCTCAAAGGAACTACATCGTTCACGAAGCTCACTCGTTTCTCATCTTAACTGACAAGCATTGGATGTTAGATGGTCAGTGCTTTGTGTCAGTTTCAGAAGCAGATTTGGACTACATATGGTCCATATGTGTAGGAAACACCGTTCTTTTGTTCTGGGCACACTCAGATTTCCTGCTGTATTAGAGACTCTAGAAAGCAAGAGTGTGCTTCTCGCTCTAAAGCAGAGTGTGATCCATGGATGAGAACTATGCTGTGTGTTTCCCTTCAGAAATGGAGTTAAATCCCAGGCTCTGTGTCTTCCTACAAGCAAGACTTCGTTTCAGGTAAGGGCAGTCACTTTTCGGCTCAAACGAACTACATCGTTCCCTGAGCTCACACGTTTCTCATCTTAACAGACAAGCATTGGATGTTAGAGGACCAGTGCTTTGTATCAGTTTCAGAAGCAGAGTTGGACTAGATATGGTCCGTATGTGTAGGAAACACCGTTCTTTTGTTCTCAGCACACTCACGTTTCCTGCTGTCTTAGAGACTCTAGAAAGCAAGAGCGTGCTTCTTGTTCTAAAGCAGAATGTGATCAATGGATGAGACAATGCTGTGTGTTTCACTTCAGAAATGGAGTTAAATCCCATGCTCTGAGTCTCCCTACAAGCAAGACTTCGTTTAAGGTAAGGGCAGTCACCTTTCTGCTCAAATGAACTACATTGTTCACGAAGCGCACACGTTTCTCATCTTAACTAAAAAGCATTGGATGTTAGAGGACCAGAGCATTGTATCAGTTTCAGAAGAAGATTTGGACTACATATAGTCAGTATGTGTAGGAAACACCGTTCTTTTGTTCTGGGCACACTCAGATTTGCTGCTGTAGTAGAGACTCTAGAAAGCAAGAGCGTGCTTCTTGCTCTAAAGCAGAGTGTGATCCATGGATGAGAACTATGCTGTATGTTTCCCTTCAGAAATGGAGTTAAATCCCAGACTCTGTGTCTTCCTACAGGCAAGACTTCGTTTCATGTAAGGGCAGTCACTTTTCAGCTCAAACGAACTACATCTTTCACGAAGCACATACGTTTCTCATCTTAACAGACAAGCATTGGATTTTAGAGGACCAGTGCTTTGTATCAATTTAAGAAGCAGAGTTGGACTATATAATGTCCATATGTGTAGGATACACCGTTGTTTTGTTCTCAGCACACTCACGTTTCCTGCTGTCTTAGAGACTCTAGAAAGCAAGAGCGTGCTTCTTGTTCTAAAGCAGAGTGTGATCAATGGATGAGACAATGCTGTGTGTTTCACTTCAGAAATGGAGTTAAATCCCATGCTCTGAGTCTCCCTACAAGCAAGACTTCGTTTAAGGTAAGGGCAGTCACTTTTCTGCTCAAAGGAACTACATCCTTCACGAAGCTCACACGTTCCTCGTCTTAACAGACAAGCATTGGATGTTAGAGGACAAGTGCTTTGTATCAGTTTCAGAAGCAGAGTTGGACTAGATATGGTCCGTATGTGTAGGAAACACCGTTCTAGTGTTCTCAGCACACTCAGTTTCCTGCTCTCTTAGAGACTTTAGAAAGCAAGAGCGAGCTTCTCGCTCTAAAGCAGAGTGTGATCCATGGATGAGAACTATGCTGTGTGTTTCCCTTCAGAAATGGAGTTCAATCCCAGGCTCTGTGTCTTCCTACAAGCAAGACTTCGTTTCAGGTAAGGGCAGTCACTTTTCAGCTCAAACAAAGTACATCGTTCCCTGAGCTCACACGTTTCTCATCTTAACAGACAAGCATTGGATGTTAGAGGACCAGTGCTTTGTATCAGTTTAAGAAGCAGAGTTGGACTAGATATGGTCCGTATGTGTAGGAAACACCGTTCTTTTGTTCGCAGCACACTCACGTTTCCTGCTGTCTTAGAGACTCTAGAAAGCAAGAGCGTGCTTCTTGTTCTAAAGCAGAGTATGATCAATGGATGAGACAATGCTGTGTGTTTCACTTCAGAAATGGAGTTAAATCCCATGCTCTGAATCTCCCTACAAGCAAGACTTCGTTTAAGGTAAGGGCAGTCACTTTTCTGCTCAAAGGAACTACATCCTTCACGAAGCTCACACGTTTCTCATCTTACCTGACAAGCATTGGATGTTAGAGGACCAGTGCATCGTATCAGTTTCTGAAGAAGATTTGGACTACATATAGTCAGTATATGTAGGAAACACCGTTCTTTTGTTCTCAGCACACTCAAGTTTCCTGCTGTCTTAGAGACTCTAGAAAGCAAGTGCGTGCTTCTTGTTCTAAAGCAGAGTGTGATCAATGCATGATTACACTGCTGTGTGTTTTACTTCAGAAATGGATTTAAATCCCAGGCTCTGAGTCTTCCTACAAGCAAAACTTCGTTTCAGGTAAGGGCAGTCACTTTTCTGCTCAAACGAACTACATCGTTCATGAGGCTCACACGTTTCTCATCTTAACTGACAAGCATTGGATGTTAGATGGTCAGTGCTTTGTGTCAGTTTCAGAAGCAGATTTGGACTACATATGGTCCATATGTGTAGGAAACACCGTTCTTTTGTTCTGGGCACACTCAGATTTCCTGCTGTATTAGAGATTCTAGAAAGCAAGAGTGTGCTTCTCGCTCTAAAGCAGAGTGTGATCCATGGATTAGAACTATGCTGTGTGTTTCCCTTCAGAAATGGACTTAAATCCCAGGCTCTGTGTCTTCCTACAAGCAAGACTTCGTTTCAGGTAAGGGCAGTCACTTTTCAGCTCAAACGAACTACATCGTTCACGGAGCTCAAACGTTTATCTTCTTAACAGACAAGCATTGGATGTTAGAGGACAAGTGCTTTGTATCAGTTTCAGAAGCAGTGTTGGACTAGATATGGTCCGTATGTGTAGGAAACACCGTTCTTTTGTTCTCAGCAAACTCACGTTTCCTGCTCTCTTAGAGACTTTAGAAAGCAAGAGCGTGCTTCTCGCTCTAAAGCAGAGTGTGATCCATGGATGAGAACTATGCTGTGTGTTTCCTTTCAGAAATGGAGTTAAATCCCAGGCTCTGTGTCTTCCTACAAGCAAGATTTCGTTTCAGGTAAGGGCAGTCACTTTTCAGCTCAAACGAACTACATCGTTCCCTGAGCTCACACGTTTCTCATCTTAACAGACAAGCATTGGATGTTAGAGGACCAGTGCTTTGTATCAGTTTAAGAAGCAGTGTTGGACTAGATATGGTCCGTATGTGTACGAAACACCGTTCTTTTGTTCTCAGCACACTCACGTTTCCTGCTGTCTTAGAGACTCTAGAATGCAGGAGCGTGCTTCTTGTTGTAAAGCAGAGTGTGATCAATGGATGATTACACTGCTGTGTGTTTTACTTCAGAAATGGAGTTAAATCCCAGGCTCTGAGTCTTCCTACAAGCAAGACTTCAATTCAGGTAAGGGCAGTCACTTTTCTGCTCAAACGAACTACATCGTTCACGAAGCTCACACGTTTCTCATCTTAACAGACAAGCATTGGATATTAGAGGACCAGTTCTGTGTATCAGTTTCAGATGCAGAGTTGGACTATATAATGTCCGTTAGTGTAGGATACACCATTCTTATGTTCTCAGCACACTCACGTTTCCTGCTGTCTTAGAGAATTTAGAAAGCAAGAGCGTGCTTCTCGCTCTAAAGCAGAGTGTGATCCATGGATGAGAACTATGCTGTGTGTTTCCCTTCAGAAAACGAGTTAAATCCCAGGCTCTGTGTCTTCCTACAAGCAAGACTTCGTTTCAAGTAAGGGCAGTCACTTTTCAGCTCAAAAGAACTACATCGTTCACGGAGCTCACACATTTCTCATCTTAACAGACAAGCATTGGATTTTAGAGGACCAGTGCTTTGTATCAGTTTCAGAAGCAGAGTTGGACTAGATATGGTCAGTATGTGTAGGAAACACTGTTCTTTTTTTCTCAGCACACTCACGTTTCCTGCTGTCTTAGAGACTCTAGAAAGCAAGTGCTTGCTTCTTGTTCTAAAGCAGAGTGTGATCAATGGATGAGACAATGCTGTGTGTTTCACTTCAGAAATGGAGTTAAATCCCATGCTCTGAGTCTCCCTACAAGCAAGACTTCGTTTAAGGTAAGGGCAGTCACTTTTCTGCTCAAAGTAACTACATCCTTCACGAAGCTCACACGTTTCTCATCTTAAATGACAAGTATTGGATGTTAGAGGACCAGTTCTTTGTATCAGTTTCAGAAGCAGAGTTGGACTATATAATGTCCGTATGTGTAGGATACAACATTCTTTTGTTCTCAGCACACTCACGTTTCCTTCTGTCTTAGAGACTCTAGAAAGCAAGAGCGTGCTTCTTGTTCTAAAGCAGAGTGTGATCAATGGATGATTACACTGCTGTGTGTTTTACTTCAGAAATGGATTTAAATCCCAGGCTCTGAGTCTTCATACAAGCAAGACTTCAATTCAGGTAAGGGCAGTCACTTTTCTGCTCAAACGAACTACATCGTTCCCTGAGCTCACACTTTTCTCATCTTAACAGACAAGCATTGGATGTTAGAGGACCAGAGCTTTGTATCAGTTTAAGAAGCAGAGTAGGACTAGATATGGTCCGTATGTGTAGGAAACACCATTCTTTTGTTCTCAGCAAACTCACGTTTCCTGCTGTCTTAGAGACTCTAGAAAGCAAGAGCGTGCTTCTTGTTCTAAATCCGAGTGTGATCAATGGATGAGGCAATGCTGTGTGTTTCACTTCAGAAATGGAGTTAAATCCCATGCTCTGAGTCTCCCTACAAGCAAGACTTCGTTTAAGGTAAGGGCAGTCACTTTTCTGCTCAAAGTAACTACATCCTTCACGAAGCTCACACTTTTCTCATCTTAAATGACAAGCATTGGATGTTAGAGGACCAGTGCATTCTATCAGTTTCTGAAGAAGATTTGGACTACATATACTCAGTATGTGAATGAAACACCGTTCTTTTGTTCTGGGCACACTCAGATTTCCTGCTGTATTAGAGACTCTAGAAAGCAAGAGTGTGCTTCTCACTCTAAAGCAGAGTGTGATCCATGGATGAGAACTATGCTGTGAGTTTCCCTTCAGAAATGGAGTTAAATCCCACGCTCTGTGTCTTCCTACAAGCAAGACTTCGTTTCAGGTAAGGGCAGTCACTTTTCAGCTCAAACGAACTACATCGTTCAGGGAGCTCACACGTTTGTCATCTTAACAGACAAGCATTGGATGTTAGAGGACAAGTGCTTTGTATCAGTTTCAGAAGCAGAGTTGGACTAGATATGGTCCGTATGTGTAGGAAACACCGTTCTATTGTTCTCAGCACACTCACGTTTCCTGCTCTCTTAGAGACTTTAGAAAGCAAGAGCGAGCTTCTCGCTCTAAAGCAGAGTGTGATCCATGGATGAGAACTATGCTGTGTGTTTCCCTTCAGAAATGGAGTTAAATCCCAGACTCTGTGTCATCCTACAAGCAAGACTTCGTTTCAGGTAAGGGCAGTCACTTTTCTGCTCAAACGAACTACATCGTTCACGGAGCTCACACGTTTCTCATCTTAACAGACAAGCATTGGATGTTAGAGGACCAGTGCTTTGTATCAGTTTAAGAAGCAGAGTTGGACTAGATATGGTCCGTATGTGTAGGAAACACCGTTCTTTTGTTCTCAGCACACTCACGTTTCCTGCTGTCTTAGAGACTCTAGAAAGCAAGAGCGTGCTTCTTGTTCTAAAGCAGAGTGTGATCAATGGATGATTACACTGCTGTGTGTTTTACTTCAGAAATGGATTTAAATCCCAGGCTCTGAGTCTTCCTACAAGCAAGACTTCGTTTCAGGTAAGGGCAGTCACTTTTCTGCTCAAACGAACTACATCGTTCATGAGGCTCACACGTTTCTCATCTTAACTGACAAGCATTGGATGTTAGATGGTCAGTGCTTTGTGTCAGTTTCAGAAGCAGATTTGGACTACATATGGTCCATATGTGTAGGAAACACCGTTCTTTTGTTCTGGGCACACTCAGATTTCCTGCTGTATTAGAGACTCTAGAAAGCAAGAGTGTGCTTCTCGCTCTAAAGCAGAGTGTGATCCATGGATTAGAACTATGCTGGGTGTTTCCCTTCAGAAATGGACTTAAATCCCAGGCTCTGTGTCTTCCTACAAGCAAGACTTCGATTCAGGTAAGGGCAGTCACTTTTCAGCTCAAACGAACTACATCGTTCCCTGAGCTCACACGTTTCTCATCTTAACAGACAAGCATTGGATGTTAGAGGACCAGTGCTTTGTATCAGTTTAAGAAGCAGTGTTGGACTAGATATGGTCCGTATGTGTACGAAACACCGTTCTTTTGTTCTCAGCACACTCACGTTTCCTGCTGTCTTAGAGACTCTAGAATGCAGGAGCGTGCTTCTTGTTGTAAAGCAGAGTGTGATCAATGGATGATTACAGTGCTGTGTGTTTTACTTCAGAAATGGAGTTAAATCCCAGGCTCTGAGTCTTCCTACAAGCAAGACTTCAATTCAGGTAAGGGCAGTCACTTTTCTGCTCATACGAACTACATCGTTCACGAAGCTCACACGTTTCTCATCTTAACAGACAAGCATTGGATATTAGAGGACCAGTTCTGTGTATCAGTTTCAGATGCAGAGTTGGACTATATAATGTCCGTTAGTGTAGGATACACCATTCTTATGTTCTCAGCACACTCACGTTTCCTGCTGTCTTAGAGAATTTAGAAAGCAAGAGCGTGCTTCTCGCTCTAAAGCAGAGTGTGATCCATGGATGAGAACTATGCTGTGTGTTTCCCTTCAGAAAACGAGTTAAATCCCAGGCTCTGTGTCTTCCTACAAGCAAGACTTCGTTTCAAGTAAGGGCAGTCACTTTTCAGCTCAAACGAACTACATCGTTCACGGAGCTCAAACATTTCTCATCTTAACAGACAAGCATTGGATTTTAGAGGACCAGTGCTTTGTATCAGTTTCAGAAGCAGAGTTGGACTAGATATGGTCAGTATGTGTAGGAAACACTGTTCTTTTTTTCTCAGCACACTCACGTTTCCTGCTGTCTTAGAGACTCTAGAAAGCAAGTGCTTGCTTCTTGTTCTAAAGCAGAGTGTGATCAATGGATGAGACAATGCTGTGTGTTTCACTTCAGAAATGGAGTTAAATCCCATGCTCTGAGTCTCCCTACAAGCAAGACTTCGTTTAAGGTAAGGGCAGTCACTTTTCTGGTCAAAGTAACTACATCCTTCACGAAGCTCACACGTTTCTCATCTTAAATGACAAGTATTGGATGTTAGAGGACCAGTTCTTTGTATCAGTTTCAGAAGCAGAGTTGGACTATATAATGTCCGTATGTGTAGGATACAACATTCTTTTGTTCTCAGCACACTCACGTTTCCTTCTGTCTTAGAGACTCTAGAAAGCAAGAGCGTGCTTCTTGTTCTAAAGCAGAGTGTGATCAATGGATGATTACACTGCTGTGTGTTTTACTTCAGAAATGGATTTAAATCCCAGGCTCTGAGTCTTCATACAAGCAAGACTTCAATTCAGGTAAGGGCAGTCACTTTTCTGCTCAAACGAACTACATCGTTCCCTGAGCTCACACTTTTCTCATCTTAACAGACAAGCATTGGATGTTAGAGGACCAGAGCTTTGTATCAGTTTAAGAAGCAGAGTAGGACTACATATGGTCCGTATGTGTAGGAAACACCATTCTTTTGTTCTCAGCAAACTCACGTTTCCTGCTGTCTTAGAGACTCTAGAAAGCAAGAGCGTGCTTCTTGTTCTAAAGCCGAGTGTGATCAATGGATGAGACAATGCTGTGTGTTTCACTTCAGAAATGGAGTTAAAGCCCATGCTCTGAGTCTCCCTACAAGCAAGACTTCGTTTAAGGTAAGGGCAGTCACTTTTCTGCTCAAAGTAACTACATCCTTCACGAAGCTCACACTTTTCTCATCTTAAATGACAAGCATTGGATGTTAGAGGACCAGTGCATTCTATCAGTTTCTGAAGAAGATTTGGACTACATATACTCAGTATGTGAATGAAACACCGTTCTTTTGTTCTGGGCACACTCAGATTTCCTGCTGTATTAGAGACTCTAGAAAGCAAGAGTGTGCTTCTCACTCTAAAGCAGAGTGTGATCCATGGATGAGAACTATGCTGTGAGTTTCCCTTCAGAAATGGAGTTAAATCCCAGGCTCTGTGTCTTCCTACAAGCAAGACTTCGTTTCAGGTAAGGGCAGTCACTTTTCAGCTCAAACGAACTACATCGTTCAGGGAACTCACATGTTTGTCGTCTTAACAGACAAGCATTGGATGTTAGAGGACAAGTGCTTTGTATCAGTTTCAGAAGCAGAGTTGGACTAGATATGGTCCGTATTTGTAGGAAACACCGTTCTATTGTTCTCAGCACACTCACGTTTCCTGCTCTCTTAGAGACTTTAGAAAGCAAGAGCGAGCTTCTCGCTCTAAAGCAGAGTGTGATCCATGGATGAGAACTATGCTGTGTGTTTCCCTTCAGAAATGGAGTTAAATCCCAGACTCTGTGTCATCCTACAAGCAAGACTTCGTTTCAGGTTAGGGCAGTCACTTTTCAGCTCAAACGAACTACATCGTTCACGGAGCTCACACATTTCTCATCTTAACAGACAAGCATTGGATGTTAGAGGACCAGTGCTTTGTATCAGTTTAAGAAGCAGAGTTGGACTAGATATGGTCCGTATGTGTAGGAAACACCGTTCTTTTGTTCTCAGCACACTCACGTTTCCTGCTGTCTTAGAGATTCTAGAAAGCAAGAGCGTGCTTCTTGTTCTAAAGCAGAGTGTGATCAATGGATGATTACACTGCTGTGTGTTTTACTTCAGAAATGGATTTAAATCCCAGGCTCTGAGTCTTCCTACAAGCAAGACTTCGTTTCAGGTAAGGGCAGTCACTTTTCTGCTCAAACGAACTACATCGTTCATGAGGCTCACACGTTTCTCATCTTAACTGACAAGCATTGGATGTTAGATGGTCAGTGCTTTGTGTCAGTTTCAGAAGCAGATTTGGACTACATATGGTCCATATGTGTAGGAAACACCGTTCTTTTGTTCTGGGCACACTCAGATTTCCTGCTGTATTAGAGACTCTAGAAAGCAAGAGTGTGCTTCTCGCTCTAAAGCAGAGTGTGATCCATGGATTAGAACTATGCTGTGTGTTTCCCTTCAGAAATGGACTTAAATCCCAGGCTCTGTGTCTTCCTACAAGCAAGACTTCGATTCAGGTAAGGGCAGTCACTTTTCAGCTCAAACGAACTACATCGTTTCCTGAGCTCACACGTTTCTCATCTTAACAGACAAGCATTGGATGTTAGAGGACCAGTGCTTTGTATCAGTTTAAGAAGCAGTGTTGGACTAGATATGGTCCGTATGTGTACGAAACACCGTTCTTTTGTTCTCAGCACACTCACGTTTCCTGCTGTCTTAGAGACTCTAGAATGCAGGAGCGTGCTTCTTGTTGTAAAGCAGAGTGTGCTCAATGGATGATTACACTGCTGTGTGTTTTACTTCAGAAATGGAGTTAAATCCCAGGCTCTGAGTCTTCCTACAAGCAAGACTTCAATTCAGGTAAGGGCAGTCACTTTTCTGCTCAAACGAACTACATCGTTCACGAAGCTCACACGTTTCTCATCTTAACAGACAAGCATTGGATATTAGAGGACCAGTTCTGTGTATCAGTTTCAGATGCAGAGTTGGACTATATAATGTCCGTTAGTGTAGGATACACCATTCTTATGTTCTCAGCACACTCACGTTTCCTGCTGTCTTAGAGAATTTAGAAAGCAAGAGCGTGCTTCTCGCTCTAAAGCAGAGTGTGATCCATGGATGAGAACTATGCTGTGTGTTTCCCTTCAGAAAACGAGTTAAATCCCAGGCTCTGTGTCTTCCTACAAGCAAGACTTCGTTTCAAGTAAGGGCAGTCAGTTTTCAGCTCAAACGAACTACATCGTTCACGGAGCTCACACATTTCTCATCTTAACAGACAAGCATTGGATTTTAGAGGACCAGTGGTTTGTATCAGTTTCAGAAGCAGAGTTGGACTAGATATGGTCTGTATGTGTAGGAAACACTGTTCTTTTTTTCTCAGCACACTCACGTTTCCTGCTGTCTTAGAGACTCTAGAAAGCAAGTGCTTGCTTCTTGTTCTAAAGCAGAGTGTGATCAATGGATGAGACAATGCTGTGTGTTTCACTTCAGAAATGGAGTTAAATCCCATGCTCTGAGTCTCCCTACAAGCAAGACTTCGTTTAAGGTAAGGGCAGTCACTTTTCTGCTCAAAGGAACTACATCGTTCACGAAGCTCACACGTTTCTCATCTTAACTGACAAGCATTGGATGTTAGATGGTCAGTGCTTTGTGTCAGTTTCAGAAGCAGATTTGGACTACATATGGTCCATATGTGTAGGAAACACCGTTCTTTTGTTCTGGGCACACTCAGATTTCCTGCTGTATTAGAGACTCTAGAAAGCAAGAGTGTGCTTCTCGATCTAAAGCAGAGTGTGATCCATGGATGAGAACTATGCTGTAGGTTTCCCTACAGAAATGGAGTTAAATCCCAGTCTCTGTGTCTTCCTACAGGCAAGACTTCTTTTCAGGTAAGGGCAGTCACTTTTCAGCTCAAACGAACTACATCGTTCACGAAGCTCACACGTTCCTCGTCTTAACAGACAAGCATTGGATTTTAGAGGACCAGTGCTTTGTATCAATTTCAGAAGCAGAGTTGGACTATATAATGTCCGTATGTGTAGGAAACACTGTTCTTTTGTTCTCAGCACACTCACGTTTCCTGCTGTCTTAGAGACTCTAGAAAGCAAGAGCGTACTTCTTGTTCTAAAGCAGAGTGTGATCAATGGATGATTACACTGCTGTGTGTTTTACTTCAGAAATGGATTTAAATCCCAGGCTCTGAGTCTTCCTACAAGCAAGACTTCAATTCAGGTAAGGGCAGTCACTTTTCAGCTCAAACGAACTACATCGTTCACGGAGCTCACACGTTTCTCATCTTAAATGACAAGTATTGGATGTTAGAGGACCAGTTCTTTGTATCAGTTTCAGAAGCAGAGTTGGACTATATAATGTCCGTATGTGTAGGATACACCATTCTTTTGTTCTGAGCACACTCACGTTTCCTTCTGTCTTAGAGACTCTAGAAAGCAAGAGCGTGCTTCTTGTTCTAAAGCAGAGTGTGATCAATGGATGATTACACTGCTGTGTGTTTCACTTCAGAAATGGAGTTAAATCCCATGCTCTGAGTCTCCCTACAAGCAAGATTTCGTTTAAGGTAAGGGCAATCACTTTTCTGCTCAAAGTAACTACATCCTTCACGAAGCTCACACTTTTCTCATCTTAAATGACAAGCATTGGATGTTAGAGGACCAGTGCATTCTATCAGTTTCTGAAGAAGATTTGGACTACATATACTCAGTATGTGAATGAAACACCGTTCTTTTGTTCTGGGCACACTCAGATTTCCTGCTGTATTAGAGACTCTAGAAAGCAAGAGTGTGCTTCTCACTCTAAAGCAGAGTGTGATCCATGGATGAGAACTATGCTGTGTGTTTCCATCAGAAATGGAGTTAAATCCCACGCTCTGTGTCTTCCTACAAGCAAGACTTCGTTTCAGGTAAGGGCAGTCACTTTTCAGCTCAAACGAACTACATCGTTCAGGGAGCTCACACGTTTGTCATCTTAACAGACAAGCATTGCATGTTAGAGGACAAGTGCTTTGTATCAGTTTCAGAAGCAGAGTTGGACTAGATATGGTCCGTATGTGTAGGAAACACCGTTCTAGTGTTCTCAGCACACTCACGTTTCCTGCTCTCTTAGAGACTTTAGAAAGCAAGAGCGAGCTTCTCGCTCTAAAGCAGAGTGTGATCCATGGATGAGAACTATGCTGTGTGTTTCCCTTCAGAAATGGAGTTAAATCCCAGGCTCTGTGTCTTCCTACAAGCAAGACTTCGTTTCAGGTAAGGGCAGTCACTTTTCAGCTCAAACAAAGTACATCGTTCCCTGAGCTCACACGTTTCTCATCTAAACAGACAAGCATTGGATGTTAGAGCACCAGTGCTTTGTATCAGTTTAAGAAGCAGAGTTGGACTAGATATGGTCCGTATGTGTAGGAAACACCGTTCTTTTGTTCTCAGCACACTCACGTTTCCTGCTGTCTTAGAGACTCTAGAAAGCAAGAGCGTGCTTCTTGTTCTAAAGCAGAGTCTGATCAATGGATGAGACAATGCTGTGTGTTTCAGTTCAGAAATGGAGTTAAATCCCATGCTCTGAATCTCCCTACAAGCAAGACTTCGTTTAAGGTAAGGGCAGTCACCTTTCTGCTCAAAGGAACTACATTGTTCACGAAGCTCACACATTTCTCATCTTAACAGACAAGGATTGGATTTTAGAGGACCAGTGCTTTGTATCAGTTTCAGAAGCAGAGTTGGACTAGATATGGTCCGTATGTGTAGGAAACACTGTTCTTTTTTTCTCAGCACACCCACGTTTCCTGCTGTCTTAGAGACTCTAGAAAGCAAGTGCGTGCTTCTTGTTCTAAAGCAGAGTGTGATCAATGGATGAGACAATGCTGTGTGTTTCACTTCAGAAATGGAGTTAAATTCCATGCTCTGAGTCTCCCTACAAGCAAGACTTCGTTTAAGGTAAGGGCAGTCACTTTTCTGCTCAAAGGAACTACATCCTTCACGAAGCTCACACGTTTCTCATCTTAAATGACAAGTATTGGATGTTAGAGGACCAGTTCTTTGTATCAGTTTCAGAAGAAGAGTTGGACTATATAATGTCCGTATGTGTAGGATACACCATTCTTTTGTTCTCAGCACACTCACGTTTCCTTCTGTCTTAGAGTCTCTAGAAAGCAAGAGCGTGCTTCTTGTTCTAAAGCAGAGTGTGATCAATGGATGATTACACTGCTGTGTGTTTTACTTCAGAAATGGATTTAAATCCCAGGCTCTGAGTCTTCCTACAAGCAAGACTTCAATTCAGGTAAGGGCAGTCACTTTTCTGCTCAAACGAACTACATCGTTCCCTGAGCTCACACTTTTCTCATCTTAACAGACAAGCATTGGATGTTAGAGGACAAGTGCTTTGTATCAGTTTCAGAAGCAGAGTTGGACTATATAATGTCCGTATGTGTAGGAAACACCGTTCTTTTGTTCTCAGCACACTCACGTTTCCTGCTGTCTTAGAGACTTTAGAAAGCAAGAGCGTGCTTCTCGCTCTAAAGCAGAGTGTGATCCATGGATGAGAACTATGCTGTGTGTTTCCCTTCAGAAAAGGAGTTAAATCCCAGGCTCTGTGTCTTCCTACAAGCAAGACTTCGTTTCAGGTAAGGGCAGTCACTTTTCAGCTCAAACGAACTACATCGTTCACGGAGCTCACACGTTTCTCATCTTAACAGACAAGCATTGGATGTTAGAGCACCAGTGCTTTGTATCAGTTTCAGAAGCAGAGTTGGAATAGATATGGTCCGTATGGGTAGGAAACACTGTTCTTTTTTTCTCAGCACACTCACGTTTCCTGCTGTCTTAGAGACTCTAGAAAGCAAGTGCGTGCTTCTTGTTCTAAAGCAGAGTGTGATCAATGGATGAGACAATGCTGTGTGTTTCACTTCAGAAATGGAGTTAAATCCCATGCTCTGAGTCTCCCTACAAGCAAGACTTCGTTTAAGGTAAGGGCAGTCACTTTTCTGCTCAAAGTAACTACATCCTTCACGAAGCTCACACGTTTCTCATCTTAAATGACAAGTATTGGATGTTAGAGGACCAGTTCTTTGTATCAGTTTCAGAAGCAGAGTTGGACTATATAATGTCCGTATGTGTAGGATACACCATTCTTTTGTTCTGAGCACACTCACGTTTCCTTCTGTCTTAGAGACTCTAGAAAGCAAGAGCGTGCTTCTTCTTCTAAAGCAGAGTGTGATCAATGGATGATTACACTGCTGTGTGTTTCACTTCAGAAATGGAGTTAAATCCCATGCTCTGAGTCTCCCTACAAGCAAGATTTCGTTTAAGGTAAGGGCAATCACTTTTCTGTTCAAAGTAACTACATCCTTCACGAAGCTCACACTTTTCTCATCTTAAATGACAAGCATTGGATGTTAGAGGACCAGTGCATTCTATCAGTTTCTGAAGAAGATTTGGACTACATATACTCAGTATGTGAATGAAACACCGTTCTTTTGTTCTGGGCACACTCAGATTTCCTGCTGTATTAGAGACTCTAGAAAGCAAGAGTGTGCTTCTCACTCTAAAGCAGAGTGTGATCCATGGATGAGAACTATGCTGTGTGTTTCCCTTAGAAATGGAGTTAAATCCCACGCTCTGTGTCTTCCTACAATCAAGACTTCGTTTCAGGTAAGGGCAGTCACTTTTCAGCTCAAACGAACTACATCGTTCAGGGAGCTCACACGTTTGTCATCTTAACAGACAAGCATTGGATGTTAGAGGACAAGTGCTTTGTATCAGTTTCAGAAGCAGAGTTGGACTAGATATGGTCCGTATGTGTAGGAAACACCGTTCTAGTGTTCTCAGCACACTCATGTTTCCTGCTCTCTTAGAGACTTTAGAAAGCAAGAGCGAGCTTCTCGCTCTAAAGCAGAGTGTGATCCATGGATGAGAACTATGCTGTGTGTTTCCCTTCAGAAATGGAGTTAAATCCCAGGCTCTGTGTCTTCCTACAAGCAAGACTTCGTTTCAGGTAAGGGCAGTCACTTTTCAGCTCAAACGAACTACATCGTTCCCTGAGCTCACACGTTTCTCATCTTAACAGACAAGCATTGGATGTTAGAGGACCAGTGCTTTGTATCAGTTTAAGAAGCAGAGTTGGACTAGATATGGTCCGTATGTGTAGGAAACACCGTTCTTTTGTTCTCAGCACACTCACGTTTCCTGCTGTCTTAGAGACTCTAGAAAGCAAGAGCGTGCTTCTTGTTCTAAAGCAGAGTGTGATCAATGGATGATTACACTGCTGTGTGTTTTACTTCAGAAATGGATTTAAATCCCAGGCTCTGAGTCTTCATACAAGCAAGACTTCAATTCAGGTAAGGGCAGTCACTTTTCTGCTCAAACGAACTACATCGTTCCCTGAGCTCACACTTTTCTCATCTTAACAGACAAGCATTGGATGTTAGAGGACAAGTGCTTTGTATCAGTTTCAGAAGCAGAGTTGGACTATATAATGTCCGTATGTGTAGGAAACACCGTTCTTTTGTTCTCAGCACACTCACGTTTCCTGCTGTCTTAGAGACTTTAGAAAGCAAGAGCGTGCTTCTCGCTCTAAAGCAGAGTGTGATCCATGGATGAGAACTATGCTGTGTGTTTCCCTTCAGAAAAGGAGTTAAATCCCAGGCTCTGTGTCTTCCTACAAGCAAGACTTCGTTTCAGGTAAGGGCAGTCACTTTTCAGCTCAAACGAACTACATCGTTCACGGAGCTCACACGTTTCTCATCTTAACAGACAAGCATTGGATGTTAGAGCACCAGTGCTTTGTATCAGTTTCAGAAGCAGAGTTGGACTAGATATGGTCCGTATGGGTAGGAAACACTGTTCTTTTTTTCTCAGCACACTCACGTTTCCTGCTGTCTTAGAGACTCTAGAAAGCAAGTGCGTGCTTCTTGTTCTAAACCAGAGTGTGATCAATGGATGAGACAATGCTGTGTGTTTCACTTCAGAAATGGAGTTAAATCCCATGCTCTGAGTCTCCCTACAAGCAAGACTTTGTTTAAGGTAAGGGCAGTCACTTTTCTGCTCAAAGTAACTACATCCTTCACGAAGCTCACACGTTTCTCATCTTAAATGACAAGTATTGGATGTTAGAGGACCAGTTCTTTGTATCAGTTTCAGAAGCAGAGTTGGACTATATAATGTCCGTATGTGTAGGATACACCATTCTTTTGTTCTGAGCACACTCACGTTTCCTTCTGTCTTAGAGCCTCTAGAAAGCAAGAGCGTGCTTCTTGTTCTAAAGCAGAGTGTGATCAATGGATGATTACACTGCTGTGTGTTTCACTTCAGAAATGGAGTTAAATCCCATGCTCTGAGTCTCCCTACAAGCAAGATTTCGTTTAAGGTAAGGGCAATCACTTTTCTGCTCAAAGTAACTACATCCTTCACGAAGCTCACACTTTTCTCATCTTAAATGACAAGCATTGGATGTTAGAGGACCAGTGCATTCTATCAGTTTCTGAAGAAGATTTGGACTACATATACTCAGTATGTGAATGAAACACCGTTCTTTTGTTCTGGGCACACTCAGATTTCCTGCTGTATTAGAGACTCTAGAAAGCAAGAGTGTGCTTCTCACTCTAAAGCAGAGTGTGATCCATGGATGAGAACTATGCTGTGTGTTTCCCTTCAGAAATGGAGTTAAATCCCAGGCTCTGTGTCTTCCTACAAGCAACATTTCGTTTCAGGTAAGGGCAGTCACTTTTCAGCTCAAACGAACTACATCGTTCAGGGAGCTCACACGTTTGTCATCTTAACAGACAAGCATTGGATGTTAGAGGACAAGTGCTTTGTATCAGTTTAAGAAGCAGAGTTGGACTAGATATGGTCCGTATGTGTAGGAAACACCGTTCTTTTGTTCTCAGCACACTCACGTTTCCTGCTGTCTTAGAGACTCTAGAAAGCAAGAGCGTGCTTCTTGTTCTAAAGCAGAGTCTGATCAATGGATGAGACAATGCTGTGTGTTTTACTTCAGAAATGGATTTAAATCCCAGGCTCTGAGTCTTCCTACAAGCAAGACTTCGTTTCAGGTAAGGGCAGTCACTTTTCAGCTCAAACGAACTACATCGTTCAGGGAGCTCACACGTTTGTCATCTTAACAGACAAGCATTGGATGTTAGAGGACAAGTGCTTTGTATCAGTTTCAGAAGCAGAGTTGGACTAGATATGGTCCGTATGTGTAGGAAACACCGTTCTAGTGTTCTCAGCACACTCACGTTTCCTGCTCTCTTAGAGACTTTAGAAAGCAAGAGCGAGCCTCTCGCTCTAAAGCAGAGTGTGATCCATGGATGAGAACTATGCTGTGTGTTTCCCTTCAGAAATGGAGTTAAATCCCAGGCTCTGTGTCTTCCTACAAGCAAGACTTCGTTTCAGGTAAGGGCAGTAACTTTTCAGCTCAAACGAACTACATCGTTCCCTGAGCTCACACGTTTCTCATCTTAACAGACAAGCATTGGATGTTAGAGGACCAGTGCTTTGTATCAGTTTAAGAAGCAGAGTTGGACTAGATATGGTCCGTATGTGTAGGAAACACCGTTCTTTTGTTCTCAGCACACTCACGTTTCCTGCTGTCTTAGAGACTCTAGAAAGCAAGAGCGTGCTTCTTGTTCTAAAGCAGAGTCTGATCAATGGATGAGACAATGCTGTGTGTTTCACTTCAGAAATGGAGTTAAATCCCATGCTCTGAAACTCCCTACAAGCAAGACTTCGTTTAAGGTAAGGGCAGTCACTTTTCTGCTCAAAGGAACTACATCCTTCACGAAGCTCACACGTTTCTCATCTTACCTGACAAGCATTGGATGTTAGAGGACCAGTGCATCGTATCAGTTTCTGAAGAAGATTTGGACTACATATAGTCAGTATATGTAGGAAACACCGTTCTTTTGTTCTCAGCACACTCAAGTTTCCTGCTGTCTTAGAGACTCTAGAAAGCAAGAGCGTGCTTCTTGTTCTAAAGCAGAGTGTGATCAATGGATGATTACACTGCTGTGTGTTTTACTTCAGAAATGGATTTAAATCCCAGGCTCTGAGTCTTCCTACAAGCAAAACTTCGTTTCAGGTAAGGGCAGTCACTTTTCTGCTCAAACGAACTACATCGTTCATGAGGCTCACACGTTTCTCATCTTAACTGGCAAGCATTGGATGTTAGATGGTCAGTGCTTTGTGTCAGTTTCAGAGGCAGATTTGGACTACATATGGTCCATATGTGTAGGAAACACCGTTCTTTTGTTCTGGGCACACTCAGATTTCCTGCTGTATTAGAGACTCTAGAAAGCAAGAGTGTGCCTCTCGCTCTAAAGCAGAGTGTGATCCATGGATTAGAACTATGCTGTGTGTTTCCCTTCAGAAATGGACTTAAATCCCAGGCTCTGTGTCTTCCTACAAGCAAGACTTCGTTTCAGGTAAGGGCAGTCACTTTTCAGCTCAAACGAACTACATCGTTCAGGGAGCTCACACGTTTGTCATCTTAACAGACAAGCATTGGATGTTAGAGGACAAGTGCTTTGTATCAGTTTCAGAAGCAGAGTTGGACTAGATATGGTCCGTATGTGTAGGAAACACCGTTCTTTTGTTCTCAGCACACTCACGTTTCCTGCTGTCTTAGAGACTCTAGAAAGCAAGAGCGTGCTTCTTGTTCTAAAGCAGAGTCTGATCAATGGATGAGACAATGCTGTGTGTTTCACTTCAGAAATGGAGTTAAATCCCATGCTCTGAATCTCCCTACAAGCAAGACTTCGTTTAAGGTAAGGGCAGTCACTTTTCTGCTCAAAGGAACTACATCCTTCACGAAGCTCACACGTTTCTCATCTTACCTGACAAGCATTGGATGTTAGAGGACCAGTGCATCGTATCAGTTTCTGAAGAAGATTTGGACTACATATAGTCAGTATATGTAGGAAACACCGTTCTTTTGTTCTCAGCACACTCAAGTTTCCTGCTGTCTTAGAGACTCTAGAAAGCAAGAGCGTGCTTCTTGTTCTAAAGCAGAGTGTGATCAATGGATGATTACACTGCTGTGTGTTTTACTTCAGAAATGGATTTAAATACCAGGCTCTGAGTCTTCCTACAAGCAAAACTTCGTTTCAGGTAAGGGCAGTCACTTTTCTGCTCAAACGAACTACATCGTTCATGAGGCTCACACGTTTCTCATCTTAACTGACAAGCATTGGATGTTAGATGGTCAGTGCTTTGTGTCAGTTTCAGAAGCAGATTTGGACTACCTATGGTCCATATGTGTAGGAATCACCGTTCTTTTGTTCTGGGCACACTCAGATTTCCTGCTGTATTAGAGACTCTAGAAAGCAAGAGTGTGCTTCTCGCTCTAAAGCAGAGTGTGATCCATGGATTAGAACTATGCTGTGTGTTTCCCTTCAGAAATGGACTTAAATCCCAGGCTCTGTGTCTTCCTACAAGCAAGACTTCGTTTCAGGTAAGGGCAGTCACTTTTCAGCTCAAACGAACTACATCGTTCAGGGAGCTCACACGTTTGTCATCTTAACAGACAAGCATTGGATGTTAGAGGACAAGTGCTTTGTATCAGTTTCAGAAGCAGAGTTGGACTAGATATGGTCCGTATGTGTAGGAAACACCGTTCTATTGTTCTCAGCACACTCACGTTTCCTGCTCTCTTAGAGAATTTAGAAAGCAAGAGCGAGCTTCTCGCTCTAAAGCAGAGTGCGATCCATGGATGAGAACAATGCTGTGTGTTTCCCTTCAGAAATGGAGTTAAATCCCAGGCTCTGTGTCATCCTACAAGCAAGACTTCGTTTCAGGTAAGGGCAGTCACTTTTCAGCTCAAACGTACTACATCGTTCACAGAGCTCACACGTTTCTCATCTTAACAGACAAGCATTTGATGTTAGAGGACCAGTGCTTTGTATCAGTTTAAGAAGCAGAGTTGGACTAGATATGGTCCGTATGTGTAGGAAACACCGTTCTTTTGTTCTCAGCACACTCACGTTTCCTGCTGTCTTAGAGACTCTAGAAAGCAAGAGCGTGCTTCTTGTTCTAAAGCAGAGTCTGATCAATGGATGAGACAATGCTGTGTGTTTCACTTCAGAAATGGAGTTAAATCCCATGCTCTGAATCTCCCTACAAGGAAGACTTCGTTTAAGGTAAGGGCAGTTACTTTTCTGCTCAAAGGAACTACATCCTTCACGAAGCTCACACGTTTCTCATCTTACCTGACAAGCATTGGATGTTAGAGGACCAGTGCATCGTATCAGTTTCTGAAGAAGATTTGGACTACATATAGTCAGTATATGTAGGAAACAACGTTCTTTTATTCTCAGCACACTCAAGTTTCCTGCTGTCTTAGAGACTCTAGAAAGCAAGAGCGTGCTTCTTGTTCTAAAGCAGAGTGTGATCAATGGATGATTACACTGCTGTGTGTTTTACTTCAGAAATGGATTTAAATCCCAGGCTCTGAGTCTTCCTACAAGCAAGACTTCGTTTCAGGTAAGGGCAGTCACTTTTCTGCTCAAACGAACTACATCGTTCATGAGGCTCACACGTTTCTCATCTTAACTGACAAGCATTGGATGTTAGATGGTCAGTGCTTTGTGTCAGTTTCAGAAGCAGATTTGGACTACATATGGTCCATATGTGTAGGAAACACCGTTCTTTTGTTCTGGGCACACTCAGATTTCCTGCTGTATTAGAGACTCTAGGAAGCAAGAGTGTGCTTCTCGCTCTAAAGCAGAGTGTGATCCATGGATTAGAACTATGCTGGGTGTTTCCCTTCAGAAATGGACTTAAATCCCAGGCTCTGTGTCTTCCTACAAGCAAGACTTCGTTTCAGGTAAGGGCAGTCACTTTTCAGCTCAAACGAACTACATCGTTCAGGGAGCTCACACGTTTGTCATCTTAACAGACAAGCATTGGATGTTAGAGGACAAGTGCTTTGTATCAGTTTCAGAAGCAGAGTTGGACTAGATATGGTCCGTATGTGTAGGAAACACCGTTCTATTGTTCTCAGCACACTCACGTTTCCTGCTCTCTTAGAGACTTTAGAAAGCAAGAGCGAGCTTCTCGCTCTAAAGCAGAGTGTGATCCATGGATGAGAACTATGCTGTGTGTTTCCCTTCAGAAATGGAGTTAAATCCCAGGCTCTGTGTCTTCCTACAAGCAAGACTTCGTTTCAGGTAAGGGCAGTAACTTTTCAGCTCAAACGAACTACATCGTTCCCTGAGCTCACACGTTTCTCATCTTAACAGACAAGCATTGGATGTTAGAGGACCAGTGCTTTGTATCAGTTTAAGAAGCAGAGTTGGACTAGATATGGTCCGTATGTGTAGGAAACACCGTTCTTTTGTTCTCAGCACACTCACGTTTCCTGCTGTCTTAGAGACTCTAGAAAGCAAGAGCGTGCTTCTTGTTCTAAAGCAGAGTCTGATCAATGGATGAGACAATGCTGTGTGTTTCACTTCAGAAATGGAGTTAAATCCCATGCTCTGAAACTCCCTACAAGCAAGACTTCGTTTAAGGTAAGGGCAGTCACTTTTCTGCTCAAAGGAACTACATCCTTCACGAAGCTCACACGTTTCTCATCTTACCTGACAAGCATTGGATGTTAGAGGACCAGTGCATCGTATCAGTTTCTGAAGAAGATTTGGACTACATATAGTCAGTATATGTAGGAAACACCGTTCTTTTGTTCTCAGCACACTCAAGTTTCCTGCTGTCTTAGAGACTCTAGAAAGCAAGAGCGTGCTTCTTGTTCTAAAGCAGAGTGTGATCAATGGATGATTACACTGCTGTGTGTTTTACTTCAGAAATGGATTTAAATCCCAGGCTCTGAGTCTTCCTACAAGCAAAACTTCGTTTCAGGTAAGGGCAGTCACTTTTCTGCTCAAACGAACTACATCGTTCATGAGGCTCACACGTTTCTCATCTTAACTGGCAAGCATTGGATGTTAGATGGTCAGTGCTTTGTGTCAGTTTCAGAGGCAGATTTGGACTACATATGGTCCATATGTGTAGGAAACACCGTTCTTTTGTTCTGGGCACACTCAGATTTCCTGCTGTATTAGAGACTCTAGAAAGCAAGAGTGTGCCTCTCGCTCTAAAGCAGAGTGTGATCCATGGATTAGAACTATGCTGTGTGTTTCCCTTCAGAAATGGACTTAAATCCCAGGCTCTGTGTCTTCCTACAAGCAAGACTTCGTTTCAGGTAAGGGCAGTCACTTTTCAGCTCAAACGAACTACATCCTTCAGGGAGCTCACACGTTTGTCATCTTAACAGACAAGCATTGGATGTTAGAGGACAAGTGCTTTGTATCAGTTTCAGAAGCAGAGTTGGACTAGATATGGTCCGTATGTGTAGGAAACACCGTTCTTTTGTTCTCAGCACACTCACGTTTCCTGCTGTCTTAGAGACTCTAGAAAGCAAGAGCGTGCTTCTTGTTCTAAAGCAGAGTCTGATCAATGGATGAGACAATGCTGTGTGTTTCACTTCAGAAATGGAGTTAAATCCCATGCTCTGAATCTCCCTACAAGCAAGACTTCGTTTAAGGTAAGGGCAGTCACTTTTCTGCTCAAAGGAACTACATCCTTCACGAAGCTCACACGTTTCTCATCTTACCTGACAAGCATTGGATGTTAGAGGACCAGTGCATCGTATCAGTTTCTGAAGAAGATTTGGACTACATATAGTCAGTATATGTAGGAAACACCGTTCTTTTGTTCTCAGCACACTCAAGTTTCCTGCTGTCTTAGAGACTCTAGAAAGCAAGAGCGTGCTTCTTGTTCTAAAGCAGAGTGTGATCAATGGATGATTACACTGCTGTGTGTTTTACTTCAGAAATGGATTTAAATACCAGGCTCTGAGTCTTCCTACAAGCAAAACTTCGTTTCAGGTAAGGGCAGTCACTTTTCTGCTCAAACGAACTACATCGTTCATGAGGCTCACACGTTTCTCATCTTAACTGACAAGCATTGGATGTTAGATGGTCAGTGCTTTGTGTCAGTTTCAGAAGCAGATTTGGACTACCTATGGTCCATATGTGTAGGAATCACCGTTCTTTTGTTCTGGGCACACTCAGATTTCCTGCTGTATTAGAGACTCTAGAAAGCAAGAGTGTGCTTCTCGCTCTAAAGCAGAGTGTGATCCATGGATTAGAACTATGCTGTGTGTTTCCCTTCAGAAATGGACTTAAATCCCAGGCTCTGTGTCTTCCTACAAGCAAGACTTCGTTTCAGGTAAGGGCAGTCACTTTTCAGCTCAAACGAACTACATCGTTCAGGGAGCTCACACGTTTGTCATCTTAACAGACAAGCATTGGATGTTAGAGGACAAGTGCTTTGTATCAGTTTCAGAAGCAGAGTTGGACTAGATATGGTCCGTATGTGTAGGAAACACCGTTCTATTGTTCTCAGCACACTCACGTTTCCTGCTCTCTTAGAGAATTTAGAAAGCAAGAGCGAGCTTCTCGCTCTAAAGCAGAGTGCGATCCATGGATGAGAACAATGCTGTGTGTTTCCCTTCAGAAATGGAGTTAAATCCCAGGCTCTGTGTCATCCTACAAGCAAGACTTCGTTTCAGGTAAGGGCAGTCACTTTTCAGCTCAAACGTACTACATCGTTCACAGAGCTCACACGTTTCTCATCTTAACAGACAAGCATTTGATGTTAGAGGACCAGTGCTTTGTATCAGTTTCATAAGCAGAGTTGGACTAGATATGGTCCGTATGTGTAGGAAACACCGTTCTTTTGTTCTCAGCACACTCACGTTTCCTGCTGTCTTAGAGACTCTAGAAAGCAAGAGCGTGCTTCTTGTTCTAAAGCAGAGTCTGATCAATGGATGAGACAATGCTGTGTGTTTCACTTCAGAAATGGAGTTAAATCCCATGCTCTGAATCTCCCTACAAGGAAGACTTCGTTTAAGGTAAGGGCAGTTACTTTTCTGCTCAAAGGAACTACATCCTTCACGAAGCTCACACGTTTCTCATCTTACCTGACAAGCATTGGATGTTAGAGGACCAGTGCATCGTATCAGTTTCTGAAGAAGATTTGGACTACATATAGTCAGTATATGTAGGAAACAACGTTCTTTTATTCTCAGCACACTCAAGTTTCCTGCTGTCTTAGAGACTCTAGAAAGCAAGAGCGTGCTTCTTGTTCTAAAGCAGAGTGTGATCAATGGATGATTACACTGCTGTGTGTTTTACTTCAGAAATGGATTTAAATCCCAGGCTCTGAGTCTTCCTACAAGCAAGACTTCGTTTCAGGTAAGGGCAGTCACTTTTCTGCTCAAACGAACTACATCGTTCATGAGGCTCACACGTTTCTCATCTTAACTGACAAGCATTGGATGTTAGATGGTCAGTGCTTTGTGTCAGTTTCAGAAGCAGATTTGGACTACATATGGTCCATATGTGTAGGAAACACCGTTCTTTTGTTCTGGGCACACTCAGATTTCCTGCTGTATTAGAGACTCTAGGAAGCAAGAGTGTGCTTCTCGCTCTAAAGCAGAGTGTGATCCATGGATTAGAACTATGCTGGGTGTTTCCCTTCAGAAATGGACTTAAATCCCAGGCTCTGTGTCTTCCTACAAGCAAGACTTCGTTTCAGGTAAGGGCAGTCACTTTTCAGCTCAAACGAACTACATCGTTCAGGGAGCTCACACGTTTGTCATCTTAACAGACAAGCATTGGATGTTAGAGGACAAGTGCTTTGTATCAGTTTCAGAAGCAGAGTTGGACTAGATATGGTCCGTATGTGTAGGAAACACCGTTCTATTGTTCTCAGCACACTCACGTTTCCTGCTCTCTTAGAGACTTTAGAAAGCAAGAGCGAGCTTCTCGCTCTAAAGCAGAGTGTGATCCATGGATGAGAACTATGCTGTGTGTTTCCCTTCAGAAATGGAGTTAAATCCCAGGCTCTGTGTCATCCTACAAGCAAGACTTCGTTTCAGGTAAGGGCAGTCACTTTTCAGCTCAAACGAACTACATCGTTCACGGAGCTCACACGTTTCTCATCTTAACAGACAAGCATTGGATGTTAGAGGACTAGTGCTTTGTATCAGTTTAAGAAGCAGAGTTGGACTAGATATGGTCCGTATGTGTAGGAAACACCGTTCTTTTGTTCTCAGCACACTCACGTTTCCTGCTGTCTTAGAGACTCTAGAAAGCATGAGCGTGCTTCTTGTTCTAAAGCAGAGTCTGATCAATGGATGAGACAATGCTGTGTGTTTCACTTCAGAAATGGAGTTAAATCCCATGCTCTGCATCTCCCTACAAGCAAGACTTCGTTTAAGGTAAGGGCAGTCACTTTTCTGCTCAAAGGAACTACATCCTTCACGAAGCTCACACGTTTCTCATCTTACCTGACAAGCATTGGATGTTAGAGGACCAGTGCATCGTATCAGTTTCTGAAAAAGATTTGGACTACATATAGTCAGTATATGTAGGAAACACCGTTCTTTTATTCTCAGCACACTCAAGTTTCCTGCTGTCGTAGAGACTCTAGAAAGCAAGAGCGTGCTTCTTGTTCTAAAGCAGAGTGTGATCAATGGATGATTACACTGCTGTGTGTTTTACTTCAGAAATGGATTAAAATCCCAGGCTCTGAGTCTTCCTACAAGCAAGACTTCGTTTCAGGTAAGGGCAGTCACTTTTCTGCTCAAACGAACTACATCGTTCATGAGGCTCACACGTTTCTCATCTTAACTGACAAGCATTGGATGTTAGATGGTCAGTGCTTTGTGTCAGTTTCAGAAGCAGATTTGGACTACATATGGTCCATATGTGTAGGAAACACCGTTCTTTTGTTCTAGGCAAACTCAGATTTCCTGCTGTATTAGAGACTCTAGAAAGCAAGAGTGTGCTTCTCGCTCTAAAGCAGAGTGTGATCCATGGATTAGAACTATGCTGTGTGTTTCCCTTCAGAAATGGACTTAAATCCCAGGCTCTGTGTCTTCCTACAAGCAAGACTTCGTTTCAGGTAAGGGCAGTCACTTTTCAGCTCAAACGAACTACATCGTTCACGGAGCTCAAACGTTTATCTTCTTAACAGACAAGCATTGGATGTTAGAGGACAAGTGCTTTGTATCAGTTTCAGAAGCAGAGTTGGACTAGATATGGTCCGTATGTGTAGGAAACACCGTTCTTTTGTTCTCAGCAAACTCACGTTTCCTGCTCTCTTAGAGACTTTAGAAAGCAAGAGCGTGCTTCTCGCTCTAAAGCAGAGTGTGATCCATGGATGAGAACTATGCTGTGTGTTTCCTTTCAGAAATGGAGTTAAATCCCAGGCTCTGTGTCTTCCTACAAGCAAGATTTCGTTTCAGGTAAGGGCAGTCACTTTTCAGCTCAAACGAACTACATCGTTCCCTGAGCTCACACGTTTCTCATCTTAACAGACAAGCATTGGATGTTTGAGGACCAGTGCTTTGTATCAGTTTAAGAAGCAGAGTAGGACTAGATATGGTCCGTATGTGTAGGAAACACCATTCTTTTGTTCTCAGCAAACTCACATTTGCAGCTGTCTTTGAGACTCTAGAAAGCAAGAGCGTGCTTCTTGTTCTAAAGCAGAGTGTGATCAATGGATGAGACAATGCTGTGTGTTTCAGTTCAGAAATGGAGTTAAATCCCAGGCTCTGAGTCTCCCTACAAGTAAGACTTCGTTTAAGGTAAGGGCAGTCACTTTTGTGCTCAAAGTAACTACATCCTTCACGAAGCTCACACGTTTCTCATCTTAAATGACAAGCATTGGATGTTAGAGGACCAGTGCATTCTATCAGTTTCTGAAGAAGATTTGGACTACATATACTCAGTATGTGAATGAAACACCGTTCTTTTGTTCTGGGCACACTCAGATTTCCTGCTGTATTAGAGATTCTAGAAAGCAAGAGTGTGCTTCTCACTCTAAAGCAGAGTGTGATCCATGGATGAGAACTATGCTGTGTGTCTCCCTTCAGAAATGGAGTTAAATCCCACGCTCTGTGTCTTCCTACAAGCAACATTTCGTTTCAGGTAAGGGCAGTCACTTTTCAGCTCAAAGGAACTACATCGTTCCCTGAGCTCACACGTTTCTCATCTTAACAGTCAAGCATTGGATGTTAGAGGACCAGTGCTTTGTATCAGTTTAAGAAG
Organism: Onychomys leucogaster; assembly: GCA_949786385.1. Classification (NCBI taxonomy): domain Eukaryota; kingdom Metazoa; phylum Chordata; class Mammalia; order Rodentia; family Cricetidae; genus Onychomys; species Onychomys leucogaster. The sequence continues at coordinate 866,711 of CATKUP010000161.1, read as the reverse complement.
CAGTGTTGGACTAGATATGGTCCGTATGTGTACGAAACACCGTTCTTTTGTTCACAGCACACTCACGTTTCCTGCTGTATTAGAGACTCTAGAATGCAAGAGCGTGCTTCTTGTTGTAAAGCAGAGTGTGATCAATGGATGATTACACTGCTGTGTGTTTTACTTCAGAAATGGATTTAAATCCCAGGCTCTGAGTCTTCCTACAAGCAAGACTTCGTTTCAGGTAAGGGCAGTCACTTTTCTGCTCAAACGAACTACATCGTTCATGAGGCTCACACGTTTCTCATCTTAACTGACAAGCATTGGATGTTAGATGGTCAGTGCTTTGTGTCAGTTTCAGAAGCAGATTTGGACTACATATGGTCCATATGTGTAGGAAACACCGTTCTTTTGTTCTGGGCACACTCAGATTTCCTGCTGTATTAGAGAATCTAGAAAGCAAGAGTGTGCTTCTCGCTCTAAAGCAGAGTGTGATCCATGGATTAGAACTATGCTGTGTGTTTCCCTTCAGAAATGGACTTAAATCCCAGGCTCTGTGTCTTCCTACAAGCAAGACTTCGTTTCAGGTAAGGGCAGTCACATTTCAGCTCAAACGAACTACATCGTTCCCTGAGCTCACACGTTTCTCATCTTAACAGACAAGCATTGGATGTTAGAGGACCAGTGCTTTGTATCAGTTTAAGAAGCAGTGTTGGACTAGATATGGTCCGTATGTGTACGAAACACCGTTCTTTTGTTCTCAGCACACTCACGTTTCCTGCTGTCTTAGAGACTCTAGAATGCAAGAGCGTGCTTCTTGTTGTAAAGCAGAGTGTGATCAATGGATGATTACACTGCTGTGTGTTTCACTTCAGGAATGGATTTAAATCCCAGGCTCTGCGTCTTCCTACAAGCAAGACTTCAATTCAGGTAAGGGCAGTCACTTTTCTGCTCAAACGAACTACATCGTTCACGAAGCTCACACGTTTCTCATCTTAACAGACAAGCATTGGATATTAGAGGACCAGTTCTGTGTATCAGTTTCAGATGCAGAGTTGGACTATATAATGTCCGTTAGTGTAGGATACACCATTCTTTTGTTCTCAGCACACTCACGTTTCCTGCTGTCTTAGAGAATTTAGAAAGCAAGAGCGTGCTTCTCGCTCTAAAGCAGAGTGTGATCCATGGATGAGAACTATGCTGTGTGTTTCCCTTCAGAAAAGGAGTTAAATCCCAGGCTCTGTGTCTTCCTACAAGCAAGACTTCGTTTCAGGTAAGGGCAGTCACTTTTCAGCTCAAACGAACTACATCGTTCACGGAGCTCACACTTTTCTCATCTTAACAGACAAGCATTGGATGTTTGAGGACCAGTGCTTTGTATCAGTTTCAGAAGCAGAGTAGGACTAGATATGGTCCGTATGTGTAGGAAACACCATTCTTTTGTTCTCAGCAAACTCACGTTTGCTGGTGTCTTAGAGACTCTAGAAAGCAAGAGCGTGCTTCTTGTTCTAAAGCCGAGTGTGATCAATGGATGAGACAATGCTGTGTGTTTCACTTCAGAAATGGAGTTAAATCCCAGGCTCTGAGTCTCCCTACAAGCAAGACTTCGTTTAAGGTAAGGGCAGTCACTTTTGTGCTCAAAGTAACTACATCCTTCACGAAGCTCACACGTTTCTCATCTTAAATGACAAGCATTGGATGTTAGAGGACCAGTGCATTCTATCAGTTTCTGAAGAAGATTTGGACTACATATACTCAGTATGTGAATGAAACACCGTTCTTTTGTTCTGGGCACACTCAGATTTCCTGCTGTCTTAGAGACTCTAGAAAGCAAGAGCGTGCTTCTTGTTCTAAAGCAGAGTGTGATCAATGGATGATTACACTGCTGTGTGTTTTACTTCAGAAATGGATTTAAATCCCAGGCTCTGAGTCTTCCTACAAGCAAGACTTCAAATCATGTAAGGGCAGTCACTTTTCTGCTCAAACGAACTACATCGTTCCCTGAGCTCACACTTTTCTCCTCTTAACAGACAAGCATTGGATGTTAGAGGACCAGTGCTTTGTATCAGTTTAAGAAGCAGAGTAGGAGTAGATATGGTCTGTATGTGTAGGAAACACCATTCTTTTGTTCTCAGCAAACTCACGTTTGCTGCTGTCTTAGAGACTCTAGAAAGCAAGAGCGTGCTTCTTGTTCTAAAGCCGAGTGTGATCAATGGATGAGACAATGCTGTGTGTTTCACTTCAGAAATGGAGTTAAATCCCAGGCTCTGAGTCTCCCTACAAGCAAGACTTCGTTTAAGGTAAGGGCAGTCACTTTTCTGCTCAAAGTACCTACATCCTTCACGAAGCTCACACTTTTCTCATCTTAAATGACAAGCATTGAATGTTAGAGGACCAGTGCTTTGTATCAGTTAAAGAAGCAGAGTTGGACTAGATATGGTCCGTATGTGTAGGAAACACCGTTCTTTTGTTCTCAGCACACTCACGTTTCCTGCTGTCTTAGAGACTCTAGAAAGCAAGAGCATGCTTCTCGCTCTAAAGCAGAGTGTGATCCATGGATAAGAACTATGCTGTTTGTTTCCCTTCAGAAAAGGAGTTAAATCCCAAGCTCTGTGTCTTCCTACAAGCAAGACTTCTTTTCAGGTAAGGGCAGTCACTTTTCAGCTCAAACGAACTACATCGTTCACGGAGCTCACACGTTTCTCATCTTAACAGACAAGCATTGGATGTTAGAGGACCAGTGCTTTGTATCAATTTCAGAAGCAGAGTTGGACTAGATATGGTCCGTATGTGTAGGAAACACTGTTCTTTTTTTCTCAGCACACTCACGTTTCCTGCTGTCTTAGAGAGTCTAGAAAGCAAGAGTGTGCTTCTTGTTCTAAAGCAGAGTGTGATCAATGGATGATTACACTGCTGTGTGTTTTACTTCAGAAATGGATTTAAATCCCAGGCTCTGAGTCTTCCTACAAGCAAGACTTCAATTCACGTAAGGGCAGTCACTTTTCTGCTCAAACGAACTACATCGTTCCCTGAGCTCACACTTTTCTCCTCTTAACAGACAAGCATTGGATGTTAGAGGACCAGTGCTTTGTATCAGTTTAAGAAGCAGAGTAGGACTAGATATGGTCTGTATGTGTAGGAAACACCATTCTTTTGTTCTCAGCAAACTCACGTTTGCTGCTCTCTTAGAGACTCTAAAAAGCAAGAGCGTGCTTCTTGTTCTAAAGCCGAGTGTGATCAATGGATGACACAATGCTGTGTGTTTCACTTCAGAAATGGAGTTAAATCCCAGGCTCTGAGTCTCCCTACAAGCAAGACTTCGTTTAAGGTAAGGGCAGTCACTTTTCTGCTCAAAGTACCTACATACTTCACGAAGCTCACACTTTTCTCATCTTAAAAGACAAGCATTGGATGTTAGAGGACAAGTGCTTTGTATCAGTTAAAGAAGCAGAGTTGGACTAGATATGGTCCGTATGTGTAGGAAACACCGTTCTTTTGTTCTCAGCACACTCACGTTTCCTGCTGTCTTAGAGACTCTAGAAAGCAAGAGCGTGCTTCTCGCTCTAAAGCAGAGTGTGATCCATGGATAAGAACTATGCTGTGTGTTTCCCTTCAGAAAAGGAGTTAAATCCCAAGCTCTGTGTCTTCCTACAAGCAAGACTTCGTTTCAGGTAAGGGCAGTCACTTTTCAGCTCAAACGAACTACATCGTTCACGGAGCTCACACGTTTCTCATCTTAACAGACAAGCATTGGATGTTAGAGGACCAGTGCTTTGTATCAATTTCAGAAGCAGAGTTGGACTAGATATGGTCCGTATGTGTAGGAAACACTGTTCTTTTTTTCTCAGCACACTCACGTTTCCTGCTGTCTTAGAGAGTCTAGAAAGCAAGAGTGTGCTTCTTGTTCTAAAGCAGAGTGTGATCAATGGATGATTACACTGCTGTGTGTTTCCCTTCAGAAATGGACTTAAATCCCAGGCTCTGTGTCTTCCTACAAGCAAGACTTCGTTTCAGGTAAGGGCAGTCACATTTCAGCTCAAACGAACTACATCGTTCCCTGAGCTCACACGTTTCTCATCTTAACAGACAAGCATTGGATGTTAGAGGACCAGTGCTTTGTATCAGTTTAAGAAGCAGTGTTGGACTAGATATGGTCCGTATGTGTACGAAACACCGTTCTTTTGTTCTCAGCACACTCACGTTTCCTGCTGTCTTAGAGACTCTAGAATGCAAGAGCGTGCTTCTTGTTGTAAAGCAGAGTGTGATCAATGGATGATTACACTGCTGTGTGTTTCACTTCAGGAATGGATTTAAATCCCAGGCTCTGCGTCTTCCTACAAGCAAGACTTCAATTCAGGTAAGGGCAGTCACTTTTCTGCTCAAACGAACTACATCGTTCACGAAGCTCACACGTTTCTCATCTTAACAGACAAGCATTGGATATTAGAGGACCAGTTCTGTGTATCAGTTTCAGATGCAGAGTTGGACTATATAATGTCCGTTAGTGTAGGATACACCATTCTTTTGTTCTCAGCACACTCACGTTTCCTGCTGTCTTAGAGAATTTAGAAAGCAAGAGCGTGCTTCTCGCTCTAAAGCAGAGTGTGATCCATGGATGAGAACTATGCTGTGTGTTTCCCTTCAGAAAAGGAGTTAAATCCCAGGCTCTGTGTCTTCCTACAAGCAAGACTTCGTTTCAGGTAAGGGCAGTCACTTTTCAGCTCAAACGAACTACATCGTTCACGGAGCTCACACTTTTCTCATCTTAACAGACAAGCATTGGATGTTTGAGGACCAGTGCTTTGTATCAGTTTCAGAAGCAGAGTAGGACTAGATATGGTCCGTATGTGTAGGAAACACCATTCTTTTGTTCTCAGCAAACTCACGTTTGCTGGTGTCTTAGAGACTCTAGAAAGCAAGAGCGTGCTTCTTGTTCTAAAGCCGAGTGTGATCAATGGATGAGACAATGCTGTGTGTTTCACTTCAGAAATGGAGTTAAATCCCAGGCTCTGAGTCTCCCTACAAGCAAGACTTCGTTTAAGGTAAGGGCAGTCACTTTTGTGCTCAAAGTAACTACATCCTTCACGAAGCTCACACGTTTCTCATCTTAAATGACAAGCATTGGATGTTAGAGGACCAGTGCATTCTATCAGTTTCTGAAGAAGATTTGGACTACATATACTCAGTATGTGAATGAAACACCGTTCTTTTGTTCTGGGCACACTCAGATTTCCTGCTGTCTTAGAGACTCTAGAAAGCAAGAGCGTGCTTCTTGTTCTAAAGCAGAGTGTGATCAATGGATGATTACACTGCTGTGTGTTTTACTTCAGAAATGGATTTAAATCCCAGGCTCTGAGTCTTCCTACAAGCAAGACTTCAAATCATGTAAGGGCAGTCACTTTTCTGCTCAAACGAACTACATCGTTCCCTGAGCTCACACTTTTCTCCTCTTAACAGACAAGCATTGGATGTTAGAGGACCAGTGCTTTGTATCAGTTTAAGAAGCAGAGTAGGAGTAGATATGGTCTGTATGTGTAGGAAACACCATTCTTTTGTTCTCAGCAAACTCACGTTTGCTGCTGTCTTAGAGACTCTAGAAAGCAAGAGCGTGCTTCTTGTTCTAAAGCCGAGTGTGATCAATGGATGAGACAATGCTGTGTGTTTCACTTCAGAAATGGAGTTAAATCCCAGGCTCTGAGTCTCCCTACAAGCAAGACTTCGTTTAAGGTAAGGGCAGTCACTTTTCTGCTCAAAGTACCTACATCCTTCACGAAGCTCACACTTTTCTCATCTTAAATGACAAGCATTGAATGTTAGAGGACCAGTGCTTTGTATCAGTTAAAGAAGCAGAGTTGGACTAGATATGGTCCGTATGTGTAGGAAACACCGTTCTTTTGTTCTCAGCACACTCACGTTTCCTGCTGTCTTAGAGACTCTAGAAAGCAAGAGCATGCTTCTCGCTCTAAAGCAGAGTGTGATCCATGGATAAGAACTATGCTGTTTGTTTCCCTTCAGAAAAGGAGTTAAATCCCAAGCTCTGTGTCTTCCTACAAGCAAGACTTCTTTTCAGGTAAGGGCAGTCACTTTTCAGCTCAAACGAACTACATCGTTCACGGAGCTCACACGTTTCTCATCTTAACAGACAAGCATTGGATGTTAGAGGACCAGTGCTTTGTATCAATTTCAGAAGCAGCGTTGGACTAGATATGGTCCGTATGTGTAGGAAACACTGTTCTTTTTTTCTCAGCACACTCACGTTTCCTGCTGTCTTAGAGAGTCTAGAAAGCAAGAGTGTGCTTCTTGTTCTAAAGCAGAGTGTGATCAATGGATGATTACACTGCTGTGTGTTTTACTTCAGAAATGGATTTAAATCCCAGGCTCTGAGTCTTCCTACAAGCAAGACTTCAATTCACGTAAGGGCAGTCACTTTTCTGCTCAAACGAACTACATCGTTCCCTGAGCTCACACTTTTCTCCTCTTAACAGACAAGCATTGGATGTTAGAGGACCAGTGCTTTGTATCAGTTTAAGAAGCAGAGTAGGACTAGATATGGTCTGTATGTGTAGGAAACACCATTCTTTTGTTCTCAGCAAACTCACGTTTGCTGCTCTCTTAGAGACTCTAAAAAGCAAGAGCGTGCTTCTTGTTCTAAAGCCGAGTGTGATCAATGGATGACACAATGCTGTGTGTTTCACTTCAGAAATGGAGTTAAATCCCAGGCTCTGAGTCTCCCTACAAGCAAGACTTCGTTTAAGGTAAGGGCAGTCACTTTTCTGCTCAAAGTACCTACATACTTCACGAAGCTCACACTTTTCTCATCTTAAAAGACAAGCATTGGATGTTAGAGGACAAGTGCTTTGTATCAGTTAAAGAAGCAGAGTTGGACTAGATATGGTCCGTATGTGTAGGAAACACCGTTCTTTTGTTCTCAGCACACTCACGTTTCCTGCTGTCTTAGAGACTCTAGAAAGCAAGAGCGTGCTTCTCGCTCTAAAGCAGAGTGTGATCCATGGATAAGAACTATGCTGTGTGTTTCCCTTCAGAAAAGGAGTTAAATCCCAAGCTCTGTGTCTTCCTACAAGCAAGACTTCGTTTCAGGTAAGGGCAGTCACTTTTCAGCTCAAACGAACTACATCGTTCACGGAGCTCACACGTTTCTCATCTTAACAGACAAGCATTGGATGTTAGAGGACCAGTGCTTTGTATCAATTTCAGAAGCAGAGTTGGACTAGATATGGTCCGTATGTGTAGGAAACACTGTTCTTTTTTTCTCAGCACACTCACGTTTCCTGCTGTCTTAGAGAGTCTAGAAAGCAAGAGTGTGCTTCTTGTTCTAAAGCAGAGTGTGATCAATGGATGATTACACTGCTGTGTGTTTTACTTCAGAAATGGAGTTAAATCCCAGGCTCTGAGTCTTCCTAAAAGAAAGACTTCGTTTCAGGTAAGGGCAGTCACTTTTCAGCTCAAACGAACTACATCGTTCACGAACCTCACACGTTTCTCATCTTAACTGACAAGCATTGGATGTTAGATGGTCAGTGCTTTGTGTCAGTTTCAGAAGCAGATTTGGACTACATATGGTCAATATGTGTAGGAAACACCGTTCTTTTGTTCTGGGCACACTCAGATTTCCTGCTGTATTAGAGACTCTAGAAAGCAAGAGTGTGCTTCTGGCTCTAAAGCAGAGTGTGATCCATGTTTGAGAACTATGCTGTGTGTTTCCCTTCAGATAAGGAGTTAAATCCCAGGCTCTGTGTCTTCCTACAAGCAAGAATTTGTTTCAGGTAAGGGCAGTCACTTTTCAGCTCAAACAAACTACATCGTTCACGGAGCTCACACGTTTTTCATCTTAACAGACAAGCATTGGATGTTAGAGGACAAGTGCTTTGTATCAGTTTCAGAAGCAGAGTTGGACTAGATATGGTCCGTATGTGTAGGAAACACCGTTCTTTTGTTCTCAGCACACTCACGTTTCCTGCTCTTTTAGAGATTTTAGAAAGCAAGAGCGTGCTTCTCGCTCTAAAGCAGAGTGTGATCCATGGATGAGAACTATGCTGTGTGTTTCCCTTCAGAAATGGAGTTAAATCCCAGGCTCTGTGTCTTCCTACAAGCAAGACTTCATTTCAGGTAAGGGCAGTCACTTTTCAGCTCAAACGAACTACATCGTTCCCTGAGCTAACACGTTTCTCATCTTAACAGACAAGCATTGGATACTAGAGGACCAGTGCTTTGTATCAGTTTAAGAAGCAGAGTTGGACTAGATATGGTCCGTATGTGTAGGAAACACCGTTCTTTGCTTCTCAGCACACTCACGTTTCCTGCTGTCTTAGAGACTCAGTTTCAGATGCAGAGTTGGACTATATAATGTCCGTATGTGTAGCATACACCATTCTTTTGTTCTCAGCACACTCACGTTTCCTGCTGTCTTAGAGACTCTAGAAAGCAAGAGCGTGCTTCTTGTTCTAAAGCAGAGTGTGATCAATGGATGAGACAATGCTGTGTGTTTCACTTCAGTAATGGAGTTAAATCCCATGCTCTGAGTCTCCCTACAAGCAAGACCTCGTTTCAGGTAAGGGCAGTCACTTTTCTGCTCAAAGGAACTACATCCTTCACGAAGCTCACACGTTTCTCATCTTACCTGACAAGCATTGGATGTTAGAGGACCAGTGCATTGTATCAGTTTCTGAAGAAGATTTGGACTACATATAGTCAGTATGTGTAGGAAACACTGTTCTTTTCTTCTGGGCACACTCAGATTTACTGCTCTATTAGAGACTCCAGAAAGCAAGAGCATGCTTCTTGCTCTAAAGCAGAGTGTGATCCATGGATGAGAACTATGCTGTATGTTTCCCTTCAGAAATGGAGTTAAATCCCAGACTCTGTGTCTTCCTACAGGCAAGACTTCGTTTCATGTAAGGGCAGTCTCTTTTCAGCTCAAACGAACTACATCTTTCACGAAGCTCACACGTTTCTCATCTTAAGAGACAAGCATTGGATTTTAGAGGACCAGTTCTTTGTATCAGTTTCAGATGCAGAGTTGGACTATATAATGTCCGTATGTGTAGCATACACCATTCTTTTGTTCTCAGCACACTCACGTTTCCTGCTGTCTTAGAGACTCTAGAAAGCAAGAGCGTGCTTCTTGTTCTAAAGCAGAGTGTGATCAATGGATGAGACAATGCTGTGTGTTTCACTTCAGAAATGGAGTTAAATCCCATGCTCTGAGTCTCCCTACAAGCAAGACCTCGTTTCAGGTAAGGGCAGTCACTTTTCTGCTCAAAGGAACTACATCCTTCACGAAGCTCACACGTTTCTCATCTTACCTGACAAGCATTGGATGTTAGAGGACCAGTGCATTGTATCAGTTTCTGAAGAAGATTTGGACTACATATAGTCAGTATGTGTAGGAAACACTGTTCTTTTCTTCTGGGCACACTCAGATTTACTGCTGTATTAGAGACTCTAGAAAGCAAGAGCGTGCTTCTTGCTCTAAAGCAGAGTGTGATCCATGGATGAGAACTATGCTGTATGTTTCCCTTCAGAAATGGAGTTAAATCCCAGACTCTGTGTCTTCCTACATGCAAGACTTCGTTTCATGTAAGGGCAGTCTCTTTTCAGCTCAAACGAACTACATCTTTCACGAAGCTCACATGTTTCTCATCTTAATAGTCAAGCCTTGGATTTTAGAGGACCAGTGCTTTGTATCAATTTCAGAAGCAGAGTTGGACTATATAATGTCCGTATGTGTAGGAAACACCGTTCTTTTGTTCTCAGCACACTCACGTTTCCTGCTGTCTTAGAGACTCTAGAAAGCAAGAGCGTGCTTCTTGTTCTAAAGCAGAGTGTGATCAATGGATGATTACACTGCTGTGTGTTTTACTTCAGAAATGGATTTAAATCCCAGGCTCTGAGTCTTCCTACAAGCAAGACTTCAATTCAGGTAAGGGCAGTCACTTTTCTGCTCAAACGAACTACATCGTTCACAAAGCTCATACGTTTCTCATCTTAACTGACAGGCATTGGATGTTAGATTGTCAGTGCTTTGTGTCAGTTTCAGAAGCAGATTTGGCCTACATATGGTCCATATATGTAGGAAACACCGTTCTTTTGTTCTCAGCACACTCACGTTTCCTGCTGTCTTAGAGACTCTAGAAAGCAAGAGCGTGCTTCTTGTTCTAAAGCAGAGTGTGATCCATGGATGAGAACTATGCTGTGTGTTTCCCTTCTGAAATGGAGTTAAATCCCAGGCTCTGTGTCTTCCTACAAGCAAGACTTCATTTCAGGTAAGGGCAGTCACTTTTCAGCTCAAACGAACTACATCGTTCCCTGAGCTCACACGTTTCTCATCTTAACAGACAAGCATTGGATGTTAGAGGACCAGTGCTTTGTATCAGTTTAAGAAGCAGAGTTGGACTAGATATGATCCATATGTGTAGGAAATACCGTTCTTTTCTTCTCAGCACACTCACGTTTCCTGCTGTCTTAGAGACTCTAGAAAGTAAGAGTGTGCTTCTCGCTCTAAAGCAGAGTGTGATCCATGGATGAGAACTATGCTGTGTGTTTTACTTCAGAAATGGATTTAAATCCCAGGATCTGAGTCTCGCTACAAGCAAGACTTCATTTAAGGTAAGGGCAGTCAGCTTTCTGCTCAAAGGAACTACATCGTTCACAAAGCTCACACGTTTCTCATCTTAACTGACAAGCATTGGACGTTAGAGGACCAGTGCATTGTATCAGTTTCAGAAGAAGATTTGGACTACATATAGTCAGTATGTGTAGAAAACACCGTTCCTTTGTTCTGGGCACACTCAGATTTCCTGCTGTATTAGAGACTCTAGAAAGCAAGGGCATGCTTCTTGCTCTAAAGCAGAGTGTGATAAATGGATGAGAAAGATGCTGTATGATTCCCTTCAGAAATGGAGTTAAATCCCAGACTCTGTGTCTTCCTACAGGCAAGACTTCGTTTCAGGTAAGGGCAGTCACTTTTCAGCTCAAACGAACTACATCGTTCACGAAGCTCACACGTTTCTCATCTTAACAGACAAGCATTGGATTTTAGAGGACCAGTTCTTTGTATCAGTTTCAGATGCAGAGTTGGACTATATAATGTCCGTATGAGTAGCATACACCATTCTTTTGTTCTCAGCACACTCATGTTTCCTGCTGTCTTAGAGACTGTAGAAAGCAAGAGCGTGCTTCTTGTTCTAAAGCAGAGTGTGATCAATGGATGATTACACTGCTGTGTGTTTCACTTCAGAAATGGAGTTAAATCCCAGGCTCTGAGTCTTCCTACAAGAAAGACTTCGTTTCAGGTAAGGGCAGTCACTTTTCAGCTCAAACGAACTTCATCGTTCACGGAGCTCACACGTTTTTCATCTTAACAGACAAGCATTGGATGTTAGAGGACAAGTGCTTTGTATCAGTTTCAGAAGCAGAGTTGGACTAGATATGGTCCATATGTGTAGGAAACACCGTTCTTTTGTTCTCAGCACACTCACGTTTCCTGCTCTTTTAGAGATTTTAGAAAGCAAGAGCATGCTTCTCGCTCTAAAGCAGAGTGTGATCCATGGATGAGAACTATGCTGTGTGTTTCCCTTCAGAAATGGAGTTAAATCCCAGGCTCTGTGTCTTCCTACAAGCAAGACTTCATTTCAGGTAAGGGCAGTCACTTTTCAGCTCAAACGAACTACATCGTTCCCTGAGCTCACACGTTTCTCATCTTAACAGACAAGCATTGGATATTAGAGGACCAGTTCTTTGTATCAGTTTCAGATGCAGAGTTGGACTATACAATGTCCGTTAGTGTAGGATACACCATTCTTTTGTTCTCAGCACACTCACGTTTCCTGCTGTCTTAGAGACTCTAGAAAGCAAGAGCGTGCTTCTTGTTCTAAAGCAGAGTGTGATCAATGGATGAGACAATGCTGTGTGTTTCACTTCAGAAATGGAGTTAAATCCCATGCTCTGAGTCTCCCTACAAGCAAGACTTTGTTTCAGGTAAGGGCAGTCACCTTTCTGCTCAAAGGAACTACATCGTTCACGAAGCTCACACGTTTCTCATCTTAACTGACAAGCATTGGACGTTAGAGGACCAGTGCATTGTATCAGTTTCTGAAGAAGATTTGGACTACATATAGTCAGTATGTGTAGGAAACACCGTTCTTTTGTTCTGGGCACACTCAGATTTACTGCTGTATTAGAGACTCTAGAAAGCAAGAGCGTGCTTCTTGCTCTAAAGCAGAGTGTGATCCATGGATGAGAACTATGCTGTATGTTTCCCTTCAGAAATGTATTTAAATCCCAGGCTCTGAGTCTTCCTACAAGCAAGAATTTGTTTCAGGTAAGGGCAGTCACTTTTCTGCTCAAACGAACTACATCGTTCACAAAGCTCATACGTTTCTCATCTTAACTGTCAGGCATTGGATGTTAGATTGTCAGTGCTTTGTGTCAGTTTCAGAAGCAGATTTGGCCTACATATGGTCCATCTGTGTAGGAAACACCGTTCTTTTGTTCTCAGCACACTCACGTTTCCTGCTGTCTTAGAGACTCTAGAAAGCAAGAGCGTGCTTCTTGTTCTAAAGCAGAGTGTGATCAATGGATGATTACACTGCTGTGTGTTTTACTTCAGAAATGGATTTAAATCCCAGGCTCTGAGTCTTCCTACAAGCAAGACTTCAATTCAGGTAAGGGCAGTCACTTTTCTGCTCAAACGAACTACATCGTTCACGAAGCTCACATGTTTCTCATCTTAACTGACAAGCATTGGATGTTAGATGGTCAGTTCTTTGTGTCAGTTTCAGAAGCAGATTTGGACTACATATGGTCCATATGTGTAGGAAGCACCGTTCTTTAGTTCTGGGCACAATCAGATTTCCTGCTGTATTAGAGACTCTAGAAAGTAAGAGTGTGCTTCTCGCTCTAAAGCAGAGTGTGATCAATGGATGAGACAATGCTGTGTGTTTCACTTCAGAAATGGAGTTAAATCCCATGCTCTCAGTCTCCCTACAAGCAAGACGTCGTTTCAGGTAAGGCAGTCACTTTTCTGCTCAAAGGAACTACATCCTTCACGAAGCTCACACGTTTCTCATCTTACCTGACAAGCATTGGATGTTAGAGGACCAGTGCATTGTATCAGTTTCTGAAGAAGATTTGGACTACATATAGTCAGTATGTGTAGGAAACACCGTTCTTTTTTTCTGGGCACACTCAGATTTACTGCTGTATTAGAGACTCTAGAAAGCAAGTGCGTGCTTCTTGCTCTAAAGCAGAGTGTGATCCATGGATGAGAACTATGCTGTATGTTTCCCTTCAGAAATGGAGTTAAATCCCTGACTCTGTGTCTTCCTACAGGCAAGACTTCGTTTCATGTAAGGGCAGTCTCTTTTCAGCTCAAACGAACTACATCTTTCACGAAGCTCACACGTTTCTCATCTTAACAGACAAGCATTGGATTTTAGAGGACCAGTGCTTTGTATCAATTTCAGAAGCAGAGTTGTACTATATAATGTCCGTATGTGTAGGATACACCGTTCTTTTGTTCTCAGCACACTCACGTTTCCTGCTGTCTTAGAGAGTCTAGAAAGCAAGAGCGTGCTTCTTGTTCTAAAGCAGAGTGTGATCAATGGATGATTACACTGCTGTGTGTTTTACTTCAGAAATGGATTTAAATCCCAGGCTCTGAGTCTTCCTACAAGCAAGACTTCAATTCAGGTAAGGGCAGTCACTTTTCTGCTCAAACGAACTACATCGTTCACAAAGCTCATATGTTTCTCATCTTAACTGACAAGCATTGGATGTTAGATTGTCAGTGCTTTGTGTCAGTTTCAGAAGCAGATTTGGCCTACATATGGGCCATATGTGTAGGAAACACCGTTCTTTTGTTCTCAGCACACTCACGTTTCCTGCTGTCTTAGAGACTCTAGAAAGCAAGAGCGTGCTTCTTGTTCTAAAGCAGAGTGTGATCAATGGATGATTACACTGCTGTGTGTTTTACTTCAGAAATGGATTTAAATCCCAGGCTCTGAGTCTTCCTACAAGCAAGACTTCAATTCAGGTAAGGGCAGTCACTTTTCTGCTCAAACGAACTACATCGTTCACGAAGCTCACATGTTTCTCATCTTAACTGACAGCATTGGATGTTAGATGGTCAGTTCTTTGTGTCAGTTTCAGAAGCAGATTTGGACTACATATGGTCCATATGTGTAGGAAACACCGTTCCTTAGTTCTGGGCACACTCAGATTTCCTGCTGTATTAGAGACTCTAGAAAGTAAGAGTGTGCTTCTCGCTCTAAAGCAGAGTGTGATCCATGGTTGAGAACTATGCTGTGTGTTTCCCTTCAGCAAAGGAGTTAAATCCCAGTCTCTGAGTCTTCCTACAAGCAGGACTTCAATTCAGGTAAGGGCAGTCACTTTTCTGCTCAAACGAACTACATCGTTCACAAAGCTCATACGTTTCTCATCTTAACTGACAATCATTGGATGTTGATTGTCAGTGCTTTGTGTCAGTTTCAGAAGCAGATTTGGCCTACATATGGCCCATATGTGTAGGAAACACCGTTCTTTTGTTCTCAGCACACTCACGTTTCCTGCTGTCTTAGAGACTCTAGAAAGCAAGAGCGTGCTTCTTGTTCTAAAGCAGAGTGTGATCCATGGATGAGAACTATGCTGTGTGTTTCCCTTCAGAAATGGAGTTTAATCCCAGGCTCTGTGTCTTCCTACAAGCAAGACTTCATTTCAGGTAAGGGCAGTCACTTTTCAGCTCAAACGAACTACATCGTTCCCTGAGCTCACATGTTTCTCATCTTAACAGACAAGCATTGGATGTTAGAGGACCAGTGCTTTGTATCAGTTTATGAAGGAGAGTTGGACTAGATATGATCCATATGTGTAGGAAACACCGTTCTTTTCTTCTCAGCACACTCACGTTTCCTGCTGTCTTAGAGAATCTAGAAAGCAAGAGCGTGCTTCTTGTTCTAAAGCAGAGTGTGATCATTGGATGAGACAATGCTGTGTGTTTCACTTAAGAAATGGAGTTAAATCCCATGCTCTGAGTCTCCCTACAAGCAAGACCTCGTTTCAGGTAAGGGCAGTCACTTTTCTGCTCAAAGGAACTACATCCTTCACGAAGCTCACACGTTTCTCATCTTACTTGACAAGCATTGGATGTTAGAGGACCAGTGCATTGTATCAGTTTCTGAAGAAGATTTGGACTACATATAGTCAGTATGTGTAGGAAACACCGTTCTTTTGTTCTGGGCACACTCAGATTTACTGCTGTATTAGAGACTCTAGAAAGCAAGAGCGTGCTTCTTGCTCTAAAGCAGAGTGTGATCCATGGATGAGAACTATGCTGTATGTTTCCCTTCAGAAATGGAGTTAAATCCCAGACTCTGTGTCTTCCTACAGGCAAGACTTCGTTTCATGTAAGGGCAGTCTCTTTTCAGCTCAAACGAACTACATCTTTCACGAAGCTCACACGTTTCTCATCTTAACAGACAAGCATTGGATTTTAGAGGACCAGTGCTTTGTATCAATTTCAGAAGCAGAGTTGTACTATATAATGTCCGTATGTGTAGGATACACCGTTCTTTTGTTCTCAGCACACTCACGTTTCCTGCTGTCTTAGAGAGTCTAGAAAGCAAGAGCGTGCTTCTTGTTCTAAAGCAGAGTGTGATCAATGGATGATTACACTGCGGTGTGTTTTACTTCAGAAATGGATTTAAATCCCAGGCTCTGAGTCTTCCTACAAGCAAGACTTCAATTCAGGTAAGGGCAGTCACTTTTCTGCTCAAACGAACTACATCGTTCACAAAGCTCATATGTTTCTCATCTTAACTGACAAGCATTGGATGTTAGATTGTCAGTGCTTTGTGTCAGTTTCAGAAGCAGATTTGGCCTACATATGGGCCATATGTGTAGGAAACACCGTTCTTTTGTTCTCAGCACACTCACGTTTCCTGCTGTCTTAGACACTCTAGAAAGCAAGAGCGTGCTTCTTGTTCTAAAGCAGAGTGTGATCAATGGATGATTACACTGCTGTGTGTTTTACTTCAGAAATGGATTTAAATCCCAGGCTCTGAGTCTTCCTACAAGCAAGACTTCAATTCAGGTAAGGGCAGTCACTTTTCTGCTCAAACGAACTACATCGTTCACGAAGCTCACATGTTTCTCATCTTAACTGACAAGCATTGGATGTTAGATGGTCAGTTCTTTGTGTCAGTTTCAGAAGCAGATTTGGACTACATATGGTCCATATGTATAGGAAACACCGTTCTTTAGTTCTGGGCCCACTCAGATTTCCTGCTGTATTAGAGACTCTAGAAAGTAAGAGTGTGCTTCTCGCTCTAAAGCAGAGTGTGATCCATGGTTGAGAACTATGCTGTGTGTTTCCCTTCAGCAAAGGAGTTAAATCCCAGTCTCTGAGTCTTCCTACAAGCAAGACTTCAATTCAGGTAAGGGCAGTCACTTTTCTGCTCAAACGAACTACATCGTTCACAAAGCTTATATGTTTCCCATCTTAACTGACAATCATTGGATGTTAGATTGTCAGTGCTTTGTGTCAGTTTCAGAAGCAGATTTGGCCTACATATGGCCCATATGTGTAGGAAACACCGTTCTTTTGTTCTCAGCACACTCACGTTTCCTGCTGTCTTAGAGACTCTAGAAAGCAAGAGCGTGCTTCTTGTTCTAAAGCAGAGTGTGATCCATGGATGAGAACTATGCTGTGTGTTTCCCTTCAGGAATGGAGTTAAATCCCAGGCTCTGTGTCTTCCTACAAGCAAGACTTCATTTCAGGTAAGGGCAGTCACTTTTCAGCTCAAACGAACTACATCGTTCCCTGAGCTCACATGTTTCTCATCTTAACAGACAAGCATTGGATGTTAGAGGACCAGTGCTTTGTATCAGTTTAAGAAGGAGAGTTGGACTAGATATGATCCATATGTGTAGGAAACACCGTTCTTTTCTTCTCAGCACACTCACGTTTCCTGCTGTCTTAGAGATTCTAGAAAGCAAGAGCGTGCTTCTTGTTCTAAAGCAGAGTGTGATCAATGGATGAGACAATGCTGTGTGTTTCACTTAAGAAATGGAGTTAAATCCCATGCTCTGAGTCTCCCTACAAGCAAGACCTCGTTTCAGGTAAGGGCAGTCACTTTTCTGCTCAAAGGAACTACATCCTTCACGAAGCTCACACGTTTCTCATCTTACTTGACAAGCATTGGATGTTAGAGGACCAGTGCATTGTATCAGTTTCTGAAGAAGATTTGGACTACATATAGTCAGTATGTGAAGGAAACACCGTTCTTTTGTTCTGGGCACACTCAGATTTACTGCTGTATTAGAGACTCTAGAAAGCAAGAGCGTGCTTCTTGCTCTAAAGCAGAGTGTGATCCATGGATGAGAACTATGCTGTATGTTTCCCTTCAGAAATGGAGTTAAATCCCAGACTCTGTGTCTTCCTACAGGCAAGACTTCGTTTCATGTAAGGGCAGTCTCTTTTCAGCTCAAACGAACTACATCTTTCACGAAGCTCACACGTTTCTCATCTTAAGAGACAAGCATTGGATTTTAGAGGACCAGTGCTTTGTATCAATTTCAGAAGCAGAGTTGTACTATATAATGTCCGTATGTGTAGGATACACCGTTCTTTTGTTCTCAGCACACTCACGTTTCCTGCTGTCTTAGAGAGTCTAGAAAGCAAGAGCGTGCTTCTTGTTCTAAAGCAGAGTGTGATCAATGGATGATTACACTGCTGTGTGTTTTACTTCAGAAATGGATTTAAATCCCAGGCTCTGAGTCTTCCTACAAGCAAGACTTCAATTCAGGTAAGGGCAGTCACTTTTCTGCACAAACGAACTACATCGTTCACGAAGCTCACATGTTTCTCATCTTAACTGACAAGCATTGGATGTTAGATGGTCAGTTCTTTGTGTCAGTTTCAGAAGCAGATTTGGTCTACATATGGTCCATATGTGTAGGAAGCACCGTTCTTTAGTTCTGGGCACAATCAGATTTCCTGCTGTATTAGAGACTCTAGAAAGTAAGAGTGTGCTTCTCGCTCTAAAGCAGAGTGTGATCCATGGATGAGAACTATGCTGTGTGTTTTACTTCAGAAATGGATTTAAATCCCAGGCTCTGAGTCTTCCTACAAGCAAGACTTCAATTCAGGTAAGGGCAGTCACTTTTCTGCTCAAACGAACTACATCGTTCACGAAGCTCACATGTTTCTCATCTTAACTGACAAGCATTGGATGTTAGAGGACAAGTGCTTTGTATCAGTTTCAGAAGCAGAGTTGGACTAGATATAGTCCGTATGTGTAGGAAACACCGTTCTTTTGTTCTGGGCACACTCACGTTTCCTGCTCTCTTAGAGATTTTAGAAAGCAAGAGCGTGCTTCTCGCTCTAAAGCAGAGTGTGATCCATGGATGAGAACTATGCTGTGTGTTTCCCTTCAGAAACGGAGTTAAATCCCAGGCTCTGTGTCTTCCTACAAGCAAGACTTCAATTCAGGTAAGGGCTGTCACTTTTCAGCTCAAACGAACTACATCGTTCCCTGAGCTCACACGTTTCTCATCTTAACAGACAAGCATTGGATGTTAGAGGACCAGTGCTTTGTATCAGTTTAAGAAGCAGAGTTGGACTAGATATGGTCCGTATGTGTAGGAAACACCGTTCTTTTCTTCTAAGCACACTCATGTTTCCTGCTGTCTTAGAGACTCTAGAAAGCAAGAGCGTGCTTCTTGTTCTAAAGCAGAGTGTGACCAATGGATGAGACAATGCTGTGTGTTTCACTTCAGAAATGGAGTTAAATCCCATGCTCTGAGTCTCCCTACAAGGAAGACTTCGTTTAAGGTAAGGGCAGTCACCTTTCTGCTCAAAGGAACTACATTGTTCACGAAGCTTACACGTTTCTCATCTTAACTGACAAGAATTGGATGTTAGAGGAACAGTGCATTGTATCGGTTTCAGAAGAAGATTTGGACTACATATAGTCAGTATGTGTAGGAAACACCGTTCTTTCGTTCTGGGCACACTCAGATTTCCTGCTGTATTAGAGACTCTATAAAGCAAGAGCATGCTTCTTGCTCTAAAGCAGAGTGTGATCCATGGATGAGAACTATGCTGTATGTTTCCCTTCAGAAATGGAGTTAAATCCCAGACTCTGTGTCTTCCTACAGGCAAGACTTCGTTTCAGGAAAGGGCAGTCACTTTTCAGCTCAAACGAACTACATCGTTCACGAAGCTCACACATTTATCATCTTAACAGACAAGCATTGGATTTTAGAGGACCAGTTCTTTGTATCAGTTTCAGATGCAGAATTGGACTACATATGGTCCGAATGTGTAGGAAACACCGTTCTTTTGTTCTCAGCACACTCACGTTTCCTGCTGTCTTAGAGACTTTAGAAAGCAAGAGCGTGCTTCTCGCTCTAAAGCAGAGTGTGATCCATGGATGAGAACTATGCTGTGTGTTTCCCTTCAGAAAAGGAGTTAAATCCCAGGCTCTGTGTCTTCCTACAAGCAAGACTTCATTTCAGGTAAGGGCAGTCACTTTTCAGCTCAAACGAACTACATCGTTCCCTGAGCTCACACGTTTCTCATCTTAACT
Organism: Onychomys leucogaster; assembly: GCA_949786385.1. NCBI lineage: Eukaryota > Metazoa > Chordata > Mammalia > Rodentia > Cricetidae > Onychomys > Onychomys leucogaster. The sequence continues at coordinate 847,125 of CATKUP010000161.1, read as the reverse complement.
GACAAGCATTGGATGTTAGAGGACCAGTGCTTTGTATCAGTTTAAGAAGCAGAGTTGGACTAGATATGGTCCGTATGTGTAGGAAACACCGTTCTTTTCTTCTCAGCACACTCACGTTTCCTGCTGTCTTAGAGACTCTAGAAAGCAAGAGCGTGCTTCTTGTTCTAAAGCAGAGTGCGATCAATGGATGAGACAATGCTGTGTGTTTCACTTCAGAAATGGAGTTAAATCCCATGCTCTGAGTCTCCCTACAAGCAAGACTTCGTTTAAGGTAAGGGCAGTCACCTTTCTGCTCAAAGGAACTACATCGTTCACGAAGCTCACACGTTTCTCATCTTAACTGACAAGCATTGGACGTTAGAGGACCAGTGCATTGTATCAGTTTTAGAAGAAGATTTGGACTACATATAGTCAGTATGTGTAGGAAACACCGTTCTTTTGTTCTGGGCACACTCAGATTTCCTGCTGTATTAGAGACTCTAGAAAGTAAGAGTGTGCTTCTCGCTCTAAAGCAGAGTGTGATCCATGGATGAGAACTATGCTGTGTGTTTTACTTCAGAAATGGATTTAAATCCCAGGCTCTGAGTCTTCCTACAAGCAAGACTTCAATTCAGGTAAGGGCAGTCACTTTTCTGCTCAAACGAACTACATCGTTCACGAAGCTCACATGTTTCTCATCTTAACTGACAAGCATTGGATGTTAGAGGACAAGTGCTTTGTATCAGTTTCAGAAGCAGAGTTGGACTAGATATCGTCCGTATGTGTAGGAAACACCGTTCTTTTGTTCTGGGCACACTCACGTTTCCTGCTCTCTTAGAGACTTTAGAAAGCAAGAGCGTGCTTCTCGCTCTAAAGCAGAGTGTGATCCATGGATGAGAACTATGCTGTGTGTTTCCCTTCAGAAACGGAGTTAAATCCCAGGCTCTGTGTCTTCCTACAAGCAAGACTTCAATTCAGGTAAGGGCTGTCACTTTTCAGCTCAAACGAACTACATCGTTCCCTGAGCTCACACGTTTCTCATCTTAACAGACAAGCATTGGATGTTAGAGGACCAGTGCTTTGTATCAGTTTCATAAGCAGAGTTGGACTAGATATGGTCCGTATGTGTAGGAAACACCGTTCTTTTCTTCTCAGCACACTCATGTTTCCTGCTGTCTTAGAGACTCTAGAAAGCAAGAGCGTGCTTCTTGTTCTAAAGCAGAGTGTGACCAATGGATGAGACAATGCTGTGTGTTTCACTTCAGAAATGGAGTTAAATCCCATGCTCTGAGTCTCCCTACAAGGAAGACTTCGTTTAAGGTAAGGGCAGTAACCTTTCTGCTCAAAGGAACTACATTGTTCACGAAGCTCACACGTTTCTCATCTTAACTGACAAGAATTGATTGTTAGAGGAACAGTGCATTGTATCGGTTTCAGAAGAAGATTTGGACTACATATAGTCAGTATGTGTAGGAAACACCGTTCTTTTGTTCTGGGCACACTCAGATTTCCTGCTGTATTAGAGACTCTAGAAAGCAAGAGCATGCTTCTTGCTCTAAAGCAGAGTGTGATCCATGGATGAGAACTATGCTGTATGTTTCCCTTCAGAAATGGAGTTAAATCCCAGACTCTGTGTCTTCCTACAGGCAAGACTTCGTTTCAGGAAAGGGCAGTCACTTTTCAGCTCAAACGAACTACATCGTTCACGAAGCTCACACATTTATCATCTTAACAGACAAGCATTGGATTTTAGAGGACCAGTTCTTTGTATCAGTTTCAGATGCAGAATTGGACTACATATGGTCCGTATGTGTAGGAAACACCGTTCTTTTGTTCTCAGCACACTCACGTTTCCTGCTGTCTTAGAGACTTTAGAAAGCAAGAGCGTGCTTCTCGCTCTAAAGCAGAGTGTGATCCATGGATGAGAACTATGCTGTGTGTTTCCCTTCAGAAAAGGAGTTAAATCCCAGGCTCTGTGTCTTCCTACAAGCAAGACTTCATTTCAGGTAAGGGCAGTCACTTTTCAGCTCAAACGAACTACATCGTTCCCTGAGCTCACACGTTTCTCATCTTAACTGACAAGCATTGGATGTTAGAGGACCAGTGCTTTGTATCAGTTTAAGAAGCAGAGTTGGACTAGATATGGTCCGTATGTGTAGAAAACACCGTTCTTTTGTTCTCAGCACACTCACGTTTCCTGATGTCTTAGAGACTCTAGAAAGCAAGAGCGTGCTTCTTGTTCTAAAGCAGAGTGTGATCAATGGATGAGACAATGCTGTGTGTTTCACTTCAGAAATGGAGTTAAATCCCATGCTCTGAGTCTCCCTACAAGCAAGACCTCGTTTCAGGTAAGGGCAGTCACTTTTCTGCTCAAAGGAACTACATCCTTCACGAAGCTCACACGTTTCTCATCTTACTTGACAAGCATTGGATGTTAGAGGACCAGTGCATTGTATCAGTTTCTGAAGAAGATTTGGACTACATATAGTCAGTATGTGAAGGAAACACCGTTCTTTTGTTCTGGGCACACTCAGATTTACTGCTGTATTAGAGACTCTAGAAAGCAAGAGCGTGCTTCTTGCTCTAAAGCAGAGTGTGATCCATGGATGACAACTATGCTGTATGTTTCCCTTCAGAAATGGAGTTAAATCCCAGACTCTGTGTCTTCCTACAGGCAAGACTTCGTTTCATGTAAGGGCAGTCTCTTTTCAGCTCAAACGAACTACATCTTTCACGAAGCTCACACGTTTCTCATCTTAAGAGACAAGCATTGGATTTTAGAGGACCAGTGCTTTGTATCAATTTCAGAAGCAGAGTTGTACTATATAATGTCCGTATGTGTAGGATACACCGTTCTTTTGTTCTCAGCACACTCACGTTTCCTGCTGTCTTAGAGAGTCTAGAAAGCAAGAGCGTGCTTCTTGTTCTAAAGCAGAGTGTGATCAATGGATGATTACACTGCTGTGTGTTTTACTTCAGAAATGGATTTAAATCCCAGGCTCTGAGTCTTCCAACAATCAAGACTTCAATTCAGGTAAGGGCAGTCACTTTTCTGCTCAAACGAACTACATCGTTCACAAAGCTCATACGTTTCTCATCTTAACTGACAAGCATTGGATGTTAGATTGTCAGTGCTTTGTGTCAGTTTCAGAAGCAGATTTGGCCTACATATGGTCCATATGTGTAGGAAACACCGTTCTTTTGTTCTCAGCACACTCACGTTTCCTGCTGTCTTAGAGACTCTAGAAAGCAAGAGCGTGCTTCTTGTTCTAAAGCAGAGTGTGATCAATGGATGATTACACTGCTGTGTGTTTTACTTCAGAAATGGATTTAAATCCCAGGCTCTGAGTCTTCCTACAAGCAAGACTTCAATTCAGGTAAGGGCAGTCACTTTTCTGCACAAACGAACTACATCGTTCACGAAGCTCACATGTTTCTCATCTTTACTGACAAGCATTGGATGTTAGATGGTCAGTTCTTTGTGTCAGTTTCAGAAGCAGATTTGGTCTACATATGGTCCATATGTGTAGGAAGCACCGTTCTTTAGTTCTGGGCACAATCAGATTTCCTGCTGTATTAGAGACTCTAGAAAGTAAGAGTGTGCTTCTCGCTCTAAAGCAGAGTGTGATCCATGGATGAGAACTATGCTGTGTGTTTTACTTCAGAAATGGATTTAAATCCCAGGCTCTGAGTCTTCCTACAAGCAAGACTTCAATTCAGGTAAGGGCAGTCACTTTTCTGCTCAAACGAACTACATCGTTCACGAAGCTCACATGTTTCTCATCTTAACTGACAAGCATTGGATTTTAGAGGACCAGTGCTTTGTATCAATTTCAGAAGCAGAGTTGTACTATATAATGTCCGTATGTGTAGGATACACCGTTCTTTTGTTCTCAGCACACTCACGTTTCCTGCTGTCTTAGAGAGTCTAGAAAGCAAGAGCGTGCTTCTTGTTCTAAAGCAGAGTGTGATCAATGGATGATTACACTGCGGTATGTTTTACTTCAGAAATGGATTTAAATCCCAGGCTCTGAGTCTTCCTACAAGCAAGACTTCAATTCAGGTAAGGGCAGTCACTTTTCTGCTCAAACGAACTACATCGTTCACAAAGCTCATATGTTTCTCATCTTAACTGACAAGCATTGGATGTTAGATTGTCAGTGCTTTGTGTCAGTTTCAGAAGCAGATTTGGCCTACATATGGGCCATATGTGTAGGAAACACCGTTCTTTTGTTCTCAGCACACTCACGTTTCCTGCTGTCTTAGACACTCTAGAAAGCAAGAGCGTGCTTCTTGTTCTAAAGCAGAGTGTGATCAATGGATGATTACACTGCTGTGTGTTTTACTTCAGAAATGGATTTAAATCCCAGGCTCTGAGTCTTCCTACAAGCAAGACTTCAATTCAGGTAAGGGCAGTCACTTTTCTGCTCAAACGAACTACATCGTTCACGAAGCTCACATGTTTCTCATCTTAACTGACAAGCATTGGATGTTAGATGGTCAGTTCTTTGTGTCAGTTTCAGAAGCAGATTTGGACTACATATGGTCCATATGTATAGGAAACACCGTTCTTTAGTTCTGGGCCCACTCAGATTTCCTGCTGTATTAGAGACTCTAGAAAGTAAGAGTGTGCTTCTCGCTCTAAAGCAGAGTGTGATCCATGGTTGAGAACTATGCTGTGTGTTTCCCTTCAGCAAAGGAGTTAAATCCCAGTCTCTGAGTCTTCCTACAAGCAAGACTTCAATTCAGGTAAGGGCAGTCACTTTTCTGCTCAAACGAACTACATCGTTCACAAAGCTTATATGTTTCCCATCTTAACTGACAATCATTGGATGTTAGATTGTCAGTGCTTTGTGTCAGTTTCAGAAGCAGATTTGGCCTACATATGGCCCATATGTGTAGGAAACACCGTTCTTTTGTTCTCAGCACACTCACGTTTCCTGCTGTCTTAGAGACTCTAGAAAGCAAGAGCGTGCTTCTTGTTCTAAAGCAGAGTGTGATCCATGGATGAGAACTATGCTGTGTGTTTCCCTTCAGGAATGGAGTTAAATCCCAGGCTCTGTGTCTTCCTACAAGCAAGACTTCATTTCAGGTAAGGGCAGTCACTTTTCAGCTCAAACGAACTACATCGTTCCCTGAGCTCACATGTTTCTCATCTTAACAGACAAGCATTGGATGTTAGAGGACCAGTGCTTTGTATCAGTTTAAGAAGGAGAGTTGGACTAGATATGATCCATATGTGTAGGAAACACCGTTCTTTTCTTCTCAGCACACTCACGTTTCCTGCTGTCTTAGAGATTCTAGAAAGCAAGAGCGTGCTTCTTGTTCTAAAGCAGAGTGTGATCAATGGATGAGACAAATCTGTGTGTTTCACTTAAGAAATGGAGTTAAATCCCATGCTCTGAGTCTCCCTACAAGCAAGACCTCGTTTCAGGTAAGGGCAGTCACTTTTCTGCTCAAAGGAACTACATCCTTCACGAAGCTCACACGTTTCTCATCTTACTTGACAAGCATTGGATGTTAGAGGACCAGTGCATTGTATCAGTTTCTGAAGAAGATTTGGACTACATATAGTCAGTATGTGAAGGAAACACCGTTCTTTTGTTCTGGGCACACTCAGATTTACTGCTGTATTAGAGACTCTAGAAAGCAAGAGCGTGCTTCTTGCTCTAAAGCAGAGTGTGATCCATGGATGACAACTATGCTGTATGTTTCCCTTCAGAAATGGAGTTAAATCCCAGACTCTGTGTCTTCCTACAGGCAAGACTTCGTTTCATGTAAGGGCAGTCTCTTTTCAGCTCAAACGAACTACATCTTTCACGAAGCTCACACGTTTCTCATCTTAAGAGACAAGCATTGGATTTTAGAGGACCAGTGCTTTGTATCAATTTCAGAAGCAGAGTTGTACTATATAATGTCCGTATGTGTAGGATACACCGTTCTTTTGTTCTCAGCACACTCACGTTTCCTGCTGTCTTAGAGAGTCTAGAAAGCAAGAGCGTGCTTCTTGTTCTAAAGCAGAGTGTGATCAATGGATGATTACACTGCTGTGTGTTTTACTTCAGAAATGGATTTAAATCCCAGGCTCTGAGTCTTCCTACAAGCAAGACTTCAATTCAGGTAAGGGCAGTCACTTTTCTGCACAAACGAACTACATCGTTCACGAAGCTCACATGTTTCTCATCTTAACTGACAAGCATTGGATGTTAGATGGTCAGTTCTTTGTGTCAGTTTCAGAAGCAGATTTGGTCTACATATGGTCCATATGTGTAGGAAGCACCGTTCTTTAGTTCTGGGCACAATCAGATTTCCTGCTGTATTAGAGACTCTAGAAAGTAAGAGTGTGCTTCTCGCTCTAAAGCAGAGTGTGATCCATGGATGAGAACTATGCTGTGTGTTTTACTTCAGAAATGGATTTAAATCCCAGGCTCTGAGTCTTCCTACAAGCAAGACTTCAATTCAGGTAAGGGCAGTCACTTTTCTGCTCAAACGAACTACATCGTTCACGAAGCTCACATGTTTCTCATCTTAACTGACAAGCATTGGATGTTAGAGGACAAGTGCTTTGTATCAGTTTCAGAAGCAGAGTTGGACTAGATATAGTCCGTATGTGTAGGAAACACCGTTCTTTTGTTCTGGGCACACTCACGTTTCCTGCTCTCTTAGAGATTTTAGAAAGCAAGAGCGTGCTTCTCGCTCTAAAGCAGAGTGTGATCCATGGATGAGAACTATGCTGTGTGTTTCCCTTCAGAAACGGAGTTAAATCCCAGGCTCTGTGTCTTCCTACAAGCAAGACTTCAATTCAGGTAAGGGCTGTCACTTTTCAGCTCAAACGAACTACATCGTTCCCTGAGCTCACACGTTTCTCATCTTAACAGACAAGCATTGGATGTTAGAGGACCAGTGCTTTGTATCAGTTTAAGAAGCAGAGTTGGACTAGATATGGTCCGTATGTGTAGGAAACACCGTTCTTTTCTTCTAAGCACACTCATGTTTCCTGCTGTCTTAGAGACTCTAGAAAGCAAGAGCGTGCTTCTTGTTCTAAAGCAGAGTGTGACCAATGGATGAGACAATGCTGTGTGTTTCACTTCAGAAATGGAGTTAAATCCCATGCTCTGAGTCTCCCTACAAGGAAGACTTCGTTTAAGGTAAGGGCAGTCACCTTTCTGCTCAAAGGAACTACATTGTTCACGAAGCTTACACGTTTCTCATCTTAACTGACAAGAATTGGATGTTAGAGGAACAGTGCATTGTATCGGTTTCAGAAGAAGATTTGGACTACATATAGTCAGTATGTGTAGGAAACACCGTTCTTTTGTTCTGGGCACACTCAGATTTCCTGCTGTATTAGAGACTCTAGAAAGCAAGAGCATGCTTCTTGCTCTAAAGCAGAGTGTGATCCATGGATGAGAACTATGCTGTATGTTTCCCTTCAGAAATGGAGTTAAATCCCAGACTCTGTGTCTTCCTACAGGCAAGACTTCGTTTCAGGAAAGGGCAGTCACTTTTCAGCTCAAACGAACTACATCGTTCACGAAGCTCACACATTTATCATCTTAACAGACAAGCATTGGATTTTAGAGGACCAGTTCTTTGTATCAGTTTCAGATGCAGAATTGGACTACATATGGTCCGAATGTGTAGGAAACACCGTTCTTTTGTTCTCAGCACACTCACGTTTCCTGCTGTCTTAGAGACTTTAGAAAGCAAGAGCGTGCTTCTCGCTCTAAAGCAGAGTGTGATCCATGGATGAGAACTATGCTGTGTGTTTCCCTTCAGAAAAGGAGTTAAATCCCAGGCTCTGTGTCTTCCTACAAGCAAGACTTCATTTCAGGTAAGGGCAGTCACTTTTCAGCTCAAACGAACTACATCGTTCCCTGAGCTCACACGTTTCTCATCTTAACTGACAAGCATTGGATGTTAGAGGACCAGTGCTTTGTATCAGTTTAAGAAGCAGAGTTGGACTAGATATGGTCCGTATGTGTAGGAAACACCGTTCTTTTCTTCTCAGCACACTCACGTTTCCTGCTGTCTTAGAGACTCTAGAAAGCAAGAGCGTGCTTCTTGTTCTAAAGCAGAGTGCGATCAATGGATGAGACAATGCTGTGTGTTTCACTTCAGAAATGGAGTTAAATCCCATGCTCTGAGTCTCCCTACAAGCAAGACTTCGTTTAAGGTAAGGGCAGTCACCTTTCTGCTCAAAGGAACTACATCGTTCACGAAGCTCACACGTTTCTCATCTTAACTGACAAGCATTGGACGTTAGAGGACCAGTGCATTGTATCAGTTTTAGAAGAAGATTTGGACTACATATAGTCAGTATGTGTAGGAAACACCGTTCTTTTGTTCTGGGCACACTCAGATTTCCTGCTGTATTAGAGACTCTAGAAAGTATGAGTGTGCTTCTCGCTCTAAAGCAGAGTGTGATCCATGGATGAGAACTATGCTGTGTGTTTTACTTCAGAAATGGATTTAAATCCCAGGCTCTGAGTCTTCCTACAAGCAAGACTTCAATTCAGGTAAGGGCAGTCACTTTTCTGCTCAAACGAACTACATCGTTCACGAAGCTCACATGTTTCTCATCTTAACTGACAAGCATTGGATGTTAGAGGACAAGTGCTTTGTATCAGTTTCAGAAGCAGAGTTGGACTAGATATCGTCCGTATGTGTAGGAAACACCGTTCTTTTGTTCTGGGCACACTCACGTTTCCTGCTCTCTTAGAGACTTTAGAAAGCAAGAGCGTGCTTCTCGCTCTAAAGCAGAGTGTGATCCATGGATGAGAACTATGCTGTGTGTTTCCCTTCAGAAACGGAGTTAAATCCCAGGCTCTGTGTCTTCCTACAAGCAAGACTTCAATTCAGGTAAGGGCTGTCACTTTTCAGCTCAAACGAACTACATCGTTCCCTGAGCTCACACGTTTCTCATCTTAACAGACAAGCATTGGATGTTAGAGGACCAGTGCTTTGTATCAGTTTCATAAGCAGAGTTGGACTAGATATGGTCCGTATGTGTAGGAAACACCGTTCTTTTCTTCTCAGCACACTCATGTTTCCTGCTGTCTTAGAGACTCTAGAAAGCAAGAGCGTGCTTCTTGTTCTAAAGCAGAGTGTGACCAATGGATGAGACAATGCTGTGTGTTTCACTTCAGAAATGGAGTTAAATCCCATGCTCTAAGTCTCCCTACAAGGAAGACTTCGTTTAAGGTAAGGGCAGTAACCTTTCTGCTCAAAGGAACTACATTGTTCACGAAGCTCACACGTTTCTCATCTTAACTGACAAGAATTGGATGTTAGAGGAACAGTGCATTGTATCGGTTTCAGAAGAAGATTTGGACTACATATAGTCAGTATGTGTAGGAAACACCGTTCTTTTGTTCTGGGCACACTCAGATTTCCTGCTGTATTAGAGACTCTAGAAAGCAAGAGCATGCTTCTTGCTCTAAAGCAGAGTGTGATCCATGGATGAGAACTATGCTGTATGTTTCCCTTCAGAAATGGAGTTAAATCCCAGACTCTGTGTCTTCCTACAGGCAAGACTTCGTTTCAGGAAAGGGCAGTCACTTTTCAGCTCAAACGAACTACATCGTTCACGAAGCTCACACATTTATCATCTTAACAGACAAGCATTGGATTTTAGAGGACCAGTTCTTTGTATCAGTTTCAGATGCAGAATTGGACTACATATGGTCCGAATGTGTAGGAAACACCGTTCTTTTGTTCTCAGCACACTCACGTTTCCTGCTGTCTTAGAGACTTTAGAAAGCAAGAGCGTGCTTCTCGCTCTAAAGCAGAGTGTGATCCATGGATGAGAACTATGCTGTGTGTTTCCCTTCAGAAAAGGAGTTAAATCCCAGGCTCTGTGTCTTCCTACAAGCAAGACTTCATTTCAGGTAAGGGCAGTCACTTTTCAGCTCAAACGAACTACATCGTTCCCTGAGCTCACACGTTTCTCATCTTAACTGACAAGCATTGGATGTTAGAGGACCAGTGCTTTGTATCAGTTTAAGAAGCAGAGTTGGACTAGATATGGTCCGTATGTGTAGAAAACACCGTTCTTTTGTTCTCAGCACACTCACGTTTCCTGATGTCTTAGAGACTCTAGAAAGCAAGAGCGTGCTTCTTGTTCTAAAGCAGAGTGTGATCAATGGATGAGACAATGCTGTGTGTTTCACTTAAGAAATGGAGTTAAATCCCATGCTCTGAGTCTCCCTACAAGCAAGACCTCGTTTCAGGTAAGGGCAGTCACTTTTCTGCTCAAAGGAACTACATCCTTCACGAAGCTCACACGTTTCTCATCTTACTTGACAAGCATTGGATGTTAGAGGACCAGTGCATTGTATCAGTTTCTGAAGAAGATTTGGACTACATATAGTCAGTATGTGAAGGAAACACCGTTCTTTTGTTCTGGGCACACTCAGATTTACTGCTGTATTAGAGACTCTAGAAAGCAAGAGCGTGCTTCTTGCTCTAAAGCAGAGTGTGATCCATGGATGACAACTATGCTGTATGTTTCCCTTCAGAAATGGAGTTAAATCCCAGACTCTGTGTCTTCCTACAGGCAAGACTTCGTTTCATGTAAGGGCAGTCTCTTTTCAGCTCAAACGAACTACATCTTTCACGAAGCTCACACGTTTCTCATCTTAAGAGACAAGCATTGGATTTTAGAGGACCAGTGCTTTGTATCAATTTCAGAAGCAGAGTTGTGCTATATAATGTCCGTATGTGTAGGATACACCGTTCTTTTGTTCTCAGCACACTCACGTTTCCTGCTGTCTTAGAGAGTCTAGAAAGCAAGAGCGTGCTTCTTGTTCTAAAGCAGAGTGTGATCAATGGATGATTACACTGCTGTGTGTTTTACTTCAGAAATGGATTTAAATCCCAGGCTCTGAGTCTTCCAACAATCAAGACTTCAATTCAGGTAAGGGCAGTCACTTTTCTGCTCAAACGAACTACATCGTTCACAAAGCTCATACGTTTCTCATCTTAACTGACAAGCATTGGATGTTAGATTGTCAGTGCTTTGTGTCAGTTTCAGAAGCAGATTTGGCCTACATATGGTCCATATGTGTAGGAAACACCGTTCTTTTGTTCTCAGCACACTCACGTTTCCTGCTGTCTTAGAGACTCTAGAAAGCAAGAGCGTGCTTCTTGTTCTAAAGCAGAGTGTGATCAATGGATGATTACACTGCTGTGTGTTTTACTTCAGAAATGGATTTAAATCCCAGGCTCTGAGTCTTCCTACAAGCAAGACTTCAATTCAGGTAAGGGCAGTCACTTTTCTGCACAAACGAACTACATCGTTCACGAAGCTCACATGTTTCTCATCTTAACTGACAAGCATTGGATGTTAGATGGTCAGTTCTTTGTGTCAGTTTCAGAAGCAGATTTGGTCTACATATGGTCCATATGTGTAGGAAGCACCGTTCTTTAGTTCTGGGCACAATCAGATTTCCTGCTGTATTAGAGACTCTAGAAAGTAAGAGTGTGCTTCTCGCTCTAAAGCAGAGTGTGATCCATGGATGAGAACTATGCTGTGTGTTTTACTTCAGAAATGGATTTAAATCCCAGGCTCTGAGTCTTCCTACAAGCAAGACTTCAATTCAGGTAAGGGCAGTCACTTTTCTGCTCAAACGAACTACATCGTTCACGAAGCTCACATGTTTCTCATCTTAACTGACAAGCATTGGATGTTAGAGGACAAGTGCTTTGTATCAGTTTCAGAAGCAGAGTTGGACTAGATATAGTCCGTATGTGTAGGAAACACCGTTCTTTTGTTCTGGGCACACTCACGTTTCCTGCTCTCTTAGAGACTTTAGAAAGCAAGAGCGTGCTTCTCGCTCTAAAGCAGAGTGTGATCCATGGATGAGAACTATGCTGTGTGTTTCCCTTCAGAAACGGAGTTAAATCCCAGGCTCTGTGTCTTCCTACAAGCAAGACTTCAATTCAGGTAAGGGCTGTCACTTTTCAGCTCAAACGAACTACATCGTTCCCTGAGCTCACACGTTTCTCATCTTAACAGACAAGCATTGGATGTTAGAGGACCAGTGCTTTGTATCAGTTTAAGAAGCAGAGTTGGACTAGATATGGTCCGTATGTGTAGGAAACACCGTTCTTTTCTTCTCAGCACACTCATGTTTCCTGCTGTCTTAGAGACTCTAGAAAGCAAGAGCGTGCTTCTTGTTCTAAAGCAGAGTGTGACCAATGGATGAGACAATGCTGTGTGTTTCACTTCAGAAATGGAGTTAAATCCCATGCTCTGAGTCTCCCTACAAGGAAGACTTCGTTTAAGGTAAGGGCAGTCACCTTTCTGCTCAAAGGAACTACATTGTTCACGAAGCTTACACGTTTCTCATCTTAACTGACAAGAATTGGATGTTAGAGGAACAGTGCATTGTATCGGTTTCAGAAGAAGATTTGGACTACATATAGTCAGTATGTGTAGGAAACACCGTTCTTTTGTTCTGGGCACACTCAGATTTCCTGCTGTATTAGAGACTCTAGAAAGCAAGAGCATGCTTCTTGCTCTAAAGCAGAGTGTGATCCATGGATGAGAACTATGCTGTATGTTTCCCTTCAGAAATGGAGTTAAATCCCAGACTCTGTGTCTTCCTACAGGCAAGACTTCGTTTCAGGAAAGGGCAGTCACTTTTCAGCTCAAACGAACTACATCGTTCACGAAGCTCACACATTTATCATCTTAACAGACAAGCATTGGATTTTAGAGGACCAGTTCTTTGTATCAGTTTCAGATGCAGAATTGGACTACATATGGTCCGAATGTGTAGGAAACACCGTTCTTTTGTTCTCAGCACACTCACGTTTCCTGCTGTCTTAGAGACTTTAGAAAGCAAGAGCGTGCTTCTCGCTCTAAAGCAGAGTGTGATCCATGGATGAGAACTATGCTGTGTGTTTCCCTTCAGAAAAGGAGTTAAATCCCAGGCTCTGTGTCTTCCTACAAGCAAGACTTCATTTCAGGTAAGGGCAGTCACTTTTCAGCTCAAACGAACTACATCGTTCCCTGAGCTCACACGTTTCTCATCTTAACTGACAAGCATTGGATGTTAGAGGACCAGTGCTTTGTATCAGTTTAAGAAGCAGAGTTGGACTAGATATGGTCCGTATGTGTAGGAAACACCGTTCTTTTCTTCTCAGCACACTCACGTTTCCTGCTGTCTTAGAGACTCTAGAAAGCAAGAGCGTGCTTCTTGTTCTAAAGCAGAGTGCGATCAATGGATGAGACAATGCTGTGTGTTTCACTTCAGAAATGGAGTTAAATCCCATGCTCTGAGTCTCCCTACAAGCAAGACTTCGTTTAAGGTAAGGGCAGTCACCTTTCTGCTCAAAGGAACTACATCGTTCACGAAGCTCACACGTTTCTCATCTTAACTGACAAGCATTGGACGTTAGAGGACCAGTGCATTGTATCAGTTTTAGAAGAAGATTTGGACTACATATAGTCAGTATGTGTAGGAAACACCGTTCTTTTGTTCTGGGCACACTCAGATTTCCTGCTGTATTAGAGACTCTAGAAAGTAAGAGTGTGCTTCTCGCTCTAAAGCAGAGTGTGATCCATGGATGAGAACTATGCTGTGTGTTTTACTTCAGAAATGGATTTAAATCCCAGGCTCTGAGTCTTCCTACAAGCAAGACTTCAATTCAGGTAAGGGCAGTCACTTTTCTGCTCAAACGAACTACATCGTTCACGAAGCTCACATGTTTCTCATCTTAACTGACAAGCATTGGATGTTAGAGGACAAGTGCTTTGTATCAGTTTCAGAAGCAGAGTTGGACTAGATATCGTCCGTATGTGTAGGATACACCGTTCTTTTGTTCTGGGCACACTCACGTTTCCTGCTCTCTTAGAGAGTTCAGAAAGCAAGAGCGTGATTCTCGCTCTAAAGCAGAGTGTGATCCATGGATGAGAACTATGCTGTGTGTTTCCCTTCAGAAACGGAGTTAAATCCCAGGCTCTGTGTCTTCCTACAAGCAAGACTTCAATTCAGGTAAGGGCTGTCACTTTTCAGCTCAAACGAACTACATCGTTCCCTGAGCTCACACGTTTCTCATCTTAACAGACAAGCATTGGATGTTAGAGGACCAGTGCTTTGTATCAGTTTCATAAGCAGAGTTGGACTAGATATGGTCCGTATGTGTAGGAAACACCGTTCTTTTCTTCTCAGCACACTCATGTTTCCTGCTGTCTTAGAGACTCTAGAAAGCAAGAGCGTGCTTCTTGTTCTAAAGCAGAGTGTGACCAATGGATGAGACAATGCTGTGTGTTTCACTTCAGAAATGGAGTTAAATCCCATGCTCTGAGTCTCCCTACAAGGAAGACTTCGTTTAAGGTAAGGGCAGTAACCTTTCTGCTCAAAGGAACTACATTGTTCACGAAGCTCACACGTTTCTCATCTTAACTGACAAGAATTGGATGTTAGAGGAACAGTGCATTGTATCGGTTTCAGAAGAAGATTTGGACTACATATAGTCAGTATGTGTAGGAAACACCGTTCTTTTGTTCTGGGCACACTCAGATTTCCTGCTGTATTAGAGACTCTAGAAAGCAAGAGCATGCTTCTTGCTCTAAAGCAGAGTGTGATCCATGGATGAGAACTATGCTGTATGTTTCCCTTCAGAAATGGAGTTAAATCCCAGACTCTGTGTCTTCCTACAGGCAAGACTTCGTTTCAGGAAAGGGCAGTCACTTTTCAGCTCAAACGAACTACATCGTTCACGAAGCTCACACATTTATCATCTTAACAGACAAGCATTGGATTTTAGAGGACCAGTTCTTTGTATCAGTTTCAGATGCAGAATTGGACTACATATGGTCCGTATGTGTAGGAAACACCGTTCTTTTGTTCTCAGCACACTCACGTTTCCTGCTGTCTTAGAGACTTTAGAAAGCAAGAGCGTGCTTCTCGCTCTAAAGCAGAGTGTGATCCATGGATGAGAACTATGCTGTGTGTTTCCCTTCAGAAAAGGAGTTAAATCCCAGGCTCTGTGTCTTCCTACAAGCAAGACTTCATTTCAGGTAAGGGCAGTCACTTTTCAGCTCAAACGAACTACATCGTTCCCTGAGCTCACACGTTTCTCATCTTAACTGACAAGCATTGGATGTTAGAGGACCAGTGCTTTGTATCAGTTTAAGAAGCAGAGTTGGACTAGATATGGTCCGTATGTGTAGAAAACACCGTTCATTTGTTCTCAGCACACTCACGTTTCCTGATGTCTTAGAGACTCTAGAAAGCAAGAGCGTGCTTCTCGCTCTAAAGCAGAGTGTGATCCATGGATGAGAACTATACTGTGTGTTTCCCTTCAGAAATGGAGTTAAATCCCAGACTCTGTGTCTTCCTACAGGCAAGACTTCGTTTCATGTAAGGGCAGTCTCTTTTCAGCTCAAACGAACTACATCTTTCTCGAAGCTCACACGTTTCTCATCTTAACAGACAAGCATTGGATTTTAGAGGACCAGTGCTTTGTATCAATTTCAGAAGCAGAGTTGTACTATATAATGTCCGTATGTGTAGGATACACCGTTCTTTTGTTCTCAGCACACTCACGTTTCCTGATGTCTTAGAGACTCTAGAAAGCAAGAGCGTGCTTCTTGTTCTAAAGCAGAGTGTGATCAATGGATGATTACACTGCTGTGTGTTTTACTTCAGAAATGGATTTAAATCCCAGGCTCTGAGTCTTCCTACAAGCAAGACTTCAATTCAGGTAAGGGCAGTCACTTTTCTGCTCAAACGAACTACATCGTTCACAAAGCTCATACGTTTCTCATCTTAACTGACAAGCATTGGATGTTAGATTGTCAGTGCTTTGTGTCAGTTTCAGAAGCAGATTTGGCCTACATATGGTCCATATGTGTAGGAAACACCGTTCTTTTGTTCTCAGCACACTCACGTTTCCTGCTGTCTTAGAGACTCTAGAAAGCAAGAGCGTGCTTCTTGTTCTAAAGCAGAGTGTGATCAATGGATGATTACACTGCTGTGTGTTTTACTTCAGAAATGGATTTAAATCCCAGGCTCTGAGTCTTCCTACAAGCAAGACTTCAATTCAGGTAAGGGCAGTCACTTTTCTGCTCAAACGAACTACATCGTTCACGAAGCTCACATGTTTCTCATCTTAACTGACAAGCATTGGATGTTAGATGGTCAGTTCTTTGTGTCAGTTTCAGAAGCAGATTTGGTCTACATATGGTCCATATGTGTAGGAAGCACCGTTCTTTAGTTCTGGGCACAATCAGATTTCCTGCTGTATTAGAGACTCTAGAAAGTAAGAGTGTGCTTCTCGCTCTAAAGCAGAGTGTGATCCATGGATGAGAACTATGCTGTGTGTTTTACTTCAGAAATGGATTTAAATCCCAGGCTCTGAGTCTTCCTACAAGCAAGACTTCAATTCATGTAAGGGCAGTCACTTTTCTGCTCAAACGAACTACATCGTTCACGAAGCTCACATGTTTCTCATCTTAACTGACAAGCATTGGATGTTAGAGGACAAGTGCTTTGTATCAGTTTCAGAAGCAGAGTTGGACTAGATATCGTCCGTATGTGTAGGAAACACCGTTCTTTTGTTCTGGGCACACTCACGTTCCCTGCTCTCTTAGAGACTTTAGAAAGCAAGAGCGTGCTTCTCGCTCTAAAGCAGAGTGTGATCCATGGATGAGAACTATGCTGTGTGTTTCCCTTCAGAAATGGAGTTAAATCCCAGGCTCTGTGTCTTCCTACAAGCAAGACTTCAATTCAGGTTAGGGCTGTCACTTTTCAGCTCAAACGAACTACATCGTTCCCTGAGCTCACACGTTTCTCATCTTAACAGACAAGCATTGGATGTTAGAGGACCAGTGCTTTGTATCAGTTTCATAAGCAGAGTTGGACTAGATATGGTCCGTATGTGTAGGAAACACCGTTCTTTTCTTCTCAGCACACTCATGTTTCCTGCTGTCTTAGAGACTCTAGAAAGCAAGAGCGTGCTTCTTGTTCTAAAGCAGAGTGTGATCAATGGATGAGACAATGCTGTGTGTTTCACTTCAGAAATGGAGTTAAATCCCATGCTCTGAGTCTCCCTACAAGGAAGACTTCGTTTAAGGTAAGGGCAGTCACCTTTCTGCTCAAAGGAACTACATTGTTCACAAAGCTCACACGTTTATCATCTTAAATGACAAGAATTGGATGTTAGAGGAACAGTGCATTGTATCGGTTTCAGAAGAAGATTTGGACTACATATAGTCAGTATGTGTAGGAAACACCGTTCTTTTGTTCTGGGCACACTCAGATTTCCTGCTGTATTAGAGACTCTAGAAAGCAAGAGCATGCTTCTTGCTCTAAAGCAGAGTGTGATCCATGGATGAGAACTATGCTGTATGTTTCCCTTCAGAAATGGAGTTAAATCCCAGACTCTGTGTCTTCCTACAGGCAAGACTTCGTTTCAGGAAAGGGCAGTCACTTTTCAGCTCAAACGAACTACATCATTCACGAAGCTCACACATTTATCATCTTAACAGACAAGCATTGGATTTTAGAGGACCAGTTCTTTGTATCAGTTTCAGATGCAGAATTGGACTACATATGGTCCGTATGTGTAGGAAACACCGTTCTTTTGTTCTCAGCACACTCACGTTTCCTGCTGTCTTAGAGATTTTAGAAAGCAAGAGCGTGCTTCTCGCTCTAAAGCAGAGTGTGATCCATGGATGAGAACTATGCTGTGTGTTTCCCTTCAGAAAAGGAGTTAAATCCCAGGCTCTGTGTCTTCCTACAAGCAAGACTTCGTATCAGGTAAGGGAAGTCAGTTTTCAGCTCAAACGAACTACATCGTTCACAGAGCTCACATGTTTCTCATCTTAACAGACAAGCATTGGATGTTAGAGGACCAGTGCTTTGTATCAGTTTCAGAAGCAGAGTTGGACTAGATATGGTCCGTATGTGTAAGAAACACCGTTCTTTTGTTCTCAGCACCCTCACGTTTACTGCTGTCTTAGAGAGTCTAGAAAGCAAGAGCGTGCTTCTTGTTCTAAAGCAGAGTGTGATCAATGGATGAGACAATGCTGTGTGTTTCACTTCAGAAATGGAGTTAAATCCCATGCTCTGAGTCTCCCTACAAGCAAGACTTCGTTTAAGGTAAGGGCAGTCACCTTTCTGCTCAAAGGAACTACATCATTCACGAAGCTCACACGTTTCTCATCTTAACTGACAAGCATTGGACGTTAGAGGACCAGTGCATTGTATCAGTTTCAGAAGAAGATTTGGACTACATATAGTCAGTATGTGTAGGAAACTCCGTTCTTTTGTTCTGGGCACACTCAGATTTCCTGCTGTATTAGAGACTCTAGAAAGCAAGAGCATGCTTCTTGCTCTAAAGCAGAGTGTGATCCATGGATGAGAAAGATGCTGTATGTTTCCCTTCAGAAATGGAGTTAAATCCCAGACTCTGTGTCTTCCTACAGGCAAGACTTCGTTTCAGGTAAGGGCAGTCACTTTTCAGCTCAAATGAACTACATCGTTCACGAAGCTCACACGTTTCCCATCTTAACAGACAAGCATTGGATTTTAGTGGACCAGTGCTTTGTATCAATTTCAAAAGCAGAGTTGGACTATATAATGTCCGTATGTGTAGGATACACCGTTCTTTTGTTCTCAGCACACTCATGTTTCCTGCTGTCTTAGAGACTCTAGAAAGCAAGAGCGTGCTTCTTGTTCTAAAGCAGAGTGTGATCAATGGATGATTACACTGCTGTGTGTTTTACTTGAGAAATGGATTTAAATCCCAGGCTCTGAGTCTTCCTACAAGCAAGACTTCAATTCAGGTAAGGGCAGTCACTTTTCTGCTCAAACGAACTACATCGTTCACAAAGCTCATACGTTTCTCATCTTAACTGACAATCATTGGATGTTAGATTGTCAGTGATTTGTGTCAGTTTCAGAAGCAGATTTGGCCTACATATGGTCCACATGTGTAGGAAACACCGTTCTTTTGTTCTCAACACACTCACGTTTCCTGCTGTCTTAGAGACTCTAGAAAGCAAGAGCGTGCTTCTTGTTCTAAAGCAGAGTGTGATCCATGGATGAGAACTATGCTGTGTGTTTCCCTTCAGAAATGGAGTTAAATCCCAGTCTCTGTGTCTTCCTACAAGCAAGACTTCATTTCAGGTAAGGGCAGTCACTTTTCAGCTCAAACGAACTACATCATTCACAAAGCTCACACGTTTCTCATCTTAACAGACAAGCATTGGATTTTAGAGGACCAGTTCTTTGTATCAGTTTCAGATGCAGAGTTGGACTATATAATGTCCGTATGAGTAGCGTACACCATTCTTTTGTTCTCAGCACACTCACGTTTCCTGCTGTCTTAGAGACTCTAGAAAGCAAGAGCGTGCTTCTTGTTCTAAAGCAGAGTGTGATCCATGGATGAGACAATGCTGTGTGTTTCACTTCAGAAATGGAGTTAAATCCCATGCTCTGAGTCTCCCTACAAGCAAGACCTCGTTTCAGGTAAGGGCAGTCACTTTTCTGCTCAAAGGAACTACATCCTTCACGAAGCTCACACGTTTCTCATCTTACCTGACAAGCATTGGATGTTAGAGGACCAGTGCATTGTATCAGTTTCTGAAGAAGATTTGGACTACATATAGTCAGTATGTGTAGGAAACACCATTCTTTTGTTCTGGGCACACTCAGATTTACTGCTGTATTAGAGACTCTAGAAAGCAAGAGCGTGCTTCTTGCTCTAAAGCAGAGTGTGATCAATGGATGAGAACTATGCTGTATGTTTCCCTTCAGAAATGGAGTTAAATCCCAGACTCTGTGTCTTCCTACAGGCAAGACTTCGTTTCATGTAAGGGCAGTCTCTTTTCAGCTCAAACGAACTACATCTTTCTCGAAGCTCACACGTTTCTCATCTTAACAGACAAGCATTGGATTTTAGAGGACCAGTGCTTTGTATAAATTTCAGAAGCAGAGTTGTACTATATAATGTCCGTATGTGTAGGATACACCGTTCTTTTGTTCTCAGCACACTCACGTTTCCTGCTGTCTTAGAGAGTCTAGAAAGCAAGAGCGTGCGTCTTGTTCTAAAGCAGAGTGTGATCAATGGATGATTACACTGCTGTGTGTTTTACTTCAGAAATGGATTTAAATCCCAGGCTCTGAGTCTTCCTACAATCAAGACTTCAATTCAGGTAAGGGCAGTCACTTTTCTGCTCAAATGAACTACATCGTTCACAAAGCTCATACGTTTCTCATCTTAACTGACAAGCATTGGATGTTAGATGGTCAGTGCTTTGTGTCAGTTTCAGAAGCAGATTTGGCCTACATATGGTCCATATGTGTAGGAAACACCGTTCTTTTGTTCTCAGCACACTCACGTTTCCTGCTGTCTTAGAGACTCTAGAAAGCAAGAGTGTGCTTCTTGTTCTAAAGCAGAGTGTGATCAATGGATGATTACACTGCTGTGTGTTTTACTTCAGAAATGGATTTAAATCCCAGGCTCTGAGTCTTCCTACAAGCAAGACTTCAATTCAGGTAAGGGCAGTAATTTTTCTGCTCAAACGAACTACATCGTTCACGAAGCACACATGTTTCTCATCTTAACTGACAAGCATTGGATGTTAGATGGTCAGTTCTTTGTGTCAGTTTCAGAAGCAGATTTGGTCTACATATGGTCCATATGTGTAGGAAGCACCGTTCTTTAGTTCTGGGCACACTCAGATTTCCTGCTGTATTAGAGACTCTAGAAAGTAAGAGTGTGCTTCTCGCTCTAAAGCAGAGTGTGATCCATGGATGAGAACTATGCTGTGTGTTTTACTTCAGAAATGGATTTAAATCCCAGGCTCTGAGTCTTCCTACAAGCAAGACTTCACTTCAGGTAAGGGCAGTCACTTTTCTGCTCAAACGAACTACATCGTTCACGAAGCTCACATGTTTCTCATCTTAACTGACAAGCATTGGATGTTAAGGACAAGTGCTTTGTATCAGTTTCAGAAGCAGAGTTGGACTAGATATGGTCCGTATGTGTAGGAAACACCGTTCTTTTGTTCTGGGCACACTCACGTTTCCTGCTCTCTTAGAGAGTTCAGAAAGCAAGAGCGTGCTTCTCGCTCTAAAGCAGAGTGTGATCCATGGATGAGAACTATGCTGTGTGTTTCCCTTCAGAAACGGAGTTAAATCCCAGGCTCTGTGTCTTCCTACAAGCAAGACTTCGTTTCAGGTAAGGGCTGTCACTTTTCAGCTCAAATGAACTACATCGTTCCCTGAGCTCACACGTTTCTCATCTTAACAGACAAGCATTGGATGTTAGAGGACCAGTGCTTTGTATCAGTTTCATAAGCAGAGTTGGACTAGATATGGTCCATATGTGTAGGAAACACCGTTCTTTTCTTCTCAGCACACTCATGTTTCCTGCTGTCTTAGAGACTCTAGAAAACAAGAGCGTGCTTCTTGTTCTAAAGCAGAGTGTGATCAATGGATGAGACAATGCTGTGTGTTTCACTTCAGAAATGGAGTTAAATCCCATGCTCTGAGTCTCCCTACAAGGAAGACTTCGTTTAAGGTAAGGGCAGTCACCTTTCTGCTCAAAGGAACTACATTGTTCACGAGGCTCACACGTTTCTCATCTTAACTGACAAGAATTGGATGTTAGAGGAACAGTGCATTGTATCAGTTTCAGAAGAAGATTTGGACTACATATAGTCAGTATGTGTAGGAAACACCGTTCTTTTGTTCTGGGCACACTCAGATTTCCTGCTGTATTAGAGACTCTAGAAAGCAAGAGCATGCTTCTTGCTCTAATGCAGAGTGTGATCCATGGATGAGAACTATGCTGTATGTTTCCCTTCAGAAATGGAGTTAAATCCCAGACTCTGTGTCTTCCTACAGGCAAGACTTCGTTTCAGGAAAGGGCAGTCACTTTTCAGCTCAAACGAACTACATCGTTCACGAAGCTCACACGTTTCTCATCTTAACTGACAAGCATTGGATGTTAGAGGACCAGTGCTTTGTATCAGTTTAAGAAGCAGAGTTGGACTATATATGGTCCGTATGTGTAGGAAACACCGTTCTTTTCTTCTCAGCACACTCACGTTTCCTGCTGTCTTAGAGACTCTAGAAAGCAAGAGCGTGCTTCTTGTTCTAAAGCAGAGTGTGATCAATGGATGATTACACTGCTGTGTGTTTTACTTCAGAAATGGATTTAAATCCCAGGCTCTGAGTCTTCCTACAAGCAAGACTTCAATTCAGGTAAGGGCAGTCACTTTTCTGCTCAAACGAACTACATCGTTCACAAAGCTCATACGTTTCTCATCTTAACTGACAATCATTGGATGTTAGATTGTCAGTGCTTTGTGTCAGTTTCAGAAGCAGATTTGGCCTACATATGGTCCATATGTGTAGGAAACACCGTTCTTTTGTTCTCAGCACACTCACGTTTCCTGCTGTCTTAGAGACTCTAGAAAGCAAGAGCGTGCTTCTTGTTCTAAAGCAGAGTGTGATCAATGGATGATTACACTGCTGTGTGTTTTACTTCAGAAATGGATTTAAATCCCAGGCTCTGAGTCTTCCTACAAGCAAGACTTCAATTCAGGTAAGGGCAGTCACTTTTCTGCTCAAACGAACTACATCGTTCACGAAGCTCACACGTTTCTCATCTTAACTGACAAGCATTGGATGTTAGATGGTCAGTGCTTTGTATCAGTTTCAGAAGCAGAGTTGGACTAGACATGGTCCATATGTGTAGGAAACACCGTCCTTTTGTTCTCAGCACACTCACGTTTCCTGCTGTCTTAGAGACTCTAGAAAGCAAGAGCGTGCTTCTTGTTCTAAAGCAGAGTGTGATCCATGGATGAGAACTATGCTGTGTGTTTCCCTTCAGAAATGGAGTTAAATCCCAGGCTCTGTGTCTTCCTACAAGCAAGACTTCATTTCAGGTAAGGGCAGTCACTTTTCAGCTCAAACGAACTACATCGTTCCCTGAGCTCACACGTTTCTCATCTTAACAGACAAGCATTGGATGTTAGAGGACCAGTGCTTTGTATCAGTTTAAGAAGCAGAGTTGGACTAGATATTGTCCGTATGTGTAGGAAACACCGTTCTTTTCTTCTCAGCACACTCACGTTTCCTGCTGTCTTAGAGATTCTAGAAAGCAAGAGCGTGCTTCTTGTTCTAAAGCAGAGTGTGATCAATGGATGCGACAATGCTGTGTGTTTCACTTCAGAAATGGATTTAAATCCCATGCTCTGAGTCTCCCTACAAGCAAGACCTCGTTTCAGGTAAGGGCAGTCACTTTTCTGCTCAAAGGAACTACATCCTTCACGAAGCTCACACGTTTCTCATCTTACCTGACAAGCATTGGATGTTAGAGGACCAGTGCATTGTATCAGTTTCTGAAGAAGATTTGGACTACATATAGTCAGTATGTGTAGGAAACACCGTTCTTTTGTTCTGGGCACACTCAGATTTCCTGCTGTATTAGAGACTCTAGAAAGCAAGAGCGTGCTTCTTGCTCTAAAGCAGAGTGTGATCCATGGATGAGAACTATGCTGTATGTTTCCCTTCAGAAATGGAGTTAAATCCCAGACTCTGTGTCTTCCTACAGGCAAGACTTCAATTCAGGTAAGGGCAGTCACTTTTCTGCTCAAACGAACTACATCGTAAACAAAGCTCATACGTTTCTCATCTTAACTGACAATCATTGGATGTTAGATTGTCAGTGCTTTGTGTCAGTTTCAGAAGCAGATTTGGCCTACATATGGTCCATATGTGTAGGAAACACCTTTCTTTTGTTCTCAGCACACTCACGTTTCCTGCTGTCTTAGAGATTCTAGAAAGCAAGAGCGTGCTTCTTGTTCTAAAGCAGAGTGTGATCAATGGATGATTACACTGCTGTGTGTTTTACTTCAGAAATGGATTTAAATCCCAGGCTCTGAGTCTTCCTACAAGCAAGACTTCAATTCAGGTAAGGGCAGTCACTTTTCTGCTCAAACGAACTACATCGTTCACGAAGCTCACACGTTTCTCATCTTAACTGACAAGCATTGGATGTTAGATGGTCAGTGCTTTGTATCAGTTTCAGAAACAGAGTTGGACTAGATATGGTCCATATGTGTAGGAAACACCGTTCTTTTGTTCTCAGCGCACTCACGTTTCCTGCTGTCTTAGAGATTCTAGAAAGCAAGAGCGTGCTTCTTGTTCTAAAGCAGAGTGTGATCCATGGATGAGAACTATGCTGTGTGTTTCCCTTCAGAAATGGAGTTAAATCCCAGGCTCTGTGTCTTCCTACAAGCAAGACTTCATTTCAGGTAAGGGCAGTCACTTTTCAGCTCAAACGAACTACATCGTTCCCTGAGCTCACACGTTTCTCATCTTAACAGACAAGCATTGGATTTTAGAGGACCAGTTCTTTGTATCAGTTTCAGATGCAGAGTTGGACTATATAATGTCCGTATGAGTAGCGTACACCATTCTTTTGTTCTCAGCACACTCACGTTTCCTGCTGTCTTAGAGACTCTAGAAAGCAAGAGCGTGCTTCTTGTTCTAAAGCAGAGTGTGATCCATGGATGAGACAATGCTGTGTGTTTCACTTCAGAAATGGAGTTAAATCCCATGCTCTGAGTCTCCCTACAAGCAAGACCTCGTTTCAGGTAAGGGCAGTCACTTTTCTGCTCAAAGGAACTACATCCTTCACGAAGCTCACACGTTTCTCATCTTAACTGACAAGCATTGGATGTTAGATTGTCTGTGCTTTGTGTCAGTTTCAGAAGCAGATTTGGCCTACATATGGTCCATATGTGTAGGAAACACCGTTCTTTTGTTCTCAGCACACTCACGTTTCCTGCTGCTTAGAGACTCTAGAAAGCAAGAGCGTGCTTCTTGTTCTAAAGCAGAGTGTGATCAATGGATGATTACACTGCTGTGTGTTTTACTTCAGAAATGGATTTAAATCCCAGGCTCTGAGTCTTCCTACAAGCAAGACTTCAATTCAGGTAAGGGCAGTCACTTTTCTGCTCAAACGAACTACATCGTTCACGAAGCTCACATGTTTCTCATCTTAACTGACAAGCATTGGATGTTAGATGGTCAGTTCTTTGTGTCAGTTTCAGAAGCAGATTTGGTCTACATATGGTCCATATGTGTAGGAAGCACCGTTCTTTAGTTCTGGGCACAATCAGATTTCCTGCTGTATTAGAGACTCTAGAAAGTAAGAGTGTGCTTCTCGCTCTAAAGCAGAGTGTGATCCATGGATGAGAACTATGCTGTGTGTTTTACTTCAGAAATGGATTTAAATCCCAGGCTCTGAGTCTTCCTACAAGCAAGACTTCAATTCAGGTAAGGGCAGTCACTTTTCTGCTCAAACGAACTACATCGTTCACGAAGCTCACATGTTTCTCATCTTAACTGACAAGCATTGGATGTTAAGGACAAGTGCTTTGTATCAGTTTCAGAAGCAGAGTTGGACTAGATATGGTCCGTATGTGTAGGAAACACCGTTCTTTTGTTCTCAGCACACTCACGTTTCCTGCTGTCTTAGAGACTTTAGAAAGCAAGAGCGTGCTTCTCGCTCTAAAGCAGAGTGTGATCCATGGATGAGAACTATGCTGTGTGTTTCCCTTCAGAAAAGGAGTTAAATCCCAGGCTCTGTGTCTTCCTACAAGCAAGACTTCGTTTCAGGTAAGGGCAGTCAGTTTTCAGCTCAAACGAACTACATCGTTCACGGAGCTCACATGTTTCTCATCTTAACAGACAAGCATTGGATGTTAGAGGACCAGTGCTTTGTATCAGTTTCAGAAGCAGAGTTGGACTAGATATGGTCCGTATGTGTAGGAAACACCGTTCTTTTGTTCTCAGCACCCTCACGTTTACTGCTGTCTTAGAGAGTCTAGAAAGCAAGAGCGTGCTTCTTGTTCTAAAGCAGAGTGTGATCCATGGATGAGAACTATGCTGTGTGTTTCCCTTCAGAAATGGAGTTAAATCCCAGGCTCTGTGTCTTCCTACAAGCAAGACTTCATTTCAGGTAAGGGCAGTCACTTTTCAGCTCAAACGAACTACATCGTTCCCTGAGCTCACACGTTTCTCATCTTAACTGACAAGCATTGGATGTTAGAGGACCAGTGCTTTGTATCAGTTTAAGAAGCAGAGTTGGACTAGATATGGTCCGTATGTGTAGGAAACACCGTTCTTTTCTTCTCAGCACACTCACGTTTCCTGCTGTCTTAGAGACTCTAGAAAGCAAGAGCGTGCTTCTTGTTCTAAAGCAGAGTGTGATCAATGGATGAGACAATGCTGTGTGTTTCACTTCAGAAATGGAGTTAAATCCCATGCTGTGAGTCTCCCTACAAGCAAGACTTCGTTTAAGGTAAGGGCAGTCACCTTTCTGCTCAAAGGAACTACATCGTTCACGAAGCTCACACGTTTCTCATCTTAACTGACAAGCATTGGACGTTAGAGGACCAGTGCATTGTATCAGTTTCAGAAGAAGATTTGGACTACATATGGTCCATATGTTTAGGAAACACCGTTCTTTAGTTCTGGGCACACTCAGATTTCCTGCTGTATTAGAGACTCTAGAAAGTAAGAGTGTGCTTCTCCCTCTAAAGCAGAGTGTGATCCATGGATGAGAACTATGCTGTGTGTTTCCCTTCAGAAAAGGAGTTAAATCCCAGTCTCTGAGTCTTCCTACAAGCAAGACTTCAATTCAGGTAAGGGCAGTCACTTTTCTGCTCAAACGAACTACATCGTTCACGAAGCTCACACGTTTCTCATCTTAACTGACAAGCATTGGATGTTAGATGGTCAGTGCTTTGTATCAGTTTCAGAAACAGAGTTGGACTAGATATGGTCCATATGTGTAGGAAACACCGTTCTTTTGTTCTCAGCGCACTCACGTTTCCTGCTGTCTTAGAGATTCTAGAAAGCAAGAGCGTGCTTCTTGTTCTAAAGCAGAGTGTGATCCATGGATGAGAACTATGCTGTGTGTTTCCCTTCAGAAATGGAGTTAAATCCCAGGCTCTGTGTCTTCCTACAAGCAAGACTTCATTTCAGGTAAGGGCAGTCACTTTTCAGCTCAAACGAACTACATCGTTCCCTGAGC
This sequence comes from Onychomys leucogaster, assembly GCA_949786385.1. Taxonomy (NCBI): domain Eukaryota; kingdom Metazoa; phylum Chordata; class Mammalia; order Rodentia; family Cricetidae; genus Onychomys; species Onychomys leucogaster. The sequence continues at coordinate 820,071 of CATKUP010000161.1, read as the reverse complement.
TCACACGTTTCTCATCTTAACAGACAAGCATTGGATGTTAGAGGACCAGTGCTTTGTATCAGTTTAAGAAGCAGAGTTGGACTAGATATTGTCTGTATGTGTAGGAAACACCGTTCTTTTCTTCTCAGCACACTCACGTTTCCTGCTGTCTTAGAGACTCTAGAAAGCAAGAGCGTGCTTCTTGTTCTAAAGCAGAGTGTGATCAATGGATGAGACAATGCTGTGTGTTTCACTTCAGAAATGGAGTTAAATCCCATGCTCTGAGTCTCCCTACAAGCAAGACTTCGTTTAAGGTAAGGGCAGTCACCTTTTTGCTCAAAGGAACTACATCGTTCACGAAGCTCACACGTTTCTCATCTTAACTGACAAGCATTGGACGTTAGAGGACCAGTGCATTGTATCAGTTTCAGAAGAAGATTTGGACTACATATAGTCAGTATGTGTAGGAAACACCGTTCTTTTGTTCTGGGCACACTCAGATTTCCTGCTGTATTAGAGACTCTAGAAAGGAAGAGCATGCTTCTTGCTCTAAAGCAGAGTGTGATAAATGGATGAGAAAGATGCTGTATGATTCCCTTCAGAAATGGAGTTAAATCCCAGACTCTGTGTCTTCCTACAGGCAAGACTTCGTTTCAGGTAAGGGCAGTCACTTTTCAGCTCAAATGAACTACATCGTTCACGAAGCTCACACGTTTCTCATCTGAACAGACAAGCATTGGATTTTAGAGGACCAGTGCTTTGTATCAGTTTCAGAAGCAGAGTTGGACTAGATATGGTCCATATGTGTAGGAAACACCGTTCTTTTGTTCTCAGCACACTCACGTTTCCTGCTGTCTTAGAGACTCTAGAAAGCAAGAGCGTGCTTCTTGTTCTAAAGCAGAGTGTGATCAATGGATGATTACACTGCTTTGTGTTTTATTTCAGAAATGGATTTAAATCCCAGGCTCTGAGTCTTCCTACAAGCAAGACTTCAATTCAGGTAAGGGCAGTCACTTTTCTGCTCAAACGAACTACATCGTTCTCAAAGCTCACACGTTTCTCATCTTAACTGACAAGCATTGGATGTTAGATGGTCAGTGCTTTGTGTCAGTTTCAGAAGCAGATTTGGCCTACATATGGTCCATATGTGTAGGAAACACCGTTCTTTTGTTCTCAGCACACTCACGTTTCCTGCTGTCTTAGAGACTCTAGAAAGCAAGATTGTGCTTCTTGTTCTAAAGCATAGTGTGATCAATGGATGAGAACACTGCTGTGTGTTTCACTTCAGAAATGGAGTTAAATCCCAGGCTCTGAGTCTTCCTACAAGCAAGACTTCGTTTCAGGTAAGGGCAGTCACTTTTCAGCTCAAACGAACTACATCGTTCCCTGAGCTCACACGTTTCTCATCTTAACAGACAAGCATTGGATATTAGAGGACCAGTTCTTTGTATCAGTTTCAGATGCAGAGTTGGACTATACAATGTCCGTTAGTGTAGGATACACCATTCTTTTGTTCTCAGCACACTCACGTTTCCTGCTGTCTTAGAGACTCTAGAAAGCAAGAGCGTGCTTCTTGTTCTAAAGCAGAGTGTGATCAATGGATGATTACAGTGCTGTGTGTTTTACTTCAGAAATGGATTTAAATCCCAGGCTCTGAGTCTTCCTACAAGCAAGACTTCAATTCAGGTAAGGGCAGTCAATTTTCTGCTCAAACGAACTACATCATTCACGAAGCTCACATGTTTCTCATCTTAACTGATAAGCATTGGATGTTAGATGGTCAGTGCTTTGTGTCAGTTTCAGAAGCAGATTTGGTCTACATATGGTCCATATGTGTAGGAAACACCGTTCTTTTGTTCTGGGCACACTCAGATTTCCTGCTGTATATGAGACTCTAGAAAGTAAGAGCGTGCTTCTCGCTCTAAAGCAGAGTGTGATCCATCGATGATAACTATGCTGTGTGTTTCCCTTCAGAAAAGTAGTTAAATCCCATGCTCTGTGTCTTCCTACAAGCAAGACTTCGTTTCATGTAAGGGCAGTCACTTTTCAGTTCAAACGAACTACATCGTTCATGGAGCTCACACGTTTCTCATCTTAACAGACAAGCATTGGATGTTAGAAGACCAGTGCTTTGTATCAGTTTCAGAAGCAGAGTTGGACTAGATATGGTCCGTATGTGTAGGAAACACCGTTCTTTTGTTCTCAGCACACTCACGTTTCCTGCTGTCTTAGAGACTCTAGAAAGCAAGATTGTGCTTCTTGTTCTAAAGCATAGTGTGATCAATGGATGAGAACACTGCTGTGTGTTTCACTTCAGAAATGGAGTTAAATCCCAGGCTCTGAGTCTTCCTACAAGCAAGACTTCGTTTCAGGTAAGGGCAGTCACTTTTCAGCTCAAACGAACTACATTGTTCACGAAGCTCACACGTTTCTCATCTTAACAGACAAGCATTGGATATTAGAGGACCAGTTCTTTGTATCAGTTTCAGATGCAGAGTTGGACTATACAATGTCCGTTAGTGTAGGATACACCATTCTTTTGTTCTCAGCACACTCACGTTTCCTGCTGTCTTAGAGACTCTAGAAAGCAAGAGCGTGCTTCTTGTTCTAAAGCAGAGTGTGATCAATGGATGATTACACTGCTGTGTGTTTTACTTCAGAAATGGATTTAAATCCCAGGCTCTGAGTCTTCCTACAAGCAAGACTTCAATTCAGGTAAGGGCAGTCACTTTTCTGCTCAAACGAACTACATCGTTCACAAAGCTCATACGTTTCTCATCTTAACTGACAAGCATTGGATGTTAGATTGTCTGTGCTTTGTGTCAGTTTCAGAAGCAGATTTGGCCTACATATGGTCCATATGTGTAGGAAACACCGTTCTTTTGTTCTCAGCACACTCACGTTTCCTGCTGCTTAGAGACTCTAGAAAGCAAGAGCGTGCTTCTTGTTCTAAAGCAGAGTGTGATCAATGGATGATTACACTGCTGTGTGTTTTACTTCAGAAATGGATTTAAATCCCAGGCTCTGAGTCTTCCTACAAGCAAGACTTCAATTCAGGTAAGGGCAGTCACTTTTCTGCTCAAACGAACTACATCGTTCACGAAGCTCACATGTTTCTCATCTTAACTGACAAGCATTGGATGTTAGATGGTCAGTTCTTTGTGTCAGTTTCAGAAGCAGATTTGGTCTACATATGGTCCATATGTGTAGGAAGCACCGTTCTTTAGTTCTGGGCACAATCAGATTTCCTGCTGTATTAGAGACTCTAGAAAGTAAGAGTGTGCTTCTCGCTCTAAAGCAGAGTGTGATCCATGGATGAGAACTATGCTGTGTGTTTTACTTCAGAAATGGATTTAAATCCCAGGCTCTGAGTCTTCCTACAAGCAAGACTTCAATTCAGGTAAGGGCAGTCACTTTTCTACTCAAACGAACTACATCGTTCACGAAGCTCACATGTTTCTCATCTTAACTGACAAGCATTGGATGTTAAGGACAAGTGCTTTGTATCAGTTTCAGAAGCAGAGTTGGACTAGATATGGTCCGTATGTGTAGGAAACACCGTTCTTTTGTTCTCAGCACACTCACGTTTCCTGCTGTCTTAGAGACTTTAGAAAGCAAGAGCGTGCTTCTCGCTCTAAAGCAGAGTGTGATCCATGGATGAGAACTATGCTGTGTGTTTCCCTTCAGAAAAGGAGTTAAATCCCAGGCTCTGTGTCTTCCTACAAGCAAGACTTCGTTTCAGGTAAGGGCAGTCAGTTTTCAGCTCAAACGAACTACATCGTTCACGGAGCTCACATGTTTCTCATCTTAACAGACAAGCATTGGATGTTAGAGGACCAGTGCTTTGTATCAGTTTCAGAAGCAGAGTTGGACTAGATATGGTCCGTATGTGTAGGAAACACCGTTCTTTTGTTCTCAGCACCCTCACGTTTACTGCTGTCTTAGAGAGTCTAGAAAGCAAGAGCGTGCTTCTTGTTCTAAAGCAGAGTGTGATCCATGGATGAGAACTATGCTGTGTGTTTCCCTTCAGAAATGGAGTTAAATCCCAGGCTCTGTGTCTTCCTACAAGCAAGACTTCATTTCAGGTAAGGGCAGTCACTTTTCAGCTCAAACGAACTACATCGTTCCCTGAGCTCACACGTTTCTCATCTTAACTGACAAGCATTGGATGTTAGAGGACCAGTGCTTTGTATCAGTTTAAGAAGCAGAGTTGGACTAGATATGGTCCGTATGTGTAGGAAACACCGTTCTTTTCTTCTCAGCACACTCACGTTTCCTGCTGTCTTAGAGACTCTAGAAAGCAAGAGCGTGCTTCTTGTTCTAAAGCAGAGTGTGATCAATGGATGAGACAATGCTGTGTGTTTCACTTCAGAAATGGAGTTAAATCCCATGCTGTGAGTCTCCCTACAAGCAAGACTTCGTTTAAGGTAAGGGCAGTCACCTTTCTGCTCAAAGGAACTACATCGTTCACGAAGCTCACACGTTTCTCATCTTAACTGACAAGCATTGGACGTTAGAGGACCAGTGCATTGTATCAGTTTCAGAAGAAGATTTGGACTACATATAGTCAGTATGTGTAGCAAACACCGTTCTTTTGTTCTGGGCACACTCAGATTTCCTGCTGTATTAGAGACTCTAGAAAGCAAGAGCATGCTTCTTGCTCTAAAGCAGAGTGTGATCCATGGATGAGAAAGATGCTGTATGTTTCCCTTCAGAAATGGAGTTAAATCCCAGATTCTGTGTCTTCCTACAGGCAAGACTTCGTTTCAGGTAAGGGCAGTCACTTTTCAGCTCAAATGAACTACATCGTTCACGAAGCTCACACGTTTCTCATCTTAACAGACAAGCATTGGATTTTAGTGGACCAGTGCTTTGTATCAATTTCAAAAGCATAGTTGGACTATATAATGTCCGTATGTGTAGGATACACCGTTCTTTTGTTCTCAGCACACTCACGTTTCCTGCTGTCTTAGAGACTCTAGAAAGCAAGAGCGTGCTTCTTGTTCTAAAGCAGAGTGTGATCAATGGATGATTACACTGCTGTGTGTTTTTCTTGAGAAATGGATTTAAATCCCAGGCTCTGAGTCTTCCTACAAGCAAGACTTCAATTCAGGTAAGGGCAGTCACTTTTCTGCTCAAACGAACTACATCGTTCACAAAGCTCATACGTTTCTCATCTTAACTGACAATCATTGGATGTTAGATTGTCAGTGCTTTGTGTCAGTTTCAGAAGCAGATTTGGCCTACATATGGTCCATATGTGTAGGAAACACCGTTCTTTTGTTCTCAGCACACTCACGTTTCCTGCTGTCTTAGAGACTCTAGAAAGCAAGAGTGTGCTTCTTGTTCTAAAGCAGAGTGTGATCAATGGATGATTACACTGCTGTGTGTTTTACTTCAGAAATGGATTTAAATCCCAGGCTCTGAGTCTTCCTACAAGCAAGACTTCAATTCAGGTAAGGGCAGTCACTTTTCTGCTCAAACGAACTACATCGTTCACGAAGCTCACATGTTTCTCATCTTAACTGACAAGCATTGGATGTTAGATGGTCAGTTCTTTGTGTCAGTTTCAGAAGCAGATTTGGTCTACATATGGTCCATATGTGTAGGAAGCAACGTTCTTTAGTTCTGGGCACACTCAGATTTCCTGCTGTATTAGAGACTCTAGAAAGTAAGAGTGTGCTTCTCGCTCTAAAGCAGAGTGTGATCCATGGATGAGAACTATGCTGTGTGTTTTACTTCAGAAATGGATTTAAATCCCATGCTCTGAGTCTTCCTACAAGCAAGACTTCAATTCAGGTAAGGGCAGTCACTTTTCTGCTCAAACGAACTACATCATTCACGAAGCTCACATGTTTCTCATCTTAACTGACAAGCATTGGATGTTAGAGGACAAGTGCTTTGTATCAGTTTCAGAAGCAGAGTTGGACTAGATATCGTCCGTATGTGTAGGAAACACCGTTCTTTTGTTCTGGGCACACTCACGTTTCCTGCTCTCTTAGAGACTTCAGAAAGCAAGAGCGTGCTTCTCGCTCTAAAGCAGAGTGTGATCCATGGATGAGAACTATGCTGTGTGTTTCCCTTCAGAAACGGAGTTAAATCCCAGGCTCTGTGTCTTCCTACAAGCAAGACTTCGTTTCAGGTAAGGGCTGTCACTTTTCAGCTCAAATGAACTACATCGTTCCCTGAGCTCACACGTTTCTCATCTTAACAGACAAGCATTGGATGTTAGAGGACCAGTGCTTTGTATCAGTTTCATAAGCAGAGTTGGACTAGATATGGTCCGTATGTGTAGGAAACACCGTTCTTTTCTTCTCAGCACACTCATGTTTCCTGCTGTCTTAGAGACTCTAGAAAGCAAGAGCGTGCTTCTTGTTCTAAAGCAGAGTGTGATCAATGGATGATTACACTGCTGTGTGTTTTACTTCAGAAATGGATTTAAATCCCAGGCTCTGAGTCTTCCTACAAGCAAGACTTCAATTCAGGTAAGGGCAGTCACTTTTCTGCTCAAACGAACTACATCGTTCACAAAGCTCATACGTTTCTCATCTTAACTGACAAGCATTGGATGTTAGACTGTCAGTGCTTTGTGTCAGTTTCAGAAGCAGATTTGGCCTACATATGGTCCATATGTGTAGGAAACACCGTTCTTTTGTTCTCAGCACACTCACGTTTCCTGCTGTCTTAGAGACTCTAGAAAGCAAGAACATGCTTCTTGTTCTAAAGCAGAGTGTGATCAATGGATGATTACACTGCTGTGTGTTTTACTTCAGAAATGGATTTAAATCCCAGGCTCTGAGTCTTCCTACAAGCAAGACTTCAATTCAGGTAAGGGCAGTCACTTTTCTGCTCAAACGAACTACATCGTTCACGAAGCTCACATGTTTCTCATCTTAACTGACAAGCATTGGATGTTAGATGGTCAGTTCTTTGTGTCAGTTTCAGAAGCAGATTTGGACTACATATGGTCCATATGTTTAGGAAACACCGTTCTTTAGTTCTGGGCACATTCAGATTTCCTGCTGTATTAGAGACTCTAGAAAGTAAGAGTGTGCTTCTCCCTCTAAAGCAGAGTGTGATCCATGGATGAGAACTATGCTGTGTGTTTCCCTTCAGAAAAGGAGTTAAATCCCAGTCTCTGAGTCTTCCTACAAGCAAGACTTCAATTCAGGTAAGGGCAGTCACTTTTCTGCTCAAACGAACTACATTGTTCACGAAGCTCACACGTTTCTCATCTTAACTGACAAGCATTGGATGTTAGATAGTCAGTGCTTTGTATCAGTTTCAGAAGCAGAGTTGGACTAGATATGGTCCATATGTGTAGGAAACACCGTCCTTTTGTTCTCAGCACACTCACGTTTCCTGCTGTCTTAGAGACTCAGAAAGCAAGAGCGTGCTTCTTGTTCTAAAGTAGAGTGTGATCCATGGATGAGAACTATGCTGTGTGTTTCCCTTCAGAAATGGAGTTAAATCCCAGGCTCTGTGTCTTCCTACAAGCAAGACTTCGTTTCAGGTAAGGGCAGTCACTTTTCAGCTCAAACGAACTACATCGTTCCCTGAGCTCACACGTTTCTCATCTTAACAGACAAGCATTGGATGTTAGAGGACCAGTGCTTTGTATCAGTTTAAGAAGCAGAGTTGGACTAGATATTGTCCGTATGTGTAGGAAACACCGTTCTTTTCTTCTCAGCACACTCACGTTTCCTGCTGTCTTAGAGACTCTAGAAATCAAGAGCGTGCTTCTTGTTCTAAAGCAGAGTGTGATCAATGGATGAGACAATGCTGTGTGTTTCACTTCAGAAATGGAGTTAAATCCCATGCTCTGAGTCTCCCTACAAGCAAGACTTCAATTCAGGTAAGGGCAGTCACTTTTCTGCTCAAACGAACTACATCGTTCACGAAGCTCACATGTTTCTCATCTTAACTGACAAGCATTGGATGTTAGATGATCAGTTCTTTGTGTCAGTTTCAGAAGCAGATTTGGTCTACATATGGTCCATATGTGTAGGAAGCAACGTTCTTTAGTTTTGGGCACACTCAGATTTCCTGCTGTATTAGAGACTCTAGAAAGTAAGAGTGTGCTTCTCGCTCTAAAGCAGAGTGTGATCCATGGATGAGAACTATGCTGTGTGTTTTACTTCAGAAATGGATTTAAATCCCAGGCTCTGAGTCTTCCTACAAGCAAGACTTCAATTCAGGTAAGGGCAGTCACTTTTCTGCTCAAACGAACTACATCATTCACGAAGCTCACATGTTTCTCATCTTAACTGACAAGCATTGGATGTTAGAGGACAAGTGCTTTGTATCAGTTTCATAAGCAGAGTTGGACTAGATATCGTCCCTATGTGTAGGAAACACCGTTCTTTTGTTCTGGGCACACTCACGTTTCCTGCTCTCTTAGAGACTTCAGAAAGCAAGAGCGTGCTTCTCGCTCTAAAGCAGAGTGTGATCCATGGATGAGAACTATGCTGTGTGTTTCCCTTCAGAAACGGAGTTAAATCCCAGGCTCTGTGTCTTCCTACAAGCAAGACTTCAATTCAGGTAAGGGCTGTCACTTTTCAGCTCAAATGAACTACATCGTTCCCTGAGCTCACACGTTTCTCATCTTAACAGACAAGCATTGGATGTTAGAGGACCAGTGCTTTGTATCAGTTTCATAAGCAGAGTTGGACTAGATATGGTCCGTATGTGTAGGAAACACCGTTCTTTTCTTCTCAGCACACTCATGTTTCCTGCTGTCTTAGAGACTCTAGAAAGCAAGAGCGTGCTTCTTGTTCTAAAGCAGAGTGTGATCAATGGATGATTACACTGCTGTGTGTTTTACTTCAGAAATGGATTTAAATCCCAGGCTCTGAGTCTTCCTACAAGCAAGACTTCAATTCAGGTAAGGGCAGTCACTTTTCTGCTCAAACGAACTACATCGTTCACAAAGCTCATACGTTTCTCATCTTAACTGACAAGCATTGGATGTTAGACTGTCAGTGCTTTGTGTCAGTTTCAGAAGCAGATTTGGCCTACATATGGTCCATATGTGTAGGAAACACCGTTCTTTTGTTCTCAGCACACTCACGTTTCCTGCTGTCTTAGAGACTCTAGAAAGCAAGAACATGCTTCTTGTTCTAAAGCAGAGTGTGATCAATGGATGATTACACTGCTGTGTGTTTTACTTCAGAAATGGATTTAAATCCCAGGCTCTGAGTCTTCCTACAAGCAAGACTTCAATTCAGGTAAGGGCAGTCACTTTTCTGCTCAAACGAACTACATCGTTCACGAAGCTCACATGTTTCTCATCTTAACTGACAAGCATTGGATGTTAGATGGTCAGTTCTTTGTGTCAGTTTCAGAAGCAGATTTGGACTACATATGGTCCATATGTTTAGGAAACACCGTTCTTTAGTTCTGGGCACACTCAGATTTCCTGCTGTATTAGAGACTCTAGAAAGTAAGAGTGTGCTTCTCCCTCTAAAGCAGAGTGTGATCCATGGATGAGAACTATGCTGTGTGTTTCCCTTCAGAAAAGGAGTTAAATCCCAGTCTCTGAGTCTTCCTACAAGCAAGACTTCAATTCAGGTTAGGGCAGTCACTTTTCTGCTCAAACGAACTACATCGTTCACAAAGCTCATACGTTTCTCATCTTAACTGACAATCATTGGATGTTAGATTGTCAGTGCTTTGTGTCAGTTTCAGAAGCAGATTTGGCCTACATATGGTCCATATGTGTAGGAAACACCGTTCTTTTGTTCTCAGCACACTCCCGTTTCTTGCTGTCTTAGAGACTCTAGAAAGCAAGAGCGTGCTTCTTGTTCTAAAGCAGAGTGTGATCAATGGATGATTACACTGCTGTGTGTTTTACTTCAGAAATGGATTTAAATCCCAGGCTCTGAGTCTTCCTACAAGCAAGACTTCAATTCAGGTAAGGGCAGTCACTTTTCTGCTCAAACGAACTACATTGTTCACGAAGCTCACACGTTTCTCATCTTAACTGACAAGCATTGGATGTTAGATGGTCAGTGCTTTGTATCAGTTTCAGAAGCAGAGTTGGACTAGATATGGTCCATATGTGTAGGAAACACCGTCCTTTTGTTCTCAGCACACTCACGTTTCCTGCTGTCTTAGAGACTCTAGAAAGCAAGAGCGTGCTTCTTGTTCTAAAGTAGAGTGTGATCCATGGATGAGAACTATGCTGTGTGTTTCCCTTCAGAAATGGAGTTAAATCCCAGGCTCTGTGTCTTCCTACAAGCAAGACTTCATTTCAGGTAAGGGCAGTCACTTTTCAGCTCAAACGAACTACATCGTTCCCTGAGCTCACACGTTTCTCATCTTAACAGACAAGCATTGGATGTTAGAGGACCAGTGCTTTGTATCAGTTTAAGAAGCAGAGTTGGACTAGTTATTGTCCGTATGTGTAGGAAACACCGTTCTTTTCTTCTCAGCACACTCACGTTTCCTGCTGTCTTAGAGACTCTAGAAATCAAGAGCGTGCTTCTTGTTCTAAAGCAGAGTGTGATCAATGGATGAGACAATGCTGTGTGTTTCACTTCAGAAATGGAGTTAAATCCCATGCTCTGAGTCTCCCTACAAGCAACACTTCGTTTAAGGTAAGGGCAGTCACCTTTCTGCTCAAAGGAACTACATCGTTCACGAAGCTCACACGTTTCTCATCTTACCTGACAAGCATTGGACGTTAGAGGACCAGTGCATTGTATCAGTTTCAGAAGAAGATTTGGACTACATATAGTCAGTATGTGTAGGAAACACCATTCTTTTGTTCTGGACAAACTCAGATTTCCTGCTGTATTAGAGACTCTAGAAAGCAAGAGCATGCTTCTTGCTCTAAAGCAGAGTGTGATCCATGGATGAGAACTATGCTGTATGTTTCCCTTCAGAAATGGAGTTAAATCCCAGACTCTGTGTCTTCCTACAGGCAAGACTTCGTTTCATGTAAGGGCAGTCTCTTTACAGCTCAAACGAACTACAACTTTCACGAAGCTCACACGTTTCTCATCTTAAGAGACAAGCATTGGATTTTAGAGGACCAGTGCTTTGTATCAATTTCAGAAGCAGAGTTGGACTATATAATGTCCGTATGTGTAGGATACACCGTTCTTTTGTTCTCAGCACACTCACGTTTCCTGCTGTCTTAGAGAGTCTAGAAAGCAAGAGCGTGCTTCTTGTTCTAAAGCAGAGTGTGATCAATGGATGATTACACTGCTGTGTGTTTTACGTCAGAAATGGATTTAAATCCCAGGCTCTGAGTCTTCCTACAAGCAAGACTTCAATTCAGGTAAGGGCAGTCACTTTTCTGCTCAAACGAACTACATCGTTCACGAAGCTCACATGTTTCTCATGTTAACTGACAAGCATTGGATGTTAGATGGTCAGTTCTTTGTGTCAGTTTCAGAAGCAGATTTGGACTACATATGGTCCATATGTGTAGGAAGCACCATTCTTTAGTTCTGGGCACACTCAGATTTCCTGCTGTATTAGAGACTCTAGAAAGTAAGAGTGTGCTTCTCGCTCTAAAGCAGAGTGTGATCCATGGATGAGAACTATGCTGTGTGTTTCCCTTCAGAAAAGGAGTTAAATCCCAGTCTCTGTGTCTTCCTACAAGCAAGACTTCAATTCAGGTAAGGGCAGTCACTTTTCTGCTCAAACGAACTACATCGTTCACAAAGCTCATACGTTTCTCATCTTAACTGACAAGCATTGGATGTTAGATTGTCAGTGCTTTGTGTCAGTTTCAGAAGCAGATTTGGCCTACATATGGTCCATATGTGTAGGAAACACCGTTCTTTTGTTCTCAGCACACTCACGTTTCCTGCTGTCTTAGAGACTCTAGAAAGCAAGAGCGTGCTTCTTGTTCTAAAGCAGAGTGTGATCAATGGATGATTACACTGCTGTGTGTTTTACGTCAGAAATGGATTTAAATCCCAGGCTCTGAGTCTTCCTACAAGCAAGACTTCAATTCAGGTAAGGGCAGTCACTTTTCTGCTCAAACGAACTACATCGTTCACGAAGCTCACACGTTTCTCATCTTAACTGACAAGCATTGGATGTTAGATGGTCAGTGCTTTGTATCAGTTTCAGAAGCAGAGTTGGACTAGATATGGTCCATATGTGTAGGAAACACCGTTCTTTTATTCTCAGCACACTCACGTTTCCTGCTGTCTTAGAGATTCTAGAAAGCAAGAGCGTGCTTCTTGTTCTAAAGCAGAGTGTGATAAATGGATGAGAAAGATGCTGTATGATTCCCTTCAGAAATGGAGTTAAATCCCAGACTCTGTGTCTTCCTACAGGCAAGACTTCATTTCAGGTAAGGGCAGTCACTTTTCAGCTCAAATGAACTACATCGTTCACGAAGCTCACACGTTTCTCATCTGAACAGACAAGCATTGGATTTTAGAGGACAAGTGCTTTGTATCAGTTTCAGATGCAGAGTTGGACTATATAATGTCCGTATGTGTAGCATACACCATTCTTTTGTTCTCAGAACACTCACGTTTCCTGCTGTCTTAGAGACTCTAGAAAGCAAGAGCGTGCTTCTTGTTCTAAAGCAGAGTGTGATCAATGGATGAGACAATGCTGTGTGTTTCACTTCAGAAATGGAGTTAAATCCCATGCTCTGAGTCTCCCTACAAGCAAGACCTCGTTTCAGGTAAGGGCAGTCACTTTTCTGCTCAAAGGAACTACATCCTTCACGAAGCTCACACGTTTCTCATCTTACCTGACAAGCATTGGATGTTAGAGGACCAGTGCATTGTATCAGTTTCTGAAGAAGATTTGGACTACATATAGTCAGTATGTGTAGGAAACACCGTTCTTTTGTTCTGGGCACACTCAGATTTCCTGCTGTATTAGAGACTCTAGAAAGTAAGAGTGTGCTTCTCGCTCTAAAGCAGAGTGTGATCCATGGATGAGAACTATGCTGTGTGTTTTACTTCAGAAATGGATTTAAATCCCAGGCTCTGAGTCTTCCTACAAGCAAGACTTCAATTCAGGTAAGGGCAGTCACTTTTCTGCTCAAACGAACTACATCATTCACAAAGCTCACATGTTTCTCATCTTAACTGACAAGCATTGGATGTTAGAGGACAAGTGCTTTGTATCAGTTTCAGAAGCAGAGTTGGACTAGATATCGTCCGTATGTGTAGGAAACACCGTTCTTTTGTTCTGGGCACACTCACGTTTCCTGCTCTCTTAGAGACTTCAGAAAGCAAGAGCGTGCTTCTTGTTCTAAAGCAGAGTGTGATCCATGGATGAGAACTATGCTGTGTGTTTCCCTTCAGAAACGGAGTTAAATCCCAGGCTCTGTGTCTTCCTACAAGCAAGACTTCGTTTCAGGTAAGGGCTGTCACTTTTCAGCTCAAATGAACTACATCGTTCCCTGAGCTCACACGTTTCTCATCTTAACAGACAAGCATTGGATGTTAGAGGACCAGTGCTTTGTATCAGTTTCATAAGCAGAGTTGGACTAGATATGGTCCGTATGTGTAGGAAACACCGTTCTTTTCTTCTCAGCACACTCATGTTTCCTGCTGTCTTAGAGACTCTAGAAATCAAGAGCGTGCTTCTTGTTCTAAAGCAGAATGTGATCAATGGATGATTACACTGCTGTGTGTTTTACTTCAGTAATGGATTTAAATCCCAGGCTCTGAGTCTTCCTACAAGCAAGACTTCAATTCAGGTAAGGGCAGTCACTTTTCTGCTCAAACGAACTACATCGTTCACAAAGCTCATACTTTCTCATCTTAACTGACAAGCATTGGATGTTAGACTCTCAGTGCTTTGTGTCTGTTTCAGAAGCAGATTTGGCCTACATATGGTCCATATGTGTAGGAAACACCGTTCTTTTGTTCTCAGCACACTCACGTTTCCTGCTGTCTTAGAGACTCTAGAAAGCAAGAGCGTGCTTCTTGTTCTAAAGCAGAGTGTGATCAATGGATGATTACACTGCTGTGAGTTTTACGTCAGAAATGGATTTAAATCCCAGGCTCTGAGTCTTCCTACAAGCAAGACTTCAATTCAGGTAAGGGCAGTCACTTTTCTGCTCAAACGAACTACATCGTTCACGAAGCTCACATGTTTCTCATCTTAACTGACAAGCATTGGATGTTAGATGGTCAGTTCTTTGTGTCAGTTTCAGAAGCAGATTTGGACTACATATGGTCCATATGTTTAGGAAACACCGTTCTTTAGTTCTGGGCACACTCAGATTTCCTGCTGTATTAGAGACTCTAGAAAGTAAGAGTGTGCTTCTCGCTCTAAAGCAGAGTGTGATCCATGGATGAGAACTATGCTGTGTGTTTCCCTTCAGAAAAGGAGTTAAATCCCAGTCTCTGAGTCTTCCTACAAGCAAGACTTCAATTCAGGTAAGGGCAGTCACTTTTCTGCTCAAACGAACTACATCGTTCACAAAGCTCATACGTTTCTCATCTTAACTGACAATCATTGGATGTTAGATTGTCAGTGCTTTGTGTCAGTTTCAGAAGCAGATTTGGCCTACATATGGTCCATACGTGTAGGAAACACCATTCTTTTGTTCTCAGCACACTCACGTTTCCTGCTGTCTTAGAGACTCTAGAAAGCAAGAGCGTGCTTCTTGTTCTAAAGCAGAGTGTGATCAATGGATGATTACACTGCTGTGTGTTTTACTTCAGAAATGGATTTAAATCCCAGGCTCTGAGTCTTCCTACAAGCAAGACTTCAATTCAGGTAAGGGCAGTCACTTTTCTGCTCAAACGAACTACATTGTTCACGAAGCTCACACGTTTCTCATCTTAACTGACAAGCATTGGATGTTAGATGGTCAGTGCTTTGTATCAGTTTCAGAAGCAGAGTTGGACTAGATATGGTCCATATGTGTAGGAAACACCGTCCTTTTGTTCTCAGCACACTCACGTTTCCTGCTGTCTTAGAGACTCTAGAAAGCAAGAGCGTGCTTCTTGTTCTAAAGTAGAGTGTGATCCATGGATGAGAACTATGCTGTGTGTTTCCCTTCAGAAATGGAGTTAAATCCCAGGCTCTGGGTCTTCCTACAAGCAAGACTTCATTTCAGGTAAGGGCAGTCACTTTTCAGCTCAAATGAACTACATCGTTCCCTGAGCTCACACGTTTCTCATCTTAACAGACAAGCATTGGATGTTAGAGGACCAGTGCTTTGTATCAGTTTAAGAAGCAGAGTTGGACTAGATATTGTCCGTATGTGTAGGAAACACCGTTCTTTTCTTCTCAGCACACTCACGTTTCCTGCTGTCTTAGAGACTCTAGAAAGCAAGAGCGTGCTTCTTGTTCTAAAGCAGAGTGAGATCAATGGATGAGACAATGCTGTGTGTTTCAATTCAGAAATGGAGTTAAAGCCCATGCTCTGAGTCTCCCTACAAGCAACACTTCGTTTAAGGTAAGGGCAGTCACCTTTCTGCTCAAAGGAACTACATCGTTCACGAAGCTCACACGTTTCTCATCTTAACTGGCAAGCATTGGACGTTAGAGGACCAGTGCAATGTATCAGTTTCAGAAGAAGATTTGGACTACATATAGTCAGTATGTGTAGGAAACACCATTCTTTTGTTCTGGACACACTCAGATTTCCTGCTGTATTAGAGACTCTAGAAAGCAAGAGCATGCTTCTTGTTCTAAAGCAGAGTGTGATCAATGGATGATAACACTGCTGTGTGTTTTACTTCAGAAATGGATTTAAATCCCACGCTCTGAGTCTTCCTACAAGCAAGACTTCAATTCAGGTAAGGGCAGTCACTTTTATGCTCAAACGAACTACATCGTTCACGAAGCTCACACGTTTCTCATCTTAACTGACAAGCATTGGATGTTAGATGGTCAGTGCTTTGTATCAGTTTCAGAAGCAGAGTTGGACTAGATATGGTCCATATGTGTAGGAAACACCGTTCTTTTGTTCTCAGCACACTCACGTTTCCTGCTGTCTTAGAGATTCTAGAAAGCAAGAGCGTGCTTCTTGTTCTAAAGCAGAGTGTGATCCATGGATGAGAACTATGCTGTGTTTCCCTTCAGAAATGGAGTTAAATCCCAGGCTCTGTGTCTTCCTACAAGCAAGACTTCATTTCAGGTAAGGGCAGTCACTTTTCAGCTCAAACGAACTACATCGTTCCCTGAGCTCACACGTTTCTCATCTTAACAGACAAGCATTGGATGTTAGAGGACCAGTGCTTTGTATCAGTTTCAGAAGCAGAGTTGGACTAGATATTGTCCGTATGTGTAGGAAACACCGTTCTTTTGTTCTCAGCACACTCACGTTTCCTGCTGTCTTAGAGACTCTAGAAAGCAAGAGCGTGCTTCTTGTTCTAAAGCAGAGTGTGATCAATGGATGAGACAATGCTGTGTGTTTCACTTCAGAAATGGAGTTAAATCCCATGCTCTGAGTCTCCCTACAAGCAAGACTTCGTTTAAGGTAAGGGCAGTCACCTTTCTGCTCAAAGGACCTACATCGTTCACGAAGCTCACACGTTTCTCATCTTAACTGACAAGCATTGGATGTTAGATTGTCAGTGCTTTGTGTCAGTTTCAGAAGCAGATTTGGCCTACATATGGTCCATATGTGTAGGAAACACCGTTCTTTTGTTCTCAGCACACTCACGTTTCCTGCTGTCTTAGAGACTCTAGAAAGCAAGAGCGTGCTTCTTGTTCTAAAGCAGAGTGTGATCAATGGATGATTACACTGCTGTGTGTTTTACGTCAGAAATGGATTTAAATCCCAGGCTCTGAGTCTTCCTACAAGCAAGACTTCAATTCAGGTAAGGGCAGTCACTTTTCTGCTCAAACGAACTACATCGTTCACGAAGCTCACATGTTTCTCATCTTAACTGACAAGCATTGGATGTTAGATGGTCAGTTCTTTGTGTCAGTTTCAGAAGCAGATTTGGACTACATATGGTCCTAATATGTAGGAGGCACCATTCTTTAGTTCTGGGCACACTCAGATTTCCTGCTGTATTAGAGACTCTAGAAAGCAAGAATGTGCTTCTTGTTCTAAAGCAGAGTGTGATGAATGCATGAGACAATGCTGTGTGTTTCACTTCTGAAATGGAGTTAAATCCCATGCTCTGAGTCTCCCTACAAGCAAGACTTCGTTTAAGGTAAGGGCAGTCACCTTTCTGCTCAAAGGAACTACATCATTCACGAAGCTCACACGTTTCTCATCTTAACAGACAAGCATTGGATGTTAGAGGACCAGTGCATTGTATCAGTTTCAGAAGAAGATTTGGACTACATATAGTCAGTAGGTGTAGGAAACACCGTTCTTTTGTTGTGGGCACACTCAGATTTCCTGCTGTATTAGAGACTCTAGAAAGCAAGAGCGTGCTTCTTGCTCTAAAGCAGAGTGTGATCCATGCATGAGAACTATGCTGTATGTTTCCCTTCAGAAATGGTGTTAAATCCCAGACTCTGTGTCTTCCTACAGGCAAGACTTCGTTTCATGTAAGGGCAGTCTCTTTTCAGCTCAAACGAACTACATCTTTCACGAAGCTCAGACGTTTCTCATGTTAACTGACAAGCATTGGATGTTAGAGGACCAGTGCTTTGTATCAGTTTCAGAAGCCGAGTTGGACTAGATATGGTCCGTATGTGTAGGAAACACCGTTCTTTTGTTCTCAGCACACTCAAGTTTCCTGCTGTCTTAGAGACTTTAGAAAGGAAGAGCGTGCTTCTCTCTCTAAAGCAGAGTGTGATCAATGGATTAGAAAATGCTGTGTGTTTTACTTCAGAAATGGATTTAAATCCCAGGCTCTGTGTCTTCCTACAAGCAAGACTTCGTTTCAGGGAAGGGCAGGCACTTTTCAGCTCAAACGAACTACATCGTTCCCTGAGCTCACACGTTTCTCATCTTAACAGACAAGCATTGGATGTTAGAGGACCAGTACTTTGTATCAGTTTAAGAAGACGAGTTGGACTAGATATGGTCCGTATGTGTAGGAAACACTGTTCTTTTGTTCTCAGCACACTCACGTTTCCTGCTGTCTTAGAGACTCTAGAAAGCAAGAGCGTGCTTCTTGTTCTAAAGCAGAGTGTGATCAATGGATGAGACAATGCTGTGTGTTTCACTTCAGAAATGGAGTTAAATCCCATGCTCTGAGTCTCCCTACAAGCAAGACTTCGTTTAAGGTAAGGGCAGTCACTTTTCTGCTCAAAGGAACTACATCCTTCACAAAGCTCACACGTTTCTCATCTTACCTGACAAGCATTGGATGTTAGAGGACCAGTGCATTGTATCAGTTTCTGAAGAAGATTTGGACTACATATAGTCAGTATGTGTAGGAAACACCGTTCTTTTGTTCTCAGCACACTCACGTTTCCTGCTGTCTTAGAGACCCTAGAAAGCAAGAGCATGCTTCTTGTTCTAAAGCAGAGTGTGATCAATGGATGATTACACTGCTGTGTGTTTTACTTCAGAAATAGATTTAAATCCCAGCCTCTGAATCTTCCTACAAGCAAGACTTCAATTCAGGTAAGGGCAGTCACTTTTCTGCTCAAACGAACTACATCATTCACAAAGCTCACACGTTTCTCATCTTAACTGACAAGCATTGGATGTTAGATGGTCAGTGCTTTGTGTCAATTTCAGAAGCAGATTTGGACTACATATGGTCCATATGTGGAGGAAACACTGTTCTTTTGTTCTGGGCACACTCAAATTTCCTGCTGTATTAGAGACTCTAGAAAGCAAGAGTGTGCTTCTCGCTCTAAAGCAGAGTGTGATCCATGGATGAGAACTATACTGTGTGTTTCCCTTCAGAAATGGACTTAAATCCCAGGCTCTGTGTCTTACTACAAGCAAGACTTCGTTTCAGGTAAGGGCAGTCACTTTTCACCTCAAACGAACTACATCTTTCACGAAGCTCACAAGTTTCTCATCTTAACTGACAAGCACTGGATGTTAGATGGTCAGTGCTTTGTGTCAGTTTCAGAAGCAG
Organism: Onychomys leucogaster; assembly: GCA_949786385.1. Classification (NCBI taxonomy): domain Eukaryota; kingdom Metazoa; phylum Chordata; class Mammalia; order Rodentia; family Cricetidae; genus Onychomys; species Onychomys leucogaster. The sequence goes on along the minus strand of CATKUP010000161.1, from coordinate 801,148 downwards.
ATTTGGACTACATATGGTCCATATGTGTAGGAAACACCGTTCTGTTGTTCTGGGCACACTCAGATTTCCTGCTGTATTAGAGACTCTAGAAAGCAAGAGTGAGCTTCTCCCTCTAAAGCAGAGTGTGATCCATGGATTAGAACTATGCTGTGTGTTTCCCTTCAGAAATGGACTTAAATCCCAGGCTCTGTGTCTTACTACAAGCAAGACTTCATTTCATGTAAGGGCAGTCACTTTTCAGTTCAAACGAACTACATCGTTCATGGAGCTCACACGTTTCTCATCTTAACAGACAAGCATTGGATGTTAGAGGACCAGTGCTTTGTATCAGTTTCAGAGGCAGAGTTGGACTAGATATGGTCCGTATGTGTAGGAAACACCGTTCTTTTGTTCTCAGCACACTCACGTTTCCTGCTGTCTTAGAGATTTTGGAAAGCAAGAGCGTGCTTCTCGCTCTAAAGCAGAGTGTGATCCATCGATGAGAACTATGCTGTGTGTTTCCCTTCAGAAAAGGAGTTAAATCCAAGGCTCTGTGTCTTCCTACAAGCAAGACTTCATTTCATGTAAGGGCAGTCACTTTTCAGTTCAAACGAACTACATCGTTCATGGAGCTCACACGTTTCTCATCTTAACAGACAAGCATTGGATGTTAGAGGACCAGTGCTTTGTATCAGTTTCAGAAGCAGAGTTGGACTAGATATGGTCAGTATGTGTAGGAAACACCGTTCTTTTGTTCTCAGCACACTCACGTTTCCTGCTGTCTTAGAGACACTAGAAAGCAAGATTGTGCTTCTTGTTCTAAAGCATAGTGTGATCAATGGATGAGAACACTGCTGTGTGTTTCACTTCAGATATGGAGTTAAATCACAGTCTCTGAGTCTTCCTAAAAGCAAGACTTCAATTCAGGTAAGGGCAGTCAATTTTCTGCTCAAACGAACTACATCGTTCACAAAGCTCACACGTTTCTCATTTTAACAGGCAAGCATTGGATTTTAGAGGACCAATGCTTTATATCAGTTTAAGAAGCAGAGTAGGACTAGATATGGTCCGTATGTGTAGGAAACACCGTTCATTTGTTCTCAGCACACTCACGTTTCCTGCTGTCTTAGAGACTCTAGAAAGCAAGAGCGTGCTTCTTGTTCTAAAGCAGAGTGTGATCAATGGATGATTACACTGCTGTGTGTTTTACTTCAGAAATGGATTTAAATCCCAGGCTCTGAGTATTCCTACAAGCAAGACTTCAATTGAGGTAAGGGCAGTCACTTTTCTGCTCAAACGAACTACATCATTCACGAAGCTCACATGTTTCTCATCTTAACTGATAAGCATTGGATGTTAGATGGTCAGTGCTTTGTGTCAGTTTCAGAAGCAGATTTGGACTACATATGGTCCATATGTGTAGGAAACACTGTTCTTTTGTTCTGGGCACACTCAGATTTCCTGCTGTATTAGAGACTCTAGAAAGTAAGAGTGTGCTTCTCACTCTAAAGCAGAGTGTGATCCATGGATGAGAACTATGCTGTGTGTTTCCCTTCGGAAATTGACTTAAATCCCAGGCTCTGTGTCTTAATACAAGCAAGACTTCGTTTCAGGTAAGGGCAGTCACTTTTTAGTTCAAAGGAACTACATCATTCACAAAGCTCACACGATTCTCATCTTAACTGACAAGCATTGGATGTTAGAGGAGCAGTGCTTTGTATCAGTTTCAGAAGCAGTGTTGGACTAGATATGGTCCGTATGTGTAGGAAACACCGTTCTTTTGTTCTCAGCACACTCACGTTTCCTGCTGTCTTAGAAAATTTAGAAAGCAAGAGCGTGCTTCTCGCTCTAAAGCAGAGTGTGATCCATGGATGAGAACTATACTGTGTGTTTCCCTTCAGAAAAGGAGTTAAATCCCAGGCTCTGTGTCTTCCTACAAGCAAGAATTCGTTTCATGTAAGGGCAGTCACTTTTCAGCTCAAAGGAACTACATCGTTCACGGAGCTCACACGTTTCTCATCTTAACTGACAAGCATTGGATGTTAGAGGACCAGTGCTTTGTATCAGTTTCAGAAGCAGAGTTGGATGAGATATGGTCCGTATGTGTACGAAACACCGTTCTGTTGTTCTCAGCACACTCAGGTTTCCTGCTGTCGTAGAGACTCTAGAAAGCAAGATTGTGCTTCTTGTTCTAAATTGTAGTGTGATCAAGGGATGAGAACACTGCTGTGTGTTTCACTTCAGAAATGGAGTTAAATCCCAGGCTCTGAGTCTTCCTACAAGCAAGACTTCTTTCAGGTAATGGCAGTCACTTTTCTGCTCAAAGGAACTACATCGTTCACAAAGCTCACACGTTTCTCATCTTAACAGACAAGCATTAGATTTTAGAGGACCAGTGCTTTGTATCAGTTTCAGAAGCAGAGTTGGACTATATAATGTGCGTATGTGTAGGAAACACTGTTCTTTTGTTCTCAGCACACTCAGATTTACTGCTGTATTAGAGACTCTAGAAAGCAAGAGCGTGCTTCTTGCTCTAAAGCAGAGTGTGATCCATGGATGAGAACTATGCTGTATGTTTCCCTTCAGAAATGGAGTTAAATCCCAGACTCTGTGTCTTCCTACAGGCAAGACTTCGTTTCATGTAAGGGCAGTCTCTTTTCAGCTCAAACGAACTACATCTTTCACGAAGCTCACACGTTTCTCATCTTAAGAGACAAGCATTGGATTTTAGAGGACCAGTGCTTTGTATCAATTTCAGAAGCAGAGTTGGACTATATAATGTCCGTATGTGTAGGATACACCGTTCTTTTGTTCTCAGCACACTCACGTTTCCTGCTGTCTTAGAGAGTCTAGAAAGCAAGAGCGTGCTTCTTGTTCTAAAGCAGAGTGTGATCAATGGATGATTACACTGCTGTGTGTTTTACTTCAGAAATGGATTTAAATCCCAGGCTCTGAGTCTTCCTACAAGCAAGACTTCAATTCAGGTAAGGGCAGTCACTTTTCTGCTCAAACGAACTACATCGTTCACAAAGCTCATACGTTTCTCATCTTAACTGACAAGCATTGGATGTTAGATTGTCAGTGCTTTGTGTCAGTTTCAGAAGCAGATTTGGCCTACATATGGTCCATATGTGTAGGAAACACCGTTCTTTTGTTCTCAGCACACTCACGTTTCCTGCTGTCTTAGAGACTCTAGAAAGCAAGAGCGTGCTTCTTGTTCTAAAGCAGAGTGTGATCAATGGATGATTACACTGCTGTGTGTTTTACGTCAGAAATGGAGTTAAATCCCAGGCTCTGAGTCTTCCTACAAGCAAGACTTCGTTTCATGTAAGGGCAGTCACTTTTCTGCTCAAAGGAACTACATTCTTCACGAAGCTCACACGTTTCTCATCTTACCTGACAAGCATTGGATGTTAGAGGACCAGTGCATTGTATCAGTTTCTGAAGAAGATTTGGACTACATATAGTCAGTATGTGTAGGAAACACCGTTCTTTTGTTCTGGGCACACTCAGATTTACTGCTGTATTAGAGACTCTAGAAAGCAAGAGCGTGCTTCTTGCTCTAAAGCAGAGTGTGATCCATGGATGAGAACTATGCTGTATGTTTCCCTTCAGAAATGGTGTTAAATCCCAGACTCTGTGTCTTCCTACAGGCAAGACTTTGTTTCATGTAAGGGCAGTCTCTTTTCAGCTCAAACGAACTACATCTTTCACGAAGCTCAGACGTTTCTCATCTTAACAGACAAGCATTGGATTTTAGAGTACCAGTGCTTTGTATCAATTTCAGAAGCAGAGTTGGACTATATAATGTCCGTATGTGTAGGATACACCGTTTTTTGGTTCTCAGCACACTCACGTTTCCTGCTATCTTAGAGACTCTATAAAGCAAGAGCGTGCTTCCTGTTCTAAAGCAGAGTGTGAACAATGGATGATTACACTGCTGTGTGTTTTACTTGAGAAATGGATTTAAATCCCAGGCTCTGAGTCTTCCTACAAGCAAGACTTCAATTCATGTAAGGGCAGTCACTTTTCTGCTCAAACGAACTACATCATTCACAAAGCTCACACGTTACTCATCATAACTGACAAGCATTGGATGTTAGATGGTAAGTGCTTTGTGTCAGTTTCAGAAGCAGATTTGGACTACATATGGTCCATATGTGTAGGAAACACCGTTCTTTTGTTCTGGGCACACTCAGATTTCCTGCTGTATTAGAGACTCTAGAATGCAAGAGTCTGCTTCTCGCTCTAAAGCAGAGTGTGATCCATGGATGAGAACTATGCTGTGTGTTTCCCTTCAGAAATGGACTTAAATCCCAGGCTCTGTGTCTTCCTACAAGCAAGACTTCGTTTCAGGTAAGGGCAGTCACTTTTCAGCTCAAACAAACTACATCGTTCACGAAGCTCACACGTTTCTCATCTTAACAGACAAGCATTGGATGTTAGAGGACAAGTGCTTTGTATCAGTTTCAGAAGCAGAGTTGGACTAGATATGATCCGCATGTGTAGGAAACACCGTTCTTTTCTTCTCAGCACACTCACGTTTCCAGCTGTCTTAGAGACTCTAGAAAGCAAGAATGTGCTTCTTGTTCTAAAGCAGAGTGTGATGAATGCATGAGACAATGCTGTGTGTTTCACTTCTGAAATGGAGTTAAATCCCATGCTCTGAGTCTCCCTACAAGCAAGACTTCGTTTAAGGTAAGGGCAGTCACCTTTCTGCTCAAAGGAACTACATCATTCACGAAGCTCACACGTTTCTCATCTTAACAGACAAGCATTGGATGTTAGAGGACCAGTGCATTGTATCAGTTTCAGAAGAAGATTTGGACTACATATAGTCAGTAGGTGTAGGAAACACCGTTCTTTTGTTCTGGGCACACTCAGATTTACTGCTGTATTAGAGACTCTAGAAAGCAAGAGCGTGCTTCTTGCTCTAAAGCAGAGTGTGATCCATGGATGAGAACTATGCTGTATGTTTCCCATCAGAAATGGTGTTTAATCCCAGACTCTGTGTCTTCCTACAGGCAAGACTTCGTTTCATGTAAGGGCAGTCTCTTTTCAGCTCAAACGAACTACATCTTTCACGAAGCTCAGACGTTTCTCATCTTAACTGACAAGCATTGGATGTTAGAGGACCAGTGCTTTGTATCAGTTTCAGAAGCCGAGTTGGACTAGATATGGTCCGTATGTGTAGGAAACACCATTCTTTTGTTCTCAGCACACTCAAGTTTCCTGCTGTCTTAGAGACTTTAGAAAGCAAGAGCGTGCTTCTCGCTCTAAAGCAGAGTGTGATCAATGGATGAGAAAATGCTGTGTGTTTTACTTCAAAAATGGATTTAAATCCCAGGCTCTGTGTCTTCCTACAAGCAAGACTTCGTTTCAGGTAAGGGCAGGCACTTTTCAGCTCAAACGAACTACATCGTTCCCTGAGCTCACACGTTTCTCATCTTAACAGACAAGCATTGGATGTTAGAGGACCAGTACTTTGAATCAGTTTAAGAAGACGAAGACGAGTTGGACTAGATATGGTCCGTATGTGTAGGAAACACTGTTCTTTTGTTCTCAGCACACTCACGTTTCCTGCTGTCTTAGAGACTCTAGAAAGCAAGAGCGTGCTTCTTGTTCTAAAGCAGAGTGTGATCAATGGATGAGACAATGCTGTGTGTTTCACTTCAGAAATGGAGTTAAATCCCATGCTCTGAGTCTCCCTACAAGCAAGACTTCGTTTAAGGTAAGGGCAGTCACTTTTCTGCTCAAAGGAACTACATCCTTCACAAAGCTCACACGTTTCTCATCTTACCTGACAAGCATTGGATGTTAGAGGACCAGTGCATTGTATCAGTTTCTGAAGAAGATTTGGACTACATATAGTCAGTATGTGTAGGAAACACCGTTCTTTTGTTCTGGGCACACTCAGATTTCCTGCTGTATTAGAGACTCTAGAAAGCAAGAGCGTGCTTCTTGCTCTAAAGCAGAGTGTGATCCATGGATGAGAACTATGCTGTATGTTACCCTTCAGAAATGGAGTTAAATCCCAGACTCTGTGTCTTCCTACAGGCAAGACTTCGTTTCATGTAAGGGCAGTAAATTTTCAGCTCAAACGAGCTACATCTTTCACGAAGCTCACACGTTTCTCATCTTAACAGACAGCATTGGATTTTAGAGGACCAGTGCTTTGTATCAATGTCAGAAGCAGAGTTGGACTATATAATGTCCGTATGTGTAGGATACACCGTTCTTTTGTTCTCAGCACACTCACGTTTCCTGCTGTCTTAGAGACTCTAGAAAGCAAGAGCGTGCTTCTTGTTCTAAAGCAGAGTGTGATCAATGGATGATTACACTGCTGTGTGTTTTACTTCAGAAATGGATTTAAATCCCAGGCTCTGAATCTTCCTACAAGCAAGACTTCAATTCAGGTAAGGGCAGTCACTTTTCTGCTCAAACGAACTACATCATTCACAAAGCTCACACGTTTCTCATCTTAACTGACAAGCATTGGATGTTAGATGGTCAGTGCTTTGTGTCAATTTCAGAAGCAGATTTGGACTACATATGGTCCATATGTGTAGGAAACACTGTTCTTTTGTTCTTGGCACACTCAAATTTCCTGCTGTATTAGAGACTCTAGAAAGCAAGAGTGTGCTTCTCGCTCTAAAGCAGAGTGTGATCCATGGATGAGAACTATGCTGTGTGTTTCCCTTCAGAAAAGGAGTTAAATCCCAGGCTCTGTGTCTTCCTACAAGCAAGACTTCATTTCATGTAAGGGCAGTCACTTTTCAGTTCAAACGAACTACATCATTCATGGAGCTCACACGTTTCTCATCTTAACAGACAAGCATTGGATGTTAGAGGACCAGTGCTTTGTATCAGTTTCAGAAGCAGAGTTGGACTAGATATGGTCAGTACGTGTAGGAAACACCGTTCTTTTGTTCTCAGCACACTCACGTTTCCTGCTGTCTTAGAGACACTAGAAAGCAAGATTGTGCTTCTTGTTCTAAAGCATAGTGTGATCAATGGATGAGAACACTGCTGTGTGTTTCACTTCAGAAATGGAGTTAAATCACAGTCTCTGAGTCTTCCTACAAGCAAGACTTCGTTTCAGGTAAGGGCAGTCACTTTTTAGTTCAAAGGAACTACATCATTCACAAAGCTCACACGTTTCTCATCTTAACTGACAAGCATTGGACGTTAGAGGAGCAGTGCTTTGTATCAGTTTCAGAAGCAGTGTTGGACTAGATATGGTCCGTATGTGTAGGAAACACCGTTCTTTTGTTCTCAGCACACTCACGTTTCCTGCTGTCTTAGAAAATTTAGAAAGCAAGAGCGTGCTTCTCGCTCTAAAGCAGAGTGTGATCCATGGATGAGAACTATACTGTGTGTTTCCCTTCAGAAAAGGAGTTAAATTCCAGGCTCTGTGTCTTCCTACAAGCAAGACTTCGTTTCATGTAAGGGCAGTCACTTTTCAGCTCAAAGGAACTACATCGTTCACGGAGCTCACACGTTTCTCATCTTAACTGACAAGCATTGGATGTTAGAGGACCAGTGCTTTGTATCAGTTTCAGAAGCAGAGTTGGATGAGATATGGTCCGTATGTGTACGAAACACCGATCTGTTGTTCTCAGCACACTCAGGTTTCCTGCTGTCTTAGAGACTCTAGAAAGCAAGATTGTGCTTCTTGTTCTAAATCGTAGTGTGATCAATGGATGAGAACACTGCTGTGTGTTTCACTTCAGAAATGGAGTTAAATCCCAGGCTCTGAGTCTTCCTACAAGCAAGACTTCTTTCAGGTAATGGCAGTCACTTTTCTGCTCAAAGGAACTACATCGTTCACAAAGCTCACACGTTTCTCATCTTAACAGACAAGCATTAGATTTTAGAGGACCAGTGCTTTGTATCAGTTTCAGAAGCAGAGTTGGACTATATAATGTGCGTATGTGTAGGAAACACCGTTCTTTTGTTCTCAGCACACTCAGATTTACTGCTGTATTAGAGACTCTAGAAAGCAAGAGCGTGCTTCTTGCTCTAAAGCAGAGTGTGATCCATGGATGAGAACTATGCTGTATGTTTCCCTTCAGAAATGGAGTTAAATCCCAGACTCTGTGTCTTCCTACAGGCAAGACTTCGTTTCATGTAAGGGCAGTCTCTTTTCAGCTCAAACGAACTACATCATTCACGAAGCTCACACGTTTCTCATCTTAAGAGACAAGCATTGGATTGTAGAGGACCAGTGCTTTGTATCAATTTCAGAAGCAGAGTTGGACTATATAATGTCCGTATGTGTAGGATACACCGTTCTTTTGTTCTCAGCACACTCACGTTTCCTGCTGTCTTAGAGAGTCTAGAAAGCAAGAGCGTGCTTCTTGTTCTAAAGCAGAGTGTGATCAATGGATGATTACACTGCTGTGTGTTTTACTTCAGAAATGGATTTAAATCCCAGGCTCTGAGTCTTCCTACAAGCAAGACTTCAATTCAGGTAAGGGCAGTCACTTTTCTGCTCAAACGAACTACATCGTTCACAAAGCTCATACGTTTCTCATCTTAACTGACAAGCATTGGATGTTAGATTGTCAGTGCTTTGTGTCAGTTTCAGAAGCAGATTTGGTCTACATATGGTCCATATGTGTAGGAAACACCGTTCTTTTGTTCTCAGCACACTCACGTTCCTGCTGTCTTAGAGACTCTAGAAAGCAAGAGCGTGCTTCTTGTTCTAAAGCAGAGTGTGATCAATGGATGATTACACTGCTGTGTGTTTTACGTCAGAAATGGATTTAAATCCCAGGCTCTGAGTCTTCCTACAAGCAAGACTTCAATTCAGGTAAGGGCAGTCACTTTTCTGCTCAAACGAACTACATCGTTCACGAAGCTCACATGTTTCTCATCTTAACTGAAAAGCATTTGATGTTAGATGGTCAGTTCTTTGTGTCAGTTTCAGAAGCAGATTTGGACTACATATGGTCCATATGTGTAGGAAGCACCATTCTTTAGTTCTGGGCACACTCAGATTTCCTGCTGTATTAGAGACTCTAGAAAGTAAGAGTGTGCTTCTCGCTCTAAAGCAGAGTGTGATCCATGGATGAGAACTATACTGTGTGTTTCCCTTCAGAAAAGGAGTTAAATCCCAGGCTCTGTGTCTTCCTACAAGCAAGACTTCGTTTCATGTAAGGGCAGTCACTTTTCAGCTCAAAGGAACTACATCGTTCACGGAGCTCACACGTTTCTCATCTTAACTGACAAGCATTGGATGTTAGAGGACCAGTGCTTTGTATCAGTTTCAGAAGCAGAGTTGGATGAGATATGGTCCGTATGTGTACGAAACACCGTTCTGTTGTTCTCAGCACACTCAGGTTTCCTGCTGTCTTAGAGACTCTAGAAAGCAAGATTGTGCTTCTTGTTCTAAATCGTAGTGTGATCAATGGATGAGAACACTTCTGTGTGTTTCACTTCAGAAATGGAGTTAAATCCCAGGCTCTGAGTCTTCCTACAAGCAAGACTTCTTTCAGGTAATGGCAGTCACTTTTCTGCTCAAAGGAAGTACATCGTTCACAAAGCTCACACGTTTCTCATCTTAACAGACAAGCATTAGATTTTAGAGGACCAGTGCTTTGTATCAGTTTCAGAAGCAGAGTTGGACTATATAATGTGCGTATGTGTAGGAAACACCGTTCTTTTGTTCTCAGCACACTCAGATTTACTGCTGTATTAGAGACTCTAGAAAGCAAGAGCGTCCTTCTTGCTCTAAAGCAGAGTGTGATCCATGGATGAGAACTATGCTGTATGTTTCCCTTCAGAAATGGAGTTAAATCCCAGACTCTGTGTCTTCCTACAGGCAAGACTTCGTTTCATGTAAGGGCAGTCTCTTTTCAGCTCAAACGAACTACATCTTTCACGAAGCTCACACGTTTCTCATCTTAAGAGACAAGCATTGGATTTTAGAGGACCAGTGCTTTGTATCAATTTCAGAAGCAGAGTTGGACTATATAATGTCCGTATGTGTAGGATACACCGTTTTTTGGTTCTCAGCACACTCACGTTTCCTGCTATCTTAGAGACTCTAGAAAGCAAGAGCGTGCTTCCTGTTCTAAAGCAGAGTGTGAACAATGGATGATTACACTGCTGTGTGTTTTACTTGAGAAATGGATTTAAATCCCAGGCTCTGAGTCTTCCTACAAGCAAGACTTCAATTCATGTAAGGGCAGTCACTTTTCTGCTCAAACGAACTACATCATTCACAAAGCTCACACGTTACTCATCATAACTGACAAGCATTGGATGTTAGATGGTAAGTGCTTTGTGTCAGTTTCAGAAGCAGATTTGGACTACATATGGTCCATATGTGTAGGAAACACCGTTCTTTTGTTCTGGGCACACTCAGATTTCCTGCTGTATTAGAGACTCTAGAATGCAAGAGTCTGCTTCTCGCTCTAAAGCAGAGTGTGATCCATGGATGAGAACTATGCTGTGTGTTTCCCTTCAGAAATGGACTTAAATCCCAGGCTCTGTGTCTTCCTACAAGCAAGACTTCGTTTCAGGTAAGGGCAGTCACTTTTCAGCTCAAACAAACTACATCGTTCACGAAGCTCACACGTTTCTCATCTTAACAGACAAGCATTGGATGTTAGAGGACAAGTGCTTTGTATCAGTTTCAGAAGCAGAGTTGGACTAGATATGATCCGCATGTGTAGGAAACACCGTTCTTTTCTTCTCAGCACACTCACGTTTCCAGCTGTCTTAGAGACTCTAGAAAGCAAGAATGTGCTTCTTGTTCTAAAGCAGAGTGTGATGAATGCATGAGACAATGCTGTGTGTTTCACTTCTGAAATGGAGTTAAATCCCATGCTCTGAGTCTCCCTACAAGCAAGACTTCGTTTAAGGTAAGGGCAGTCACCTTTCTGCTCAAAGGAACTACATCATTCACGAAGCTCACACGTTTCTCATCTTAACAGACAAGCATTGGATGTTAGAGGACCAGTGCATTGTATCAGTTTCAGAAGAAGATTTGGACTACATATAGTCAGTAGGTGTAGGAAACACCGTTCTTTTGTTCTGGGCACACTCAGATTTCCTGCTGTATTAGAGACTCTAGAAAGCAAGAGCGTGCTTCTTGCTCTAAAGCAGAGTGTGATCCATGGATGAGAACTATGCTGTATGTTTCCCATCAGAAATGGTGTTAAATCCCAGACTCTGTGTCTTCCTACAGGCAAGACTTCGTTTCATGTAAGGGCAGTCTCTTTTCAGCTCAAACGAACTACATCTTTCACGAAGCTCAGACGTTTCTCATCTTAACTGACAAGCATTGGATGTTAGAGGACCAGTGCTTTGTATCAGTTTCAGAAGCAGAGTTGGACTAGATATTGTCCGTATGTGTAGGAAACACCGTTCTTTTGTTCTCAGCACACTCACGTTTCCTGCTGTCTTAGAGACTCTAGAAAGCAAGAGCGTGCTTCTTGTTCTAAAGCAGAGTGTGATCAATGGATGAGACAATGCTGTGTGTTTCACTTCAGAAATGGAGTTAAATCCCATGCTCTGAGTCTCCCTACAAGCAAGACTTCGTTTAAGGTAAGGGCAGTCACCTTTCTGCTCAAAGGACCTACATCGTTCACGAAGCTCACACGTTTCTCATCTTAACTGACAAGCATTGGATGTTAGATTGTCAGTGCTTTGTGTCAGTTTCAGAAGCAGATTTGGCCTACATATGGTCCATATGTGTAGGAAACACCGTTCTTTTGTTCTCAGCACACTCACGTTTCCTGCTGTCTTAGAGACTCTAGAAAGCAAGAGCGTGCTTCTTGTTCTAAAGCAGAGTGTGATCAATGGATGATTACACTGCTGTGTGTTTTACGTCAGAAATGGATTTAAATCCCAGGCTCTGAGTCTTCCTACAAGCAAGACTTCAATTCAGGTAAGGGCAGTCACTTTTCTGCTCAAACGAACTACATCGTTCACGAAGCTCACATGTTTCTCATCTTAACTGACAAGCATTGGATGTTAGATGGTCAGTTCTTTGTGTCAGTTTCAGAAGCAGATTTGGACTACATATGGTCCTAATATGTAGGAGGCACCATTCTTTAGTTCTGGGCACACTCAGATTTCCTGCTGTATTAGAGACTCTAGAAAGCAAGAATGTGCTTCTTGTTCTAAAGCAGAGTGTGATGAATGCATGAGACAATGCTGTGTGTTTCACTTCTGAAATGGAGTTAAATCCCATGCTCTGAGTCTCCCTACAAGCAAGACTTCGTTTAAGGTAAGGGCAGTCACCTTTCTGCTCAAAGGAACTACATCATTCACGAAGCTCACACGTTTCTCATCTTAACAGACAAGCATTGGATGTTAGAGGACCAGTGCATTGTATCAGTTTCAGAAGAAGATTTGGACTACATATAGTCAGTAGGTGTAGGAAACACCGTTCTTTTGTTGTGGGCACACTCAGATTTACTGCTGTATTAGAGACTCTAGAAAGCAAGAGCGTGCTTCTTGCTCTAAAGCAGAGTGTGATCCATGCATGAGAACTATGCTGTATGTTTCCCTTCAGAAATGGTGTTAAATCCCAGACTCTGTGTCTTCCTACAGGCAAGACTTCGTTTCATGTAAGGGCAGTCTCTTTTCAGCTCAAACGAACTACATCTTTCACGAAGCTCAGACGTTTCTCATGTTAACTGACAAGCATTGGATGTTAGAGGACCAGTGCTTTGTATCAGTTTCAGAAGCCGAGTTGGACTAGATATGGTCCGTATGTGTAGGAAACACCGTTCTTTTGTTCTCAGCACACTCAAGTTTCCTGCTGTCTTAGAGACTTTAGAAAGGAAGAGCGTGCTTCTCTCTCTAAAGCAGAGTGTGATCAATGGATTAGAAAATGCTGTGTGTTTTACTTCAGAAATGGATTTAAATCCCAGGCTCTGTGTCTTCCTACAAGCAAGACTTCGTTTCAGGGAAGGGCAGGCACTTTTCAGCTCAAACGAACTACATCGTTCCCTGAGCTCACACGTTTCTCATCTTAACAGACAAGCATTGGATGTTAGAGGACCAGTACTTTGTATCAGTTTAAGAAGACGAGTTGGACTAGATATGGTCCGTATGTGTAGGAAACACTGTTCTTTTGTTCTCAGCACACTCACGTTTCCTGCTGTCTTAGAGACTCTAGAAAGCAAGAGCGTGCTTCTTGTTCTAAAGCAGAGTGTGATCAATGGATGAGACAATGCTGTGTGTTTCACTTCAGAAATGGAGTTAAATCCCATGCTCTGAGTCTCCCTACAAGCAAGACTTCGTTTAAGGTAAGGGCAGTCACTTTTCTGCTCAAAGGAACTACATCCTTCACAAAGCTCACACGTTTCTCATCTTACCTGACAAGCATTGGATGTTAGAGGACCAGTGCATTGTATCAGTTTCTGAAGAAGATTTGGACTACATATAGTCAGTATGTGTAGGAAACACCGTTCTTTTGTTCTCAGCACACTCACGTTTCCTGCTGTCTTAGAGACCCTAGAAAGCAAGAGCATGCTTCTTGTTCTAAAGCAGAGTGTGATCAATGGATGATTACACTGCTGTGTGTTTTACTTCAGAAATAGATTTAAATCCCAGCCTCTGAATCTTCCTACAAGCAAGACTTCAATTCAGGTAAGGGCAGTCACTTTTCTGCTCAAACGAACTACATCATTCACAAAGCTCACACGTTTCTCATCTTAACTGACAAGCATTGGATGTTAGATGGTCAGTGCTTTGTGTCAATTTCAGAAGCAGATTTGGACTACATATGGTCCATATGTGGAGGAAACACTGTTCTTTTGTTCTGGGCACACTCAAATTTCCTGCTGTATTAGAGACTCTAGAAAGCAAGAGTGTGCTTCTCGCTCTAAAGCAGAGTGTGATCCATGGATGAGAACTATACTGTGTGTTTCCCTTCAGAAATGGACTTAAATCCCAGGCTCTGTGTCTTACTACAAGCAAGACTTCGTTTCAGGTAAGGGCAGTCACTTTTCACCTCAAACGAACTACATCTTTCACGAAGCTCACAAGTTTCTCATCTTAACTGACAAGCACTGGATGTTAGATGGTCAGTGCTTTGTGTCAGTTTCAGAAGCAGATTTGGACTACATATGGTCCATATGTGTAGGAAACACCGTTCTGTTGTTCTGGGCACACTCAGATTTCCTGCTGTATTAGAGACTCTAGAAAGCAAGAGTGAGCTTCTCCCTCTAAAGCAGAGTGTGATCCATGGATTAGAACTATGCTGTGTGTTTCCCTTCAGAAATGGACTTAAATCCCAGGCTCTGTGTCTTACTACAAGCAAGACTTCATTTCATGTAAGGGCAGTCACTTTTCAGTTCAAACGAACTACATCGTTCATGGAGCTCACACGTTTCTCATCTTAACAGACAAGCATTGGATGTTAGAGGACCAGTGCTTTGTATCAGTTTCAGAGGCAGAGTTGGACTAGATATGGTCCGTATGTGTAGGAAACACCGTTCTTTTGTTCTCAGCACACTCACGTTTCCTGCTGTCTTAGAGATTTTGGAAAGCAAGAGCGTGCTTCTCGCTCTAAAGCAGAGTGTGATCCATCGATGAGAACTATGCTGTGTGTTTCCCTTCAGAAAAGGAGTTAAATCCAAGGCTCTGTGTCTTCCTACAAGCAAGACTTCATTTCATGTAAGGGCAGTCACTTTTCAGTTCAAACGAACTACATCGTTCATGGAGCTCACACGTTTCTCATCTTAACAGACAAGCATTGGATGTTAGAGGACCAGTGCTTTGTATCAGTTTCAGAAGCAGAGTTGGACTAGATATGGTCAGTATGTGTAGGAAACACCGTTCTTTTGTTCTCAGCACACTCACGTTTCCTGCTGTCTTAGAGACACTAGAAAGCAAGATTGTGCTTCTTGTTCTAAAGCATAGTGTGATCAATGGATGAGAACACTGCTGTGTGTTTCACTTCAGATATGGAGTTAAATCACAGTCTCTGAGTCTTCCTAAAAGCAAGACTTCAATTCAGGTAAGGGCAGTCAATTTTCTGCTCAAACGAACTACATCGTTCACAAAGCTCACACGTTTCTCATTTTAACAGGCAAGCATTGGATTTTAGAGGACCAATGCTTTATATCAGTTTAAGAAGCAGAGTAGGACTAGATATGGTCCGTATGTGTAGGAAACACCGTTCATTTGTTCTCAGCACACTCACGTTTCCTGCTGTCTTAGAGACTCTAGAAAGCAAGAGCGTGCTTCTTGTTCTAAAGCAGAGTGTGATCAATGGATGATTACACTGCTGTGTGTTTTACTTCAGAAATGGATTTAAATCCCAGGCTCTGAGTATTCCTACAAGCAAGACTTCAATTGAGGTAAGGGCAGTCACTTTTCTGCTCAAACGAACTACATCATTCACGAAGCTCACATGTTTCTCATCTTAACTGATAAGCATTGGATGTTAGATGGTCAGTGCTTTGTGTCAGTTTCAGAAGCAGATTTGGACTACATATGGTCCATATGTGTAGGAAACACTGTTCTTTTGTTCTGGGCACACTCAGATTTCCTGCTGTATTAGAGACTCTAGAAAGTAAGAGTGTGCTTCTCACTCTAAAGCAGAGTGTGATCCATGGATGAGAACTATGCTGTGTGTTTCCCTTCGGAAATTGACTTAAATCCCAGGCTCTGTGTCTTAATACAAGCAAGACTTCGTTTCAGGTAAGGGCAGTCACTTTTTAGTTCAAAGGAACTACATCATTCACAAAGCTCACACGATTCTCATCTTAACTGACAAGCATTGGATGTTAGAGGAGCAGTGCTTTGTATCAGTTTCAGAAGCAGTGTTGGACTAGATATGGTCCGTATGTGTAGGAAACACCGTTCTTTTGTTCTCAGCACACTCACGTTTCCTGCTGTCTTAGAAAATTTAGAAAGCAAGAGCGTGCTTCTCGCTCTAAAGCAGAGTGTGATCCATGGATGAGAACTATACTGTGTGTTTCCCTTCAGAAAAGGAGTTAAATCCCAGGCTCTGTGTCTTCCTACAAGCAAGAATTCGTTTCATGTAAGGGCAGTCACTTTTCAGCTCAAAGGAACTACATCGTTCACGGAGCTCACACGTTTCTCATCTTAACTGACAAGCATTGGATGTTAGAGGACCAGTGCTTTGTATCAGTTTCAGAAGCAGAGTTGGATGAGATATGGTCCGTATGTGTACGAAACACCGTTCTGTTGTTCTCAGCACACTCAGGTTTCCTGCTGTCGTAGAGACTCTAGAAAGCAAGATTGTGCTTCTTGTTCTAAATTGTAGTGTGATCAAGGGATGAGAACACTGCTGTGTGTTTCACTTCAGAAATGGAGTTAAATCCCAGGCTCTGAGTCTTCCTACAAGCAAGACTTCTTTCAGGTAATGGCAGTCACTTTTCTGCTCAAAGGAACTACATCGTTCACAAAGCTCACACGTTTCTCATCTTAACAGACAAGCATTAGATTTTAGAGGACCAGTGCTTTGTATCAGTTTCAGAAGCAGAGTTGGACTATATAATGTGCGTATGTGTAGGAAACACTGTTCTTTTGTTCTCAGCACACTCAGATTTACTGCTGTATTAGAGACTCTAGAAAGCAAGAGCGTGCTTCTTGCTCTAAAGCAGAGTGTGATCCATGGATGAGAACTATGCTGTATGTTTCCCTTCAGAAATGGAGTTAAATCCCAGACTCTGTGTCTTCCTACAGGCAAGACTTCGTTTCATGTAAGGGCAGTCTCTTTTCAGCTCAAACGAACTACATCTTTCACGAAGCTCACACGTTTCTCATCTTAAGAGACAAGCATTGGATTTTAGAGGACCAGTGCTTTGTATCAATTTCAGAAGCAGAGTTGGACTATATAATGTCCGTATGTGTAGGATACACCGTTCTTTTGTTCTCAGCACACTCACGTTTCCTGCTGTCTTAGAGAGTCTAGAAAGCAAGAGCGTGCTTCTTGTTCTAAAGCAGAGTGTGATCAATGGATGATTACACTGCTGTGTGTTTTACTTCAGAAATGGATTTAAATCCCAGGCTCTGAGTCTTCCTACAAGCAAGACTTCAATTCAGGTAAGGGCAGTCACTTTTCTGCTCAAACGAACTACATCGTTCACAAAGCTCATACGTTTCTCATCTTAACTGACAAGCATTGGATGTTAGATTGTCAGTGCTTTGTGTCAGTTTCAGAAGCAGATTTGGCCTACATATGGTCCATATGTGTAGGAAACACCGTTCTTTTGTTCTCAGCACACTCACGTTTCCTGCTGTCTTAGAGACTCTAGAAAGCAAGAGCGTGCTTCTTGTTCTAAAGCAGAGTGTGATCAATGGATGATTACACTGCTGTGTGTTTTACGTCAGAAATGGAGTTAAATCCCAGGCTCTGAGTCTTCCTACAAGCAAGACTTCGTTTCATGTAAGGGCAGTCACTTTTCTGCTCAAAGGAACTACATTCTTCACGAAGCTCACACGTTTCTCATCTTACCTGACAAGCATTGGATGTTAGAGGACCAGTGCATTGTATCAGTTTCTGAAGAAGATTTGGACTACATATAGTCAGTATGTGTAGGAAACACCGTTCTTTTGTTCTGGGCACACTCAGATTTACTGCTGTATTAGAGACTCTAGAAAGCAAGAGCGTGCTTCTTGCTCTAAAGCAGAGTGTGATCCATGGATGAGAACTATGCTGTATGTTTCCCTTCAGAAATGGTGTTAAATCCCAGACTCTGTGTCTTCCTACAGGCAAGACTTTGTTTCATGTAAGGGCAGTCTCTTTTCAGCTCAAACGAACTACATCTTTCACGAAGCTCAGACGTTTCTCATCTTAACAGACAAGCATTGGATTTTAGAGTACCAGTGCTTTGTATCAATTTCAGAAGCAGAGTTGGACTATATAATGTCCGTATGTGTAGGATACACCGTTTTTTGGTTCTCAGCACACTCACGTTTCCTGCTATCTTAGAGACTCTATAAAGCAAGAGCGTGCTTCCTGTTCTAAAGCAGAGTGTGAACAATGGATGATTACACTGCTGTGTGTTTTACTTGAGAAATGGATTTAAATCCCAGGCTCTGAGTCTTCCTACAAGCAAGACTTCAATTCATGTAAGGGCAGTCACTTTTCTGCTCAAACGAACTACATCATTCACAAAGCTCACACGTTACTCATCATAACTGACAAGCATTGGATGTTAGATGGTAAGTGCTTTGTGTCAGTTTCAGAAGCAGATTTGGACTACATATGGTCCATATGTGTAGGAAACACCGTTCTTTTGTTCTGGGCACACTCAGATTTCCTGCTGTATTAGAGACTCTAGAATGCAAGAGTCTGCTTCTCGCTCTAAAGCAGAGTGTGATCCATGGATGAGAACTATGCTGTGTGTTTCCCTTCAGAAATGGACTTAAATCCCAGGCTCTGTGTCTTCCTACAAGCAAGACTTCGTTTCAGGTAAGGGCAGTCACTTTTCAGCTCAAACAAACTACATCGTTCACGAAGCTCACACGTTTCTCATCTTAACAGACAAGCATTGGATGTTAGAGGACAAGTGCTTTGTATCAGTTTCAGAAGCAGAGTTGGACTAGATATGATCCGCATGTGTAGGAAACACCGTTCTTTTCTTCTCAGCACACTCACGTTTCCAGCTGTCTTAGAGACTCTAGAAAGCAAGAATGTGCTTCTTGTTCTAAAGCAGAGTGTGATGAATGCATGAGACAATGCTGTGTGTTTCACTTCTGAAATGGAGTTAAATCCCATGCTCTGAGTCTCCCTACAAGCAAGACTTCGTTTAAGGTAAGGGCAGTCACCTTTCTGCTCAAAGGAACTACATCATTCACGAAGCTCACACGTTTCTCATCTTAACAGACAAGCATTGGATGTTAGAGGACCAGTGCATTGTATCAGTTTCAGAAGAAGATTTGGACTACATATAGTCAGTAGGTGTAGGAAACACCGTTCTTTTGTTCTGGGCACACTCAGATTTACTGCTGTATTAGAGACTCTAGAAAGCAAGAGCGTGCTTCTTGCTCTAAAGCAGAGTGTGATCCATGGATGAGAACTATGCTGTATGTTTCCCATCAGAAATGGTGTTTAATCCCAGACTCTGTGTCTTCCTACAGGCAAGACTTCGTTTCATGTAAGGGCAGTCTCTTTTCAGCTCAAACGAACTACATCTTTCACGAAGCTCAGACGTTTCTCATCTTAACTGACAAGCATTGGATGTTAGAGGACCAGTGCTTTGTATCAGTTTCAGAAGCCGAGTTGGACTAGATATGGTCCGTATGTGTAGGAAACACCATTCTTTTGTTCTCAGCACACTCAAGTTTCCTGCTGTCTTAGAGACTTTAGAAAGCAAGAGCGTGCTTCTCGCTCTAAAGCAGAGTGTGATCAATGGATGAGAAAATGCTGTGTGTTTTACTTCAAAAATGGATTTAAATCCCAGGCTCTGTGTCTTCCTACAAGCAAGACTTCGTTTCAGGTAAGGGCAGGCACTTTTCAGCTCAAACGAACTACATCGTTCCCTGAGCTCACACGTTTCTCATCTTAACAGACAAGCATTGGATGTTAGAGGACCAGTACTTTGAATCAGTTTAAGAAGACGAAGACGAGTTGGACTAGATATGGTCCGTATGTGTAGGAAACACTGTTCTTTTGTTCTCAGCACACTCACGTTTCCTGCTGTCTTAGAGACTCTAGAAAGCAAGAGCGTGCTTCTTGTTCTAAAGCAGAGTGTGATCAATGGATGAGACAATGCTGTGTGTTTCACTTCAGAAATGGAGTTAAATCCCATGCTCTGAGTCTCCCTACAAGCAAGACTTCGTTTAAGGTAAGGGCAGTCACTTTTCTGCTCAAAGGAACTACATCCTTCACAAAGCTCACACGTTTCTCATCTTACCTGACAAGCATTGGATGTTAGAGGACCAGTGCATTGTATCAGTTTCTGAAGAAGATTTGGACTACATATAGTCAGTATGTGTAGGAAACACCGTTCTTTTGTTCTGGGCACACTCAGATTTCCTGCTGTATTAGAGACTCTAGAAAGCAAGAGCGTGCTTCTTGCTCTAAAGCAGAGTGTGATCCATGGATGAGAACTATGCTGTATGTTACCCTTCAGAAATGGAGTTAAATCCCAGACTCTGTGTCTTCCTACAGGCAAGACTTCGTTTCATGTAAGGGCAGTAAATTTTCAGCTCAAACGAGCTACATCTTTCACGAAGCTCACACGTTTCTCATCTTAACAGACAGCATTGGATTTTAGAGGACCAGTGCTTTGTATCAATGTCAGAAGCAGAGTTGGACTATATAATGTCCGTATGTGTAGGATACACCGTTCTTTTGTTCTCAGCACACTCACGTTTCCTGCTGTCTTAGAGACTCTAGAAAGCAAGAGCGTGCTTCTTGTTCTAAAGCAGAGTGTGATCAATGGATGATTACACTGCTGTGTGTTTTACTTCAGAAATGGATTTAAATCCCAGGCTCTGAATCTTCCTACAAGCAAGACTTCAATTCAGGTAAGGGCAGTCACTTTTCTGCTCAAACGAACTACATCATTCACAAAGCTCACACGTTTCTCATCTTAACTGACAAGCATTGGATGTTAGATGGTCAGTGCTTTGTGTCAATTTCAGAAGCAGATTTGGACTACATATGGTCCATATGTGTAGGAAACACTGTTCTTTTGTTCTTGGCACACTCAAATTTCCTGCTGTATTAGAGACTCTAGAAAGCAAGAGTGTGCTTCTCGCTCTAAAGCAGAGTGTGATCCATGGATGAGAACTATGCTGTGTGTTTCCCTTCAGAAAAGGAGTTAAATCCCAGGCTCTGTGTCTTCCTACAAGCAAGACTTCATTTCATGTAAGGGCAGTCACTTTTCAGTTCAAACGAACTACATCATTCATGGAGCTCACACGTTTCTCATCTTAACAGACAAGCATTGGATGTTAGAGGACCAGTGCTTTGTATCAGTTTCAGAAGCAGAGTTGGACTAGATATGGTCAGTACGTGTAGGAAACACCGTTCTTTTGTTCTCAGCACACTCACGTTTCCTGCTGTCTTAGAGACACTAGAAAGCAAGATTGTGCTTCTTGTTCTAAAGCATAGTGTGATCAATGGATGAGAACACTGCTGTGTGTTTCACTTCAGAAATGGAGTTAAATCACAGTCTCTGAGTCTTCCTACAAGCAAGACTTCGTTTCAGGTAAGGGCAGTCACTTTTTAGTTCAAAGGAACTACATCATTCACAAAGCTCACACGTTTCTCATCTTAACTGACAAGCATTGGACGTTAGAGGAGCAGTGCTTTGTATCAGTTTCAGAAGCAGTGTTGGACTAGATATGGTCCGTATGTGTAGGAAACACCGTTCTTTTGTTCTCAGCACACTCACGTTTCCTGCTGTCTTAGAAAATTTAGAAAGCAAGAGCGTGCTTCTCGCTCTAAAGCAGAGTGTGATCCATGGATGAGAACTATACTGTGTGTTTCCCTTCAGAAAAGGAGTTAAATTCCAGGCTCTGTGTCTTCCTACAAGCAAGACTTCGTTTCATGTAAGGGCAGTCACTTTTCAGCTCAAAGGAACTACATCGTTCACGGAGCTCACACGTTTCTCATCTTAACTGACAAGCATTGGATGTTAGAGGACCAGTGCTTTGTATCAGTTTCAGAAGCAGAGTTGGATGAGATATGGTCCGTATGTGTACGAAACACCGATCTGTTGTTCTCAGCACACTCAGGTTTCCTGCTGTCTTAGAGACTCTAGAAAGCAAGATTGTGCTTCTTGTTCTAAATCGTAGTGTGATCAATGGATGAGAACACTGCTGTGTGTTTCACTTCAGAAATGGAGTTAAATCCCAGGCTCTGAGTCTTCCTACAAGCAAGACTTCTTTCAGGTAATGGCAGTCACTTTTCTGCTCAAAGGAACTACATCGTTCACAAAGCTCACACGTTTCTCATCTTAACAGACAAGCATTAGATTTTAGAGGACCAGTGCTTTGTATCAGTTTCAGAAGCAGAGTTGGACTATATAATGTGCGTATGTGTAGGAAACACCGTTCTTTTGTTCTCAGCACACTCAGATTTACTGCTGTATTAGAGACTCTAGAAAGCAAGAGCGTGCTTCTTGCTCTAAAGCAGAGTGTGATCCATGGATGAGAACTATGCTGTATGTTTCCCTTCAGAAATGGAGTTAAATCCCAGACTCTGTGTCTTCCTACAGGCAAGACTTCGTTTCATGTAAGGGCAGTCTCTTTTCAGCTCAAACGAACTACATCATTCACGAAGCTCACACGTTTCTCATCTTAAGAGACAAGCATTGGATTGTAGAGGACCAGTGCTTTGTATCAATTTCAGAAGCAGAGTTGGACTATATAATGTCCGTATGTGTAGGATACACCGTTCTTTTGTTCTCAGCACACTCACGTTTCCTGCTGTCTTAGAGAGTCTAGAAAGCAAGAGCGTGCTTCTTGTTCTAAAGCAGAGTGTGATCAATGGATGATTACACTGCTGTGTGTTTTACTTCAGAAATGGATTTAAATCCCAGGCTCTGAGTCTTCCTACAAGCAAGACTTCAATTCAGGTAAGGGCAGTCACTTTTCTGCTCAAACGAACTACATCGTTCACAAAGCTCATACGTTTCTCATCTTAACTGACAAGCATTGGATGTTAGATTGTCAGTGCTTTGTGTCAGTTTCAGAAGCAGATTTGGTCTACATATGGTCCATATGTGTAGGAAACACCGTTCTTTTGTTCTCAGCACACTCACGTTCCTGCTGTCTTAGAGACTCTAGAAAGCAAGAGCGTGCTTCTTGTTCTAAAGCAGAGTGTGATCAATGGATGATTACACTGCTGTGTGTTTTACGTCAGAAATGGATTTAAATCCCAGGCTCTGAGTCTTCCTACAAGCAAGACTTCAATTCAGGTAAGGGCAGTCACTTTTCTGCTCAAACGAACTACATCGTTCACGAAGCTCACATGTTTCTCATCTTAACTGAAAAGCATTTGATGTTAGATGGTCAGTTCTTTGTGTCAGTTTCAGAAGCAGATTTGGACTACATATGGTCCATATGTGTAGGAAGCACCATTCTTTAGTTCTGGGCACACTCAGATTTCCTGCTGTATTAGAGACTCTAGAAAGTAAGAGTGTGCTTCTCGCTCTAAAGCAGAGTGTGATCCATGGATGAGAACTATACTGTGTGTTTCCCTTCAGAAAAGGAGTTAAATCCCAGGCTCTGTGTCTTCCTACAAGCAAGACTTCGTTTCATGTAAGGGCAGTCACTTTTCAGCTCAAAGGAACTACATCGTTCACGGAGCTCACACGTTTCTCATCTTAACTGACAAGCATTGGATGTTAGAGGACCAGTGCTTTGTATCAGTTTCAGAAGCAGAGTTGGATGAGATATGGTCCGTATGTGTACGAAACACCGTTCTGTTGTTCTCAGCACACTCAGGTTTCCTGCTGTCTTAGAGACTCTAGAAAGCAAGATTGTGCTTCTTGTTCTAAATCGTAGTGTGATCAATGGATGAGAACACTTCTGTGTGTTTCACTTCAGAAATGGAGTTAAATCCCAGGCTCTGAGTCTTCCTACAAGCAAGACTTCTTTCAGGTAATGGCAGTCACTTTTCTGCTCAAAGGAAGTACATCGTTCACAAAGCTCACACGTTTCTCATCTTAACAGACAAGCATTAGATTTTAGAGGACCAGTGCTTTGTATCAGTTTCAGAAGCAGAGTTGGACTATATAATGTGCGTATGTGTAGGAAACACCGTTCTTTTGTTCTCAGCACACTCAGATTTACTGCTGTATTAGAGACTCTAGAAAGCAAGAGCGTCCTTCTTGCTCTAAAGCAGAGTGTGATCCATGGATGAGAACTATGCTGTATGTTTCCCTTCAGAAATGGAGTTAAATCCCAGACTCTGTGTCTTCCTACAGGCAAGACTTCGTTTCATGTAAGGGCAGTCTCTTTTCAGCTCAAACGAACTACATCTTTCACGAAGCTCACACGTTTCTCATCTTAAGAGACAAGCATTGGATTTTAGAGGACCAGTGCTTTGTATCAATTTCAGAAGCAGAGTTGGACTATATAATGTCCGTATGTGTAGGATACACCGTTTTTTGGTTCTCAGCACACTCACGTTTCCTGCTATCTTAGAGACTCTAGAAAGCAAGAGCGTGCTTCCTGTTCTAAAGCAGAGTGTGAACAATGGATGATTACACTGCTGTGTGTTTTACTTGAGAAATGGATTTAAATCCCAGGCTCTGAGTCTTCCTACAAGCAAGACTTCAATTCATGTAAGGGCAGTCACTTTTCTGCTCAAACGAACTACATCATTCACAAAGCTCACACGTTACTCATCATAACTGACAAGCATTGGATGTTAGATGGTAAGTGCTTTGTGTCAGTTTCAGAAGCAGATTTGGACTACATATGGTCCATATGTGTAGGAAACACCGTTCTTTTGTTCTGGGCACACTCAGATTTCCTGCTGTATTAGAGACTCTAGAATGCAAGAGTCTGCTTCTCGCTCTAAAGCAGAGTGTGATCCATGGATGAGAACTATGCTGTGTGTTTCCCTTCAGAAATGGACTTAAATCCCAGGCTCTGTGTCTTCCTACAAGCAAGACTTCGTTTCAGGTAAGGGCAGTCACTTTTCAGCTCAAACAAACTACATCGTTCACGAAGCTCACACGTTTCTCATCTTAACAGACAAGCATTGGATGTTAGAGGACAAGTGCTTTGTATCAGTTTCAGAAGCAGAGTTGGACTAGATATGATCCGCATGTGTAGGAAACACCGTTCTTTTCTTCTCAGCACACTCACGTTTCCAGCTGTCTTAGAGACTCTAGAAAGCAAGAATGTGCTTCTTGTTCTAAAGCAGAGTGTGATGAATGCATGAGACAATGCTGTGTGTTTCACTTCTGAAATGGAGTTAAATCCCATGCTCTGAGTCTCCCTACAAGCAAGACTTCGTTTAAGGTAAGGGCAGTCACCTTTCTGCTCAAAGGAACTACATCATTCACGAAGCTCACACGTTTCTCATCTTAACAGACAAGCATTGGATGTTAGAGGACCAGTGCATTGTATCAGTTTCAGAAGAAGATTTGGACTACATATAGTCAGTAGGTGTAGGAAACACCGTTCTTTTGTTCTGGGCACACTCAGATTTACTGCTGTATTAGAGACTCTAGAAAGCAAGAGCGTGCTTCTTGCTCTAAAGCAGAGTGTGATCCATGGATGAGAACTATGCTGTATGTTTCCCATCAGAAATGGTGTTAAATCCCAGACTCTGTGTCTTCCTACAGGCAAGACTTCGTTTCATGTAAGGGCAGTCTCTTTTCAGCTCAAACGAACTACATCTTTCACGAAGCTCAGACGTTTCTCATCTTAACTGACAAGCATTGGATGTTAGAGGACCAGTGCTTTGTATCAGTTTCAGAAGCCGAGTTGGACTAGATATGGTCCGTATGTGTAGGAAACACCATTCTTTTGTTCTCAGCACACTCAAGTTTCCTGCTGTCTTAGAGACTTTAGAAAGCAAGAGCGTGCTTCTCGCTCTAAAGCAGAGTGTGATCAATGGATGAGAAAATGCTGTGTGTTTTACTTCAAAAATGGATTTAAATCCCAGGCTCTGTGTCTTCCTACAAGCAAGACTTCGTTTCAGGTAAGGGCAGGCACTTTTCAGCTCAAACGAACTACATCGTTCCCTGAGCTCACACGTTTCTCATCTTAACAGACAAGCATTGGATGTTAGAGGAGCAGTACTTTGAATCAGTTTAAGAAGACGAAGACGAGTTGGACTAGATATGGTCCGTATGTGTAGGAAACACTGTTCTTTTGTTCTCAGCACACTCACGTTTCCTGCTGTCTTAGAGACTCTAGAAAGCAAGAGCGTGCTTCTTGTTCTAAAGCAGAGTGTGATCAATGGATGAGACAATGCTGTGTGTTTCACTTCAGAAATGGAGTTAAATCCCATGCTCTGAGTCTCCCTACAAGCAAGACTTCGTTTAAGGTAAGGGCAGTCACTTTTCTGCTCAAAGGAACTACATCCTTCACAAAGCTCACACGTTTCTCATCTTACCTGACAAGCATTGGATGTTAGAGGACCAGTGCATTGTATCAGTTTCTGAAGAAGATTTGGACTACATATAGTCAGTATGTGTAGGAAACACCGTTCTTTTGTTCTGGGCACACTCAGATTTCCTGCTGTATTAGAGACTCTAGAAAGCAAGAGCGTGCTTCTTGCTCTAAAGCAGAGTGTGATCCATGGATGAGAACTATGCTGTATGTTACCCTTCAGAAATGGAGTTAAATCCCAGACTCTGTGTCTTCCTACAGGCAAGACTTCGTTTCATGTAAGGGCAGTAAATTTTCAGCTCAAACGAGCTACATCTTTCACGAAGCTCACACGTTTCTCATCTTAACAGACAGCATTGGATTTTAGAGGACCAGTGCTTTGTATCAATGTCAGAAGCAGAGTTGGACTATATAATGTCCGTATGTGTAGGATACACCGTTCTTTTGTTCTCAGCACACTCACGTTTCCTGCTGTCTTAGAGACTCTAGAAAGCAAGAGCGTGCTTCTTGTTCTAAAGCAGAGTGTGATCAATGGATGATTACACTGCTGTGTGTTTTACTTCAGAAATGGATTTAAATCCCAGGCTCTGAATCTTCCTACAAGCAAGACTTCAATTCAGGTAAGGGCAGTCACTTTTCTGCTCAAACGAACTACATCATTCACAAAGCTCACACGTTTCTCATCTTAACTGACAAGCATTGGATGTTAGATGGTCAGTGCTTTGTGTCAATTTCAGAAGCAGATTTGGACTACATATGGTCCATATGTGTAGGAAACACTGTTCTTTTGTTCTTGGCACACTCAAATTTCCTGCTGTATTAGAGACTCTAGAAAGCAAGAGTGTGCTTCTCGCTCTAAAGCAGAGTGTGATCCATGGATGAGAACTATGCTGTGTGTTTCCCTTCAGAAAAGGAGTTAAATCCCAGGCTCTGTGTCTTCCTACAAGCAAGACTTCATTTCATGTAAGGGCAGTCACTTTTCAGTTCAAACGAACTACATCATTCATGGAGCTCACACGTTTCTCATCTTAACAGACAAGCATTGGATGTTAGAGGACCAGTGCTTTGTATCAGTTTCAGAAGCAGAGTTGGACTAGATATGGTCAGTATGTGTAGGAAACACCGTTCTTTTGTTCTCAGCACACTCACGTTTCCTGCTGTCTTAGAGACACTAGAAAGCAAGATTGTGCTTCTTGTTCTAAAGCATAGTGTGATCAATGGATGAGAACACTGCTGTGTGTTTCACTTCAGAAATGGAGTTAAATCACAGTCTCTGAGTCTTCCTACAAGCAAGACTTCGTTTCAGGTAAGGGCAGTCACTTTTTAGTTCAAAGGAACTACATCATTCACAAAGCTCACACGTTTCTCATCTTAACTGACAAGCATTGGACGTTAGAGGAGCAGTGCTTTGTATCAGTTTCAGAAGCAGTGTTGGACTAGATATGGTCCGTATGTGTAGGAAACACCGTTCTTTTGTTCTCAGCACACTCACGTTTCCTGCTGTCTTAGAAAATTTAGAAAGCAAGAGCGTGCTTCTCGCTCTAAAGCAGAGTGTGATCCATGGATGAGAACTATACTGTGTGTTTCCCTTCAGAAAAGGAGTTAAATTCCAGGCTCTGTGTCTTCCTACAAGCAAGACTTCGTTTCATGTAAGGGCAGTCACTTTTCAGCTCAAAGGAACTTCATCGTTCACGGAGCTCACACGTTTCTCATCTTAACTGACAAGCATTGGATGTTAGAGGACCAGTGCTTTGTATCAGTTTCAGAAGCAGAGTTGGATGAGATATGGTCCGTATGTGTACGAAACACCGATCTGTTGTTCTCAGCACACTCAGGTTTCCTGCTGTCTTAGAGACTCTAGAAAGCAAGATTGTGCTTCTTGTTCTAAATCGTAGTGTGATCAATGGATGAGAACACTGCTGTGTGTTTCACTTCAGAAATGGAGTTAAATCCCAGGCTCTGAGTCTTCCTACAAGCAAGACTTCTTTCAGGTAATGGCAGTCACTTTTCTGCTCAAAGGAAGTACATCGTTCACAAAGCTCACACGTTTCTCATCTTAACAGACAAGCATTAGATTTTAGAGGACCAGTGCTTTGTATCAGTTTCAGAAGCAGAGTTGGACTATATAATGTGCGTATGTGTAGGAAACACCGTTCTTTTGTTCTCAGCACACTCAGATTTACTGCTGTATTAGAGACTCTAGAAAGCAAGAGCGTGCTTCTTGCTCTAAAGCAGAGTGTGATCCATGGATGAGAACTATGCTGTATGTTTCCCTTCAGAAATGGAGTTAAATCCCAGACTCTGTGTCTTCCTACAGGCAAGACTTCGTTTCATGTAAGGGCAGTCTCTTTTCAGCTCAAACGAACTACATCTTTCACGAAGCTCACACGTTTCTCATCTTAAGAGACAAGCATTGGATTGTAGAGGACCAGTGCTTTGTATCAATTTCAGAAGCAGAGATGGACTATATAATGTCCGTATGTGTAGGATACACCGTTCTTTTGTTCTCAGCACACTCACGTTTCCTGCTGTCTTAGAGAGTCTAGAAAGCAAGAGCGTGCTTCTTGTTCTAAAGCAGAGTGTGATCAATGGATGATTACACTGCTGTGTGTTTTACTTCAGAAATGGATTTAAATCCCAGGCTCTGAGTCTTCCTACAAGCAAGACTTCAATTCAGGTAAGGGCAGTCACTTTTCTGCTCAAACGAACTACATCATTCACAAAGCTCATACGTTTCTCATCTTAACTGACAAGCATTGGATGTTAGATTGTCAGTGCTTTGTGTCAGTTTCAGAAGCAGATTTGGTCTACATATGGTCCATATGTGTAGGAAACACCGTTCTTTTGTTCTCAGCACACTCACGTTTCCTGCTGTCTTAGAGACTCTAGAAAGCAAGAGCGTGCTTCTTGTTCTAAAGCAGAGTGTGATCAATGGATGATTACACTGCTGTGTGTTTTACTTCAGAAATGGATTTAAATCCCAGGCTATGAGTCTTCCTGCAAGCAAGACTTCAATTCAGGTAAGGGCAGTCAATTTTCTGCTCAAACGAACTACATCGTTCACAAAGCTCACACGTTTCACATTTTAACAGGCAAGCATTGAATGTTAGAGGACCAATGCTTTATATCAGTTTAAGAAGCAGAGTAGGACTAGATATGGTCCGTATGTGTAGGAAACACCGTTCTTTTTTCTCAGCACACTCATGTTTCCTGCTGTCTTAGAGATTCTAGAAAGCAAGAGCGTGCTTCTTGTTCTAAAGCAGAGTGTGATCAATGGATGATTACACTGCTGTGTGTTTTACTTCAGAAATGGATTTAAATCCCACGCTCTGAGTATTCCTACAAGAAAGACTTCAATTCAGGTAAGGGCAGTCACTTTTCTGCTCAAACGAACTACATCGTTCACGAAGCTCACATATTTCTCATCTTAACTGATAAGCATTGGATGTTAGATGGTCAGTGCTTTGTGTCAGTTTCAGAAGCAGATTTGGACTACATATGGTCCATATGTGTAGGAAACACCGTTCTTTTGTTCTGGGCACACTCAGATTTCCTGCTGTATTAGAGATTCTAGAAAGTAAGAGTGTGCTTCTCGCTCTAAAGCAGAGTGTGATCAATGGATGAGACAATGCTGTGTGTTTCACTTCACAAATGGAGTTAAATCCCAGGCTCTGTGTCTTCCTACAAGCAAGACTTCGTTTCAGGTAAGGGCAGTCACTTTTCAGCTCAAACGAACTACATCGTTCATGGAGCTCACACGTTTCTCATCTTAACAGACAAGCATTGGATGTTAGAGGACCAGTGCTTTGTATCAGTTTCAGAAGCAGAGTTGGACTAGATAAGGTCCGTATGTGTAGGAAACACCGTTCTTTTGTTCTCAGCACACTCATGTTTCCTGATGTCTTAGAGAGTCTAGAAAACAAGAGCGTACTTCTTGTTCTAAAGCAGAGTGTGATCAATGGATGATTACACTGCTGTGTGTTTTACTTCAGAAATGGAGTTAAATCCCAGGCTCTGAGTCTTCCTACAAGCAAGACTTCGTTTCAGGTAAGGGCAGTCACTTTTCTGCTCAAACGAACTACATTGTTCACGAAGCTCACATGTTTCTCATCTTAACTGACAAGCATTGGATGTTAGATGGTCAGTCCTTTGTGTCAGTTTCAGAAGCAGAGTTGGACTACATATGGTCCATATGTGTAGGAAACACCGTTCTTTTGTTCTGGGCACACTCAGATTTCCTGCTGTATTAGAGACTCTAGAAAGCAAGAGTGTCCTTCTCGCTCTAAAGCTTAGTGTGATCCATGGATGAGAACTATGCTGTGTGTTTCCCTTCAGAAATGGACTTAAATCCCAGGCTCTGTGTCTTACTACAAGCAAGACTTCGTTTCAGGTAAGGGCAGTCACTTTTCAGTTCAAAGGAACTACATCATTCACAAAGCTCACACGTTTCTCATCTTAACTGACAAGCATTGGATGTTAAAGGACCAGTGCTTTGTATCAGTTTCAGAAGCAGAGTTGGACTAGATATGGTCCGTATGTGTAGGAAACACCGTTCTTTTGTTCTCAGCACACTCAAGTTTCCTGCTGTCTTAGAGATTTTGGAAAGCAAGAGCGTGCTTCTCGCTCTAAAGCAGAGTGTGATCCATCGATGAGAACTATGCTGTGTGTTTCCCTTCAGAAAAGGAGTTAAATCCCAGGCTCTTTGTCTTCCTACAAGCAAGACGTCGTTTCATGTAAGGGCAGTCACTTTTCAGTTCAAACGAACTACATCGTTCATGGAGCTCACACGTTTCTCATCTTAACAGACAAGCATTGGATGTTAGAGGACCAGTGCTTTGTATCAGTTTCAGAAGCAGAGTTGGACTAGATATGGTCCGTATGTGTAGGAAACACCGTTCTTTTGTTCTCAGCACACTCACGTTTCCTGCTGTCTTAGAGACTCTAGAAAGCAAGATTGTGCTTCTTGTTCTAAAGCATAGTGTGATCAATGGATGAGAACACTGCTGTGTGTTTCACTTCAGAAATTGAGTTAAATCCCAGGCTCTGAGTCTTCCTACAAGCAAGACTTCGTTTCAGGTAAGGGCAGTCACTTTTCAGCTCAAACGAACTACATCGTTCACTGAGCTCACACGTTTCTCATCTTAACAGACAAGCATTGGATATTAGACGACCAGTTCTTTGTATCAGTTTCAGATGCAGAGTTGGACTATACAATGTCCGTTAGTGTAGGATACACCATTCTTTTGTTCTCAGCACACTCACGTTTCCTGCTGTCTTAGAGACTCTAGAAAGCAAGAGCGTGCTTCTTGTTCTAAAGCAGAGTGTGATCAATGGATGATTACACTGCTGTGTGTTTTACTTCAGAAATGGATTTAAATCCCAGGCTATGAGTCTTCCTACAAGCAAGACTTCAATTCAGGTAAGGGCAGTCAATTTTCTGCTCAAACGAACTACATCATTCACAAAGCTCACATGTTTCTCATCTTAACTGATAAGCATTGGATGTTAGATGGTCAGTGCTTTGTGTCAGTTTCAGAAGCAGATTTGGTCTACATATGGTCCATATGTGTAGGAAACACCGTTCTTTTGTTCTGGGCACACTCAGATTTCCTGCTGTATATGAGACTCTAGAAAGTAAGAGTGTGCTTCTCGCTCTAAAGCAGAGTGTGATCCATGGATGAGAACTATGCTGTGTGTTTCCCTTCAGAAATGGAGTTAAATCCCAGGCTCTGTGTCTTAATACAAGCAAGACTTCTTTCAGGTAATGGCAGTCACTTTTCTGCTCAAAGGAACTACATCGTTCACAAAGCTCACACGTTTCTCATCTTAACAGACAAGCATTAGATTTTAGAGGACCAGTGCTTTGTATCAGTTTCAGAAGCAGAGTTGGACTATATAATGTGCGTATGTGTAGGAAACACCGTTCTTTTGTTCTCAGCACACTCACGTTTCCTGCTGTATTAGAGAGTCTAGAAAGCAAGAGCGTGCTTCTTTTTCTAAAGCAGAGTGTGATCAATGGATGATTACACTGCTGTGTGTTTTACTTCAGAAATGGAGTTAAATCCCAGGCTCTGTGTCTTACTACAAGCAAGACGTCGTTTCATGTAAGGGCAGTCACTTTTCAGTTCAAACGAACTACATCGTTCATGGAGCTCACACGTTTCTCATCTTAACAGACAAGCATTGGATGTTAGAGGACCAGTGCTTTGTATCAGTTTCAGAAGCAGAGTTGGACTAGATATGGTCCGTATGTGTAGGAAACACCGTTCTTTTGTTCTCAGCACACTCACGTTTCCTGCTGTCTTAGAGACTCTAGAAAGCAAGATTGTGCTTCTTGTTCTAAAGCATAGTGAGATCAATGGATGAGAACACTGCTGTGTGTTTCACTTCAGAAATTGAGTTAAATCCCAGGCTCTGAGTCTTCCTACAAGCAAGACTTCGTTTCAGGTAAGGGCAGTCACTTTTCAGCTCAAACGAACTACATTGTTCACTGAGCTCACACGTTTCTCATCTTAACAGACAAGCATTGGATATTAGACGACCAGTTCTTTGTATCAGTTTCAGATGCAGAGTTGGACTATACAATGTCCGTTAGTGTAGGATACACCATTCTTTTGTTCTCAGCACACTCACGTTTCCTGCTGTCTTAGAGACTCTAGAAAGCAAGAGCGTGCTTCTTGTTCTAAAGCAGAGTGTGATCAATGGATGATTACACTGCTGTGTGTTTTTGTTCAGAAATGGATTTAAATCCCAGGCTATGAGTCTTCCTACAAGCAAGACTTCAATTCAGGTAAGGGCTGTCAATTTTCTGCTCAAACGAACTACATCATTCACGAAGCTCACATGTTTCTCATCTTAACTGATAAGCATTGGATGTTAGATGGTCAGTGCTTTGTGTCAGTTTCAGAAGCAGATTTGGTCTACATATGGTCCATATGTGTAGGAAACACCGTTCTTTTGTTCTGGGCACACTCAGATTTCCTGCTGTATATGAGACTCTAGAAAGTAAGAGTGTGCTTCTCGCTCTAAAGCAGAGTGTGATCCATGGATGAGAACTATGCTGTGTGTTTCCCTTCAGAAATGGAGTTAAATCCCAGGCTCTGTGTCTTAATACAAGCAAGACTTCTTTCAGGTAATGGCAGTCACTTTTCTGCTCAAAGGAACTACATCGTTCACAAAGCTCACACGTTTCTCATCTTAACAGACAAGCATTAGATTTTAGAGGACCAGTGCTTTGTATCAGTTTCAGAAGCAGAGTTGGACTATATAATGTGCGTATGTGTAGGAAACACCGTTCTTTTGTTCTCAGCACACTCACGTTTCCTGCTGTATTAGAGAGTCTAGAAAGCAAGAGCGTGCTTCTTTTTCTAAAGCAGAGTGTGATCAATGGATGATTACACTGCTGTGTGTTTTACTTCAGAAATGGAGTTAAATCCCAGGCTCTGAGTCTTCCTACAAGCAAGACTTCGTTTCATGTAAGGGCAGTCACTTTTCTGCTCAAAGGAACTACATTCTTCACGAAGCTCACACGTATCTCATCTTACCTGACAAGCATTGGATGTTAGAGGACCAGTGCATTGTATCAGTTTCTGAAGAAGATTTGGACTACATATAGTCAGTATGTGTAGGAAACACCGTTCTTTTGTTCTGGGCACACTCAGATTTACTGCTGTATTAGAGACTCTAGAAAGCAAGATTGTGCTTCTTGCTCTAAAGCAGAGTGTGATCCATGGATGAGAACTATGCTGTATGTTTCCCTTCAGAAATGGTGTTAAATCCCAGACTCTGTGTCTTCCTACAGGCAAGACTTCGTTTCATGTAAGGGCAGTCTCTTTTCAGCTCAAACGAACTACATCTTTCACGAAGCTCAGACGTTTCTCATCTTAACAGACAAGCATTGGATTTTAGAGTACCAGTGCTTTGTATCAATTTCAGAAGCAGAGTTGGACTATATAATGTCCGTATGTGTAGGATACACCGTTTTTTGGTTCTCAGCACACTCACGTTTCCTGCTATCTTAGAGACTCTAGAAAGCAAGGGCGTGCTTCCTGTTCTAAAGCAGAGTGTGAACAATGGATGATTACACTGCTGTGTGTTTTACTTGAGAAATGGATTTAAATCCCAGGCTCTGAGTCTTCCTACAAGCAAGACTTCAATTCATGTAAGGGCAGTCACTTTTCTGCTCAAACGAACACATCATTCACAAAGCTCACACGTTACTCATCATAACTGACAAGCATTGGATGTTAGATGATAAGTGCTTTGTGTCAGTTTCAGAAGCAGATTTGGACTACATATGGTCCATATGTGTAGGAAGCACTGTTCTTTTGTTCTGGGCACACTCAGATTTCCTGCTGTATTAGAGACTCTAGAATGCAAGAGTGTGCTTCTCGCTCTAAAGGAGAGTGTGATCCATGGATGAGAACTATGCTGTGTGTTTCCCTTCAGAAATGGACTTAAATCCCAGGCTCTGTGTCTTCCTACAAGCAAGACTTCGTTTCAGTTAAGGGCAGTCAATTTTCAGCTCAAAGAAACTACATCATTCACGAAGCTCACACGTTTCTCATCTTAACAGACAAGCATTGGATGTTAGAGGACAAGTGCTTTGTATCAGTTTCAGAAGCAGAGTTGGACTAGATATGGTCCGTATGTGTAGGAAACACCGTTCTTTTCTTCTCAGCACAATCACGTTTCCAGCTGTCTTAGAGACTCTAGAAAGCAAGAATGTGCTTCTTGTTCTAAAGCAGAGTGTGATGAATGCATGAGACAATGCTGTGTGTTTCACTTCTGAAATGGAGTTAAATCCCATGCTCTGAGTCTCCCTACAAGCAAGACTTCGTTTAAGGTAAGGGCAGTCACCTTTCTGCTCAAAGGAACTACATCATTCACGAAGCTCACACGTTTCTCATCTTAACTGACAAGCATTGGATGTTAGAGGACCAGTGCATTGTATCAGTTTCAGAAGAAGATTTGGACTACATATAGTCAGTATGTGTAGGAAACACTGTTCTTTTGTTCTGGGCACACTCAGATTTACTGCTGTATTAGAGACTCTAGAAAGCAAGAGCGTGCTTCTTGCTCTAAAGCAGATTGTGATCCATGGATGAGAACTATGCTGTATGTTTCCCTTCAGAAATGGTGTTAAATCCCAGACTCTGTGTCTTCCTACAGGCAAGACTTCGTTTCATGTAAGGGCAGTCTCTTTTCAGCTCAAACGAACTACATCTTTCACGAAGCTCAGACGTTTCTCATCTTAACAGACAAGCATTGGATTTTAGAGTACCAGTGCTTTGTATCAGTTTCAGAAGCAGAGTTGGACTAGATATGGTCCGTATGTGTAGGAAACACCATTCTTTTCTTCTCAGCACACTCATATTTCCTGCTGTCTTAGAGACTATAGAAAGCAAGAGCGTGCTTCTCGCTCTAAAGCAGAGTGTAATCAATGGATGAGAAAATGCTGTGTGTTTCACTTCAGAAATGGAGTTAAATCCCATGCTCTGAGTCTCCCTACAAGCAAGACTTCGTTTAAGGTAAGGGCAGTCACTTTTCTGCTCAAAGGAACTACATCCTTCACAAAGCTCACACGTTTCTCATCTTACCTGACAAGCATTGGATGTTAGAGGACCAGTGCATTGTATCAGTTTCTGAAGAAGATTTGGACTACATATAGTCAGTATGTGTAGGAAACACCGTTCTTTTGTTGTGGGCACACTCAGATTTCCTGCTGTATTAGAGACTCTAGAAAGCAAGAGCGTGCTTCTTGCTCTAAAGCAGAGTGTGATCAATGGATGATTACACTGCTGTGTGTTTTACTTCAGAAATGGATTTAAATCCCAGGCTCTGAATCTTCCTACAAGCAAGACTTCAATTCAGGTAAGGGCAGTCACTTTTCTGCTCAAACGAACTACATCTTTCACGAAGCTCACACGTTTCTCATCTTAACTGACAAGCACTGGACGTTAGATGGTCAGTGCTTTGTGTCAGTTTCAGAAGCAGATTTGGACTACATATGGTCCATATGTGTAGGAAACACCGTTCTGTTGTTCTGGGTACACTCAGATTTCCTGCTGTATTAGAGACTCTAGAAAGCAAGAGCGTGCTTCTCGCTCTAAAGCAGAGTGTGATCCATCGATGAGAACTATGCTGTGTGTTTCCCTTCAGAAAAGGAGTTAAATCCCAGGCTCTGTGTCTTCCTACAAGCAAGATTTCATTTCATGTAAGGGCAGTCACTTTTCAGTTCAAACGAACTACATCGTTCATGGAGCTCACACGTTTCTCATCTTAACAGACAAGCATTGGATGTTAGAGGACCAGTGCTTTGTATCAGTTTCAGAAGCAGAGTTGGACTAGATATGGTCAGTATGTGTAGGAAACACCGTTCTTTTGTTCTCAGCACACTCACGTTTCCTGCTGTCTTAGAGAATTTAGAAAGCAAGAGCATGCTTCTCGCTCTAAAGCAGAGTGTGATCCATGGATGAGAACTATGCTGTGTGTTTCCCTTCAGAAAAGGAGGTAATCCCAGGCTCTGTGTCTTCCTACAAGCAAGACTTCGTTTCAGGTAAGGGCAGTCACTTTTCAGTTCAAACGAACTACATCGTTCATGGAGCTCACACGTTTCTCATCTTAACAGACAAGCATTGGATGTTAGAGGACCAGTGCTTTGTATCAGTTTCAGAAGCAGAGTTGGACTAGATATGGTCCGTATGTGTAGGAAACACCGTTCTTTTGTTCTCAGCACACTCACGTTTCCTGCTGTCTTAGAGACTCTAGAAAGCAAGATTGTGCTTCTTGTTCTAAAGCATAGTGTGATCAATGGATGAGAACACTGCTGTGTGTTTCACTTCAGAAATTGAGTTAAATCCCAGGCTCTGAGTCTTCCTACAAGCAAGACTTCGTTTCAGGTAAGGGCAGTCACTTTTCAGCTCAAACGAACTACATCGTTCACTGAGCTCACACGTTTCTCATCTTAACAGACAAGCATTGGATATTAGAGGACCAGTTCTTTGTATCAGTTTCAGATGCAGAGTTGGACTATACAATGTCCGTTAGTGTAGGATACACCATTCTTTTGTTCTCAGCACACTCACGTTTCCTGCTGTCTTAGAGACTCTAGAAAGCAAGAGCGTGCTTCTTGTTCTAAAGCAGAGTGTGATCAATGGATGATTACACTGCTGTGTGTTTTACTTCAGAAATGGATTTAAATCCCAGGCTCTGAGTCTTCCTACAAGCAAGACTTCAATTCAGGTAAGGGCAGTCAATTTTCTGCTCAAACGAACTACATCATTCACGAAGCTCACATGTTTCTCATCTTAACTGATAAGCATTGGATGTTAGTTGGTCAGTGCTTTGTGTCAGTTTCAGAAGCAGATTTGGTCTACATATGGTCCATATGTGTAGGAAACACCGTTCTTTTGTTCTGGGCACACTCAGATTTCCTGCTGTATATGAGACTCTAGAAAGTAAGAGTGTGCTTCTCGCTCTAAAGCAGAGTGTGATCCATGGATGAGAACTATGCTGTGTGTTTCCCTTCAGAAATGGAGTTAAATCCCAGGCTCTGTGTCTTAATACAAGCAAGACTTCTTTCAGGTAATGGCAGTCACTTTGCTGCTCAAAGGAACTACATCGTTCACAAAGCTCACACGTTTCTCATCTTAACAGACAAGCATTAGATTTTAGAGGACCAGTGCTTTGTATCAGTTTCAGAAGCAGAGTTGGACTATATAATGTGCGTATGTGTAGGAAACACCGTTCTTTTGTTCTCAGCACACTCACGTTTCCTGCTATATTAGAGAGTCTAGAAAGCAAGAGCGTGCTTCTTTTTCTAAAGCAGAGTGTGATCAATGGATGATTACACTGCTGTGTGTTTTACTTCAGAAATGGAGTTAAATCCCAGGCTCTGAGTCTTCCTACAAGCAAGACTTCGTTTCATGTAAGGGCAGTCACTTTTCTGCTCAAAGGAACTACATTCTTCACGAAGCTCACACGTTTCTCATCTTACCTGACAAGCATTGGATGTTAGAGGACCAGTGCATTGTATCAGTTTCTGAAGAAGATTTGGACTACATATAGTCAGTATGTGTAGGAAACACCGTTCTTTTGTTCTGGGCACACTCAGATTTACTGCTGTATTAGAGACTCTAGAAAGCAAGATTGTGCTTCTTGCTCTAAAGCAGAGTGTGATCCATGGATGAGAACTATGCTGTATGTTTCCCTTCAGAAATGGTGTTAAATCCCAGACTCTGTGTCTTCCTACAGGCAAGACTTCGTTTCATGTAAGGGCAGTCTCTTTTCAGCTCAAACGAACTACATCTTTCACGAAGCTCAGACGTTTCTCATCTTAACAGACAAGCATTGGATTTTAGAGTACCAGTGCTTTGTATCAATTTCAGAAGCAGAGTTGGACTATATAATGTCCGTATGTGTAGGATACACCGTTTTTTGGTTCTCAGCACACTCACGTTTCCTGCTATCTTAGAGACTCTAGAAAGCAAGGGCGTGCTTCCTGTTCTAAAGCAGAGTGTGAACAATGGATGATTACACTGCTGTGTGTTTTACTTGAGAAATGGATTTAAATCCCAGGCTCTGAGTCTTCCTACAAGCAAGACTTCAATTCATGTAAGGGCAGTCACTTTTCTGCTCAAACGAACACATCATTCACAAAGCTCACACGTTACTCATCATAACTGACAAGCATTGGATGTTAGATGATAAGTGCTTTGTGTCAGTTTCAGAAGCAGATTTGGACTACATATGGTCCATATGTGTAGGAAGCACTGTTCTTTTGTTCTGGGCACACTCAGATTTCCTGCTGTATTAGAGACTCTAGAATGCAAGAGTGTGCTTCTCGCTCTAAAGGAGAGTGTGATCCATGGATGAGAACTATGCTGTGTGTTTCCCTTCAGAAATGGACTTAAATCCCAGGCTCTGTGTCTTCCTACAAGCAAGACTTCGTTTCAGTTAAGGGCAGTCAATTTTCAGCTCAAAGAAACTACATCATTCACGAAGCTCACACGTTTCTCATCTTAACAGACAAGCATTGGATGTTAGAGGACAAGTGCTTTGTATCAGTTTCAGAAGCAGAGTTGGACTAGATATGGTCCGTATGTGTAGGAAACACCGTTCTTTTCTTCTCAGCACAATCACGTTTCCTGCTGTCTTAGAGACTCTAGAAAGCAAGAATGTGCTTCTTGTTCTAAAGCAGAGTGTGATGAATGCATGAGACAATGCTGTGTGTTTCACTTCTGAAATGGAGTTAAATCCCATGCTCTGAGTCTCCCTACAAGCAAGACTTCGTTTAAGGTAAGGGCAGTCACCTTTCTGCTCAAAGGAACTACATCATTCACGAAGCTCACACGTTTCTCATCTTAACAGACAAGCATTGGATGTTAGAGGACCAGTGCATTGTATCAGTTTCAGAAGAAGATTTGGACTACATATAGTCAGTATGTGTAGGAAACACTGTTCTATTGTTCTGGGCACACTCAGATTTACTGCTGTATTAGAGACTCTAGAAAGCAAGAGCGTGCTTCTTGCTCTAAAGCAGAGTGTGATCCATGGATGAGAACTATGCTGTACGTTTCCCTTCAGAAATGGTGTTAAATCCCAGACTCTGTGTCTTCCTACAGGCAAGACTTCGTTTCATGTAAGGGCAGTCTCTTTTCAGCTCAAACGAACTACATCTTTCACGAAGCTCAGACGTTTCTCATCTTAACAGACAAGCATTGGATTTTAGAGTACCAGTGCTTTGTATCAGTTTCAGAAGCAGAGTTGGACTAGATATGGTCCGTATGTGTAGGAAACACCATTCTTTTCTTCTCAGCACACTCATATTTCCTGCTGTCTTAGAGACTATAGAAAGCAAGAGCGTGCTTCTCGCTCTAAAGCAGAGTGTAATCAATGGATGAGAAAATGCTGTGTGTTTTACTTCAGAAATGGATTTAAATCCCAGGCTCTGTGTCTTCCTACAAGCAAGACTTCGTTTCAGGTAAGGGCAGGCACTTTTCAGCTCAAACGAACTACATCGTTCCCTGAGCTCACACGATTCTCATCTTAACAGACAAGCATTGGATGTTAGAGGACCAGTACTTTGTATCAGTTT
This sequence comes from Onychomys leucogaster, assembly GCA_949786385.1. Classification (NCBI taxonomy): domain Eukaryota; kingdom Metazoa; phylum Chordata; class Mammalia; order Rodentia; family Cricetidae; genus Onychomys; species Onychomys leucogaster. The sequence goes on along the minus strand of CATKUP010000161.1, from coordinate 761,046 downwards.
AAGAAGACGAGTTGGACTAGATATGGTCCGTATGTGTAGGAAACACTGTTCTTTTGTTCTCAGCACACTCACGTTTCCTGCTGTCTTAGAGACTCTAGAAAGCAAGACCGTGCTTCTTGTTCTAAAGCAGAGTGTGATCAATGGATGAGACAATGCTGTGTGTTTCACTTCAGAAATGGAGTTAAATCCCATGCTCTGAGTCTCCCTACAAGCAAGACTTCGTTTAAGGTAAGGGCAGTCACTTTTCTGCTCAAAGGAACTACATCCTTCACAAAGCTCACACGTTTCTCATCTTACCTGACAAGCATTGGATGTTAGAGGACCAGTGCATTGTATCAGTTTCTGAAGAAGATTTGGACTACATATAGTCAGTATGTGTAGGAAACACCGTTCTTTTGTTGTGGGCACACTCAGATTTCCTGCTGTATTAGAGACTCTAGAAAGCAAGAGCGTGCTTCTTGCTCTAAAGCAGAGTGTGATCAATGGATGATTACACTGCTGTGTGTTTTACTTCAGAAATGGATTTAAATCCCAGGCTCTGAATCTTCCTACAAGCAAGACTTCAATTCAGGTAAGGGCAGTCACTTTTCTGCTCAAACGAACTACATCATTCACAAAGCTCACACGTTTCTCATCTTAACTGACAAGCATTTGATGTTAGATGGTCAGTGCTTTGTGTCAATTTCAGAAGCAGATTTGGACTACATATGGTCCATATGTGTAGGAAACACTGTTCTTTTGTTCTGGGCACACTCAAATTTCCTGCTGTATTAGAGACTCTAGAAATCAAGAGTGTGCTTCTCGCTCTAAAGCAGAGTGTGATCCATGGATGAGAACTATACTGTGTGTTTCCCTTCAGAAATGGACTTAAATCCCAGGCTCTGTGTCTTACTACAAGCAAGACTTCGTTGCAGGTAAGGGCAGTCACTTTTCAGCTCAAACGAACTACATCTTTCACGAAGCTCACACGTTTCTCATCTTAACTGACAAGCACTGGATGTTAGATGGTCAGTGCTTTGTGTCAGTTTCAGAAGCAGATTTGGACTACATATGGTCCATATGTGTAGGAAACACCGTTCTGTTGTTCTGGGCACACTCAGATTTCCTGCTGTATTAGAGACTCTAGAAAGCAAGAGTGAGCTTCTCCCTCTAAAGCAGAGTGTGATCCATGGATGAGAACTATGCTGTGTGTTTCCCTTCAGAAATGGACTTAAATCCCAGGCTCTGTGTCTTACTACAAGCAAGACTTCATTTCATGTAAGGGCAGTCACTTCTCAGTTCAAACGAACTACATCATTCATGGAGCTCACACGTTTCTCATCTTAACAGACAAGCATTGGATGTTAGAGGACCAGTGCTTTGTATCAGTTTCAGAAGCAGAGTTGGACTAGATATGGTCCGTATGTGTAGGAAACACCGTTCTTTTGTTCTCAGCACACTCACGTTTCCTGCTGTCTTAGAGATTTTGGAAAGCAAGAGCGTGCTTCTCGCTCTAAAGCAGAGTGTGATCCATCGATGAGAACTATGCTGTGTGTTTCCCTTCAGAAAAGGAGTTAAATCCCAGCCTCTGTGTCTTCCTACAAGCAAGACTTCTTTTCAAGTAAGGGCAGTCACGTTTCAGATCAAATGAACTACATCGTTCAAGAAGCTCACACGTTTCACATCTTAACTGACAAGGATTGAATGTTAGAGGACCAGTGCTTTGTATCAGTTTCAGAAGCAGAGTTGGACTATATATGGTCTGTATGTTTAGGAAACCCCGATCTTTTGTTCTCAGCACACTCACGTTTCCTACTGCCTTAGAGACTCTAGAAAGCAAGAGCGTGCTTCCTCCTCTAAAGCAGAGTGTGGTCAGTGGATGAGAACTCTGCTGTGTGATTCACTTCAGAAATGGAGTTAAATCCCAGGCTCTGAGTCTTCCTACAAGGAAGACTTCGATTCAAGTAAGGGGAGTAACTTTACAGCTCAAACGAACTACATCGTTCACGAAGCTCACACGTTTCTCATCTTAACTGAGAAGCATTGGATGTTAGAGGACCTTTGGTTTGTAGCAATTTCAATCAGAGTTGAACTAGATATGGTCCGTATGTATAGGAAACACCGTTCTTTTCTTCTGAGCACACTCACGTATCCTGCGGTATTAGAGACTCTAGAAAGCAAGAGCATGCTTCTCGCTCTAAAGCAGAGTGTGATCCATGGATGAGAACTATGTGTGTGTTTCCCTTCAGAAAAGGAGGTAATCCCAGGCTCTGTGTCTTCCTACAAGCAAGACTTCGTTTCAGGTAAGGGCAGTCACTTTTCAGCTCAAAGGAACTACATCGTTCACGGAGCTCACACGTTTCTCATCTTAACAGACAAGCATTGGATGTTAGAGGACCAGTGCTTTGTATCAGTTTCAGAGGCAGAGTTGGATGAGATATGGTCCGTATGTGTAGGAAACACCGATCTTTTGTTCTCAGCACACTCACGTTTCCTGCTGTCTTAGAGAATCTAGAAAGCAAGATTGTGCTTCTTGTTCTAAAGCGTAGTGTGATCAATGGATGAGAACACTGCTGCGTGTTTCACTTCAGAAATGGAGTTAAATCCCAGGCTCTGAGTCTTCCTACAAGCAAGACTTCTTTCAGGTAATGGCAGTCACTTTTCTGCTCAAAGGAACTACATCGTTCACAAAGCTCACACGTTTCTCATCTTAACAGACAAGCATTAGATTTTAGAGGACCAATGCTTTGTATCAGTTTCAGAAGCAGAGTTGGACTATATAATGTGTGTATGTGTAGGAAACACCGTTCTTTTGTTCTCAACACAGTCACGTTTCCTGCTGTATTAGAGAGTCTAGAAAGCAAGAGCGTGCTTCTTGTTCTAAAGCAGAGTGTGATCAATGGATGATTACACTGCTGTGTGTTTTACTTCAGAAATGGAGTTAAATCCCAGGCTCTGAGTCTTCCTACAAGCAAGACTTCGTTTCATGTAAGGGCAGTCACTTTTCTGCTCAAAGGAACTACATCCTTCACAAAGCTCACACATTTCTCATCTTACCTGACAAGCATTGGATGTTAGAGGACCAGTGCATTGTATCAGTTTATGAAGAAGATTTGGACTACCTATAGTCAGTATGTGTAGGAAACACCGTTCTTTTGTTCTGGGCACACTCAGATTTCCTGCTGTATTAGAGACTCTAGAAAGCAAGAGCGTGCTTCTTGCTTAAAGCAGAGTGTGATCAATGGATGAGAACTCTGCTGTGTGATTCACTTCAGAAATGGTGTTAAATCGCAGGCTCTGAGTCTTCCTACAAGGAAGACTTCGATTCAAGTAAGGGGAGTAACTTTACAGCTCAAACGAACTACATCGTTCACGAAGCTCACACGTTTCTCATCTTAACTGAGAAGCATTGGATGTTAGAGGAACTTTCCTTTGTATCAATTTCAAGCAGAGTATGGTCCTTATGTATTGGAAACACCTTTCTTTTCTTCAGAGCACACTTACGTTTCCTGTGGTATTAGAGACTCTAGAAAGCAAGAGCGTGCTTCTTGCTCTAAAGCAGAGTGTGGTCCATGGATGAGGACTCTGCTGTGTGTTTCACTTCACAAATGGGGTTAAATCCCAGCCTCTGTGTCTTCCTACAAGCAAGACTTCGTGTCAAGTAAGGGCAGTCGCTTTTCATCTCAAACGATCTACATCGTTCACAAAGGTCACACGTTTCTCATCTTAACTGACAAGCATTGGATGTTAGAGGACATTTGCTTTGTATCAATTTCAAGCAGAGTTGAACTAGATGTGGTCCCTATGATTAGGAAACACCGTTCTTTTCTTCTGAGCACACTCACGTGGCCTGCATATTAGAGACTCTGGAAAGCAAGAGCGTGCTTCTTGCTCTAAATCAGAGTGTGATTCATGGATGAGAACTCTGGTGTGTGTTTCACTTCACAAATGGAGTTAAATACCTGGCTCTGATTCTTCCTACAAGCAAGACTTCGTTACAAGTAAGGGCAGTCACTTTTCAGCTCAAAGGAACTACATCGTTCACGAAGCTCACACGTTTCTCATCTTAACTGAGAAGCATTGGATGTTAGAGGACCTTGGCTTTGTATCAATTTCAAGCAGAGTTGAACTGGATATGGTCCGTATGTATAGGAAACACCCTTCTTTTCTTCTGAGCACACTCACGTTTCCTGCGGTATTAGAGACTCTAGGAAGCAAGAGCGTGCTTCTTGATCTAAAGCAGAGTGTGATCCATGGATGAGAACTATGCTGTGTGTTTCCCTTCAGAAATGGAGTTAAAATGCCAGGCTCCCTGTTTTCTTACTAGCAAGACATCTTTGTAGGTTATGGCAGTCACTTTTCAGTTTAAACGACGTACATTGTTTACAAAGCTCACACTTTTCCCATCTTAACTGACAAGCATTGAATGTTAGAGGACCAGTGCTTTGTATCAGTTTCAGAAGCAGAGTTGGACTATATATGGTCAGTATGTGTAGGAAACTCCGATCATTTGTTCTCAGCAAAATCACGTTTCCTGCTGTCTTAGAGACTCTAGAAAGCAAAGGCATGCTTCTTGCTCTAAAACAGAGTGTGGTCAGTGGATGAGAACTCTGCTGTGTGATTCACTTCAGAAATGGAGTTAAATCCAAGGCTCTGAGTCTTCCTACAAGGAAGACTTCGATTCAAGTAAGGGGAGTAACTTTACAGCTCAAACGAACTACATCGTTCACGAAGCTCACACGTTTCTCATCTTAACTGAGAAGCATTGGATGTTAGAGGACCTTTGGTTTGTAGCAATTTCAATCAGAGTTGAACTAGATATGGTCCGTATGTATAGGAAACACCGTTCTTTTCTTCTGAGCACACTCATGTATCCTGCGGTATTAGAGACTCTAGAAAGCAAGAGCGTGCTTCTTGCTCTAAAGCAGAGTGTGGACCATGGATGAGAACTCTGCTATGTGTTTCACTTCACAAATGGAGTTAAATCCCAGCCTCTGTGTCTTCCTAGAAGCAAGACTTCGTTTCAAGTAAGTGCAGTCACTTTTCAGCTCAAAGGAACAACATCGTTCACGAAGCTCACACGTTTCCCATCTTAACTGACAAGAATTGAATGTTAGAGGACCAGAGCTTTGTATCAGTTTCAGAAACAGAGTTGAACTATATATGGTCTGTATGTTTAGGAAACCATGATCTTTTGTTCTCAGCACACTCACGTTTCCTGCTGTCTTAGAGACTCTAGAAAGCAAGAGAGTGCTTCTTCCTCTAAAGCAGAGTGTGATCAGTGGATGAGAACTCTGCTGTGTGATTCACTTCAGAAATGGAGTTAAATCCCAGGCTCTGAGTCTTCCTACAAGGAAGAATTCGATTCATGTAAGGGGAGCAACTTTACAGCTCAAACGAACTACATCGTTCACGAAGCTCACACGTTTCTCATCTTAACTGAGAATCATTGCATGTTAGAGGAACTTTCCTTTGTATCAATTTCAAGCAGAATATGGTCCGTATGTATTGGAAACACCGTTCTTTTCTTCAGAGCACACTCACCTTTCCTGTGGTATTAGAGACTCTAGAAAGCAAGAGCGTGCTTCTTGCTCTAAAGCAGAGTGTGGTCCATGGATGAGGACTCCGCTGTGTGTTTCACTTCACAAATGGAGTTAAATCCCAGCCTCTGTGTCTTCCTACAAGCAAGACTTCGTTTCAAGTAAGGCCAGTCCCTTTTCAGCTCAAACAATCTACATCGATCATGAAGCTCATACGTTTCTCATCTTAACTGACAAGCATTGGATGTTAGAGGACCTTTGCTTTGTATCAATTTCAAGCAGAGTTGAACTAGATGTGGTCCGTATGATTAGGAAACACCGTTCTTTTCTTCTGAGCACACTCACGTAGCCTGCAGTATTAGAGACTCTAGAAAGCAAGAGCGTGCTTCTTGCTCTAAAGCAGAGTGTGATCAATGGATGAGAACTCTGCTGTGTGATTCACTTCAGAAATGGTGTTAAATCCCAGGCTCTGAGTCTTCCTACAAGGAAGACTTCGATTCAAGTAAGGGGAGTAACTTTACAGCTCAAACGAACTACATCGTTCACGAAGCTCACACGTTTCTCATCTTAAATGAGAAGCATTGGATGTTAGAGGACCTTGGCTTTGTATCAATTTCAAGCAGAGTTGAACTAGATATGGTCCGTATGTGTAGGAAACACCGTTCTTTTCTTCTGAGCACACTCATGTATCCTGCGGTATTAGAGATTCTAGAAAGCAAGAGCGTGCTTCTTGCTCTAAAGCAGAGTGTGATTCATGGATGAGAACTCTGCTATGTATTTCACTTCACAAATGGAGTTAAATCCCAGCCTCTGTGTCTTCCTACAAGCAAGACTTCTTTTCAAGTAAGGGCAGTCACGTTTCAGATCAAATGAACTACATCGTTCAAGAAGCTCACACGTTTCACATCTTAACTGACAAGCATTGAATGTTAGAGGACCAGTGCTTTGTATCAGTTTCAGAAGCAGAGTTGGACTATATATGGTCAGTATGTGTAGGAAACTCCGATCGTTTGTTCTCAGCACACTCACGTTTCCTGCTGTCTTAGAGACTCTAGAAAGCAAAGGCGTGCTTCTTGCTCTAAAACAGAGTGTGATCAATGGATGAGAACTCTGCTGTGTGATTCACTTCAGAAATGGAGTTAAATCCCAGGCTCTGACTCTTCGTACAAGGAAGACTTCGATTCAAGTAAGGGCAGTTACTTTACAGCTCAAATGAACTACATCGCTCACGAAGCTCACACGTTTCTCATCTTAACCTAGAAGCATTGGATGTTAGAGGACCTTTGCTTTGTATCAATTTCAAGCAGAGTTGAACTAGATATGGTCCGTATGTATAGGAAACACCGTTCTTTCTTCTGAGCACACTCACGTATCCTGCGGTATTAGAGACTCTAGAAAGCAAGAGGGTGCTTCTTGCTCTAAAGCAGAGTGTGATTCATGGATGAGAACTCTGCTATGTGTTTCACTTCTCAAATGGAGTCAAATCCCAGCCTCTGTGTCTTCCTATAAGCAAGACTTCTTTTCAAGTAAGGGCAGTCACGTTTCAGATCAAATGAACTACATCGTTCAAGAAGCTCACACGTTTCACATCTTAACTGACAAGCATTGAATGTTAGAGGACCAGTGCTTTGTATCAGTTTCAGAAGCAGAGTTGGACTATATATGGTCTGTATGTTTAGGAAACCCCGATCTTTTGTTCTCAGCACACTCACGTTTCCTGCTTCCTTAGAGACTCTAGAAAGCAAGAGCGTGCTTCTTCCTCTAAAGCAGAGTGTGATCAGTGGATGAGAACTCTGCTGTGTGATTCACTTCAGAAATGGAGTTAAATCCCAGGCTCTGAGTCTTCCTACAAGGAAGACTTCGATTCAAGTAAGGGGAGTAACTTTACAGCTCAAACGAACTACATCGTTCACGAAGCTCACACGTTTTTCATCTTAACTGAGAAGCATTGGATGTTAGAGGACCTTGGCTTTGTATCTATTTCAAGCAGAGTTGAACTAGATATGGTCCGTATGTATAGGAAACACCGTTCTTTTCTTCTGAGCACACTCACGTATCCTGCGGTATTAGAGACTCTAGAAAGCAAGAGCGTGCTTCTTGCTCTAACGCAGAGTGTGATTCATGGATGAGAACTCTGCTATGTGTTTCACTTCACAAATGGAGTTAAATCCCAGCCTCTGTGTCTTCCTAGAAGCAAGACTTCGTTTCAAGTAAGTGCAGTCACTTTTCAGCTCAAAGGAACTACATCGTTCACGAAGCTCACACGTTTCCCATCTTAACTGACAAGAATTGAATGTTAGAGGACCAGTGCTTTGTATCAGTTTCAGAAACAGAGTTGAACTATATATGGTCTGTATGTTTAGGAAACCCTGGTCTTTTGTTCTCAGCACACTCCCGTTTCCTGCTGTCTTAGAGACTCTAGAAAGCAAGAGCGTGCTTCTTCCTCTAAAGCAGAGTGTGATCAGTGGATGAGAACTCTGCTGTGTGATTCACTTCAGAAATGGAGTTAAATCCCAGGCTCTGAGTCTTCCTACAAGGAAGACTTCGATTCAAGTAAGGGGAGTAACTTTACAGCTCAAACGACCTACATCGTTCACGAAGCTCACACGTTTCTCATCTTAACTGAGAAGCATTGGATGTTAGAGGAACTTTCCTTTGTATCAATTTCAAGCAGAATATGGTCCGTATGTATTGGAAACACAGTTCTTTTCTTCAGAGCACACTCACGTTTCCTGTGGTATTAGAGACTCTAGAAAGCAAGAGCGTGCTTCTTGCTCTAAAGCAGAGTGTGGTCCATGGATGAGGACTCCGCTGTGTGTTTCACTTCACAAATGGAGTTAAATCCCAGCCTCTGTGTCTTCCTACAAGCAAGACTTCGTTTCAAGTAAGGCCAGTCGCTTTTCAGCTCAAACAATCTACATCGATCATGAAGCTCATACGTTTCTCATCTTAACTGACAAGCATTGGATGTTAGAGGACCTTTGCTTTGTATCAATTTCAAGCAGAGTTGAACTAGATGTGGTCCGTATGATTAGGAAACACCGTTCTTTTCTTCTGAGCACACTCACGTAGCCTGCAGTATTAGAGACTCTAGAAAGCAAGAGCGTGCTTCTTGATCTAAAGCAGAGTGTGATCAATGGATGAGAACTCTGCTGTGTGATTCACTTCAGAAATGGTGTTAAATCCCAGGCTCTGAGTCTTCCTACAAGGAAGACTTCGATTCAAGTAAGGGGAGTAACTTTACAGCTCAAACGAACTACATCGTTCACGAAGCTCACACGTTTCTCATCTTAACTGAGAAGCATTGGATGTTAGAGGACCTTGGCTTTGTATCAATTTCAAGCAGAGTTGAACTAGATATGGTCCGTATGTATAGGAAACACCGTTCTTTTCTTCTGAGCACACTCACGTATCCTGCGGTATTAGAGACTCTAGAAAGCAATAGGGTGCTTCTTGCTCTAAAGCAGAGTGTGATCAATGGATGAGAACTCTGCTGTGTGATTCACTTCAGAAATGGAGTTAAATCCCAGGCTCTGAGTCTTCCTACAAAGAAGACTTCGATTCAAGTAAGGGCAGTCACGTTTCAGATCAAATGAACTACATCGTTCAAGAAGCTCACACGTTTCACATCTTAACTGACAAGCATTGAATGTTAGAGGACCAGTGCTTTGTATCAGTTTCAGAAGCAGAGTTGGACTATAAATGGTCAGTATGTGTAGGAAACTCCGATCGTTTGTTCTCAGCACACTCACGTTTCCTGCTGTCTTAGAGACTCTAGAAAGCAAAGGCGTGCTTCTTGCTCTAAAACAGAGTGTGATCAATGGATGAGAACTCTGCTGTGTGATTCACTTCAGAAATGGAGTTAAATCCCAGGCTCTGAGTCTTCCTACAAGGAAGACTTCGATTCAAGTAAGGGGAGCAACTTTACAGCTCAAACGAACTACATCGTTCACGAAGCTCACACGTTTCTCATCTTAACTGAGAAGCATTGGATGTTAGAGGAACTTTCCTTTGTATCAATTTCAAGCAGAATATGGTCCGTATGTATTGGAAACACAGTTCTTTTCTTCAGAGCACACTCACGTTTCCTGTGGTATTAGAGACTCTAGAAAGCAAGAGCGTGCTTCTTGCTCTAAAGCAGAGTGTGGTCCATGGATGAGGACTCCGCTGTGTGTTTCACTTCACAAATGGAGTTAAATCCCAGCCTCTGTGTCTTCCTACAAGCAAGACTTCGTTTCAAGTAAGGCCAGTCCCTTTTCAGCTCAAACAATCTACATCGATCATGAAGCTCATACGTTTCTCATCTTAACTGACAAGCATTGGATGTTAGAGGACCTTTGCTTTGTATCAATTTCAAGCAGAGTTGAACTAGATGTGGTCCGTATGATTAGGAAACACCGTTCTTTTCTTCTGAGCACACTCACGTAGCCTGCAGTATTAGAGACTCTAGAAAGCAAGAGCGTGCTTCTTGATCTAAAGCAGAGTGTGATCAATGGATGAGAACTCTGCTGTGTGATTCACTTCAGAAATGGTGTTAAATCCCAGGCTCTGAGTCTTCCTACAAGGAAGACTTCGATTCAAGTAAGGGGAGTAACTTTACAGCTCAAACGAACTACATCGTTCACGAAGCTCACACGTTTCTCATCTTAACTGAGAAGCATTGGATGTTAGAGGACCTTGGCTTTGTATCAATTTCAAGCAGAGTTGAACTAGATATGGTCCGTATGTGTAGGAAACACCGTTCTTTTCTTCTGAGCACACTCATGTATCCTGCGGTATTAGAGACTCTAGAAAGCAAGAGCGTGCTTCTTGCTCTAAAGCAGAGTGTGATTCATGGATGAGAACTCTGCTATGTATTTCACTTCACAAATGGAGTTAAATCCCAGCCTCTGTGTCTTCCTACAAGCAAGACTTCTTTTCAAGTAAGGGCAGTCACGTTTCAGATCAAATGAACTACATCGTTCAAGAAGCTCACACGTTTCACATCTTAACTGACAAGCATTGAATGTTAGAGGACCAGTGCTTTGTATCAGTTTCAGAAGCAGAGTTGGACTATATATGGTCAGTATGTGTAGGAAACTCCGATCGTTTGTTCTCAGCACACTCACGTTTCCTGCTGTCTTAGAGACTCTAGAAAGCAAAGGCGTGCTTCTTGCTCTAAAACAGAGTGTGATCAATGGATGAGAACTCTGCTGTGTGATTCACTTCAGAAATGGAGTTAAATCCCAGTCTCTGAGTCTTCCTACAAGGAAGACTTCGATTCAAGTAAGGGGAGTAACTTTACAGCTCAAACGAACTACATCGTTCACGAAGCTCACACGTTTCTCATCTTAACTGAGAAGCATTGGATGTTAGAGGACCTTGGCTTTGTATCAATTTCAAGCAGAGTTGAACTAGATATGGTCCGTATGTATAGGAAACACCGTTCTTTTCTTCTGAGCACACTCACGTATCCTGCGGTATTAGAGACTCTAGAAAGCAAGAGTGTGCTTCTTGCTCTAACGCAGAGTGTGATTCATGGATGAGAACTCTGCTATGTGTTTCACTTCACAAATGGAGTTAAATCCCAGCCTCTGTGTCTTCCTAGAAGCAAGACTTCGTTTCAAGTAAGTGCAGTCACTTTTCAGCTCAAAGGAACTACATCGTTCACGAAGCTCACACGTTTCTCATCTTAACTGAGAAGCATTGGATGTTAGAGGAACTTTCCTTTGTATCAATTTCAAGCAGAATATGGTCCGTATGTATTGGAAACACAGTTCTTTTCTTCAGAGCACACTCACCTTTCCTGTGGTATTAGAGACTCTAGAAAGCAAGAGCGTGCTTCTTGCTCTAAAGCAGAGTGTGGTCCATGGATGAGGACTCCGCTGTGTGTTTCACTTCACAAATGGAGTTAAATCCCAGCCTCTGTGTCTTCCTACAAGCAAGACTTCGTTTCAAGTAAGGCCAGTCGCTTTTCAGCTCAAACAATCTACATCGATCATGAAGCTCATACGTTTCTCATCTTAACTGACAAGCATTGGATGTTAGAGGACCTTTGCTTTGTATCAATTTCAAGCAGAGTTGCACTAGATGTGGTCCGTATGATTAGGAAACACCGTTCTTTTCTTCTGAGCACACTCACGTAGCCTGCAGTATTAGAGACTCTAGAAAGCAAGAGCGTGCTTCTTGATCTAAAGCAGAGTGTGATCAATGGATGAGAACTCTGCTGTGTGATTCACTTCAGAAATGGTGTTAAATCCCAGGCTCTGAGTCTTCCTACAAGGAAGACTTCGATTCAAGTAAGGGGAGTAACTTTACAGCTCAAACGAACTACATCGTTCACGAAGCTCACACGTTTCTCATCTTAACTGAGAAGCATTGGATGTTAGAGGACCTTGGCTTTGTATCAATTTCAAGCAGAGTTGAACTAGATATGGTCCGTATGTGTAGGAAACACCGTTCTTTTCTTCTGAGCACACTCATGTATCCTGCGGTATTAGAGACTCTAGAAAGCAAGAGCGTGCTTCTTGCTCTAAAGCAGAGTGTGATTCATGGATGAGAACTCTGCTATGTATTTCACTTCACAAATGGAGTTAAATCCCAGCCTCTGTGTCTTCCTACAAGCAAGACTTCTTTTCAAGTAAGGGCAGTCACGTTTCAGATCAAATGTACTACATCGTTCAAGAAGCTCACACGTTTCACATCTTAACTGACAAGCATTGAATGTTAGAGGACCAGTGCTTTGTATCAGTTTCAGAAGCAGAGTTGGACTATATATGGTCTGTATGTTTAGGAAACCCCGATCGTTTGTTCTCAGCACACTCACGTTTCCTGCTGCCTTAGAGACTCTAGAAAGCAAGAGCGTGCTTCTTTCTCTAAAGCACAGTGTGATCAGTGGATGAGAACTCTGCTGTGTGATTCACTTCAGAAATGGAGTTAAATCCCAGGCTCTGAGTCTTCCTACAAGGAAGACTTCGATTCAAGTAAGGGGAGCAACTTTACAGCTCAAACGAACTACATCGTTCACGAAGCTCACACGTTTCTCATCTTAACTGAGAAGCATTGGATGTTAGAGGAACTTTCCTTTGTATCAATTTCAAGCAGAATATGGTCCGTATGTATTGGAAACACAGTTCTTTTCTTCAGAGCACACTCACGTTTCCTGTGGTATTAGAGACTCTAGAAAGCAAGAGCGTGCTTCTTGCTCTAAAGCAGAGTGTGGTCCATGGATGAGGACTCCGCTGTGTGTTTCACTTCACAAATGGAGTTAAATCCCAGCCTCTGTGTCTTCCTACAAGCAAGACTTCGTTTCAAGTAAGGCCAGTCGCTTTTCAGCTCAAACAATCTACATCGATCATGAAGCTCATACGTTTCTCATCTTAACTGACAAGCATTGGATGTTAGAGGACCTTTGCTTTGTATCAATTTCAAGCAGAGTTGAACTAGATGTGGTCCGTATGATTAGGAAACACAGTTCTTTTCTTCTGAGCACACTCACGTAGCCTGCAGTATTAGAGACTCTAGAAAGCAAGAGCGTGCATCTTGATCTAAAGCAGAGTGGGATCAATGGATGAGAACTCTGCTGTGTGATTCACTTCAGAAATGGAGTTAAATCCCAGGCTCTGAGTCTTCCTACAAAGAAGACTTGGATTCAAGTAAGGGCAGTTACTTTACAGCTCAAATGAACTACATCGTTCACGAAGCTCACACGTTTCTCATCTTAACTGAGAAGCATTGGATGTTAGAGGACCTTGGCTTTGTATCAATTTCAAGCAGAGTTGAACTAGTTATGGTCCGTATGTGTAGGAAACACCGTTCTTTTCTTCTGAGCACACTCATGTATCCTGCGGTATTAGAGACTCTAGAAAGCAAGAGCGTACTTCTTGCTCTAAAGCAGAGTGTGATTCATGGATGAGAACTCTGCTATGTATTTCACTTCACAAATGGAGTTAAATCCCAGCCTCTGTGTCTTCCTACAAGCAAGACTTCTTTTCAAGTAAGGGCAGTCACGTTTCAGATCAAATGAACTACATCGTTCAAGAAGCTCACACGTTTCACATCTTAACTGACAAGGATTGAATGTTAGAGGACCAGTGCTTTGTATCAGTTTCAGAAGCAGAGTTGGACTATATATGGTCAGTATGTGTAGGAAACTCCGATCGTTTGTTCTCAGCACACTCACGTTTCCTGATGTCTTAGAGACTCTAGAAAGCAAAGGCGTGCTTCTTGCTCTAAAACAGAGTGTGATCAATGGATGAGAACTCTGCTGTGTGATTCACTTCAGAAATGGAGTTAAATCCCAGGCTCTGAGTCTTCCTACAAGGAAGACTTCGATTCAAGTAAGGGGAGCAACTTTACAGCTCAAACGAACTACATCGTTCACGAAGCTCACACGTTTCTCATCTTAACTGAGAAGCATTGGATGTTAGAGGAACTTTCCTTTGTATCAATTTCAAGCAGAATATGGTCCGTATGTATTGGAAACACAGTTCTTTTCTTCAGAGCACACTCACGTTTCCTGTGGTATTAGAGACTCTAGAAAGCAAGAGCGTGCTTCTTGCTCTAAAGCAGAGTGTGGTCCATGGATGAGGACTCCGCTGTGTGTTTCACTTCAGAAATGGAGTTAAATCCCAGCCTCTGTGTCTTCCTACAAACAAGACTTCGTTTCAAGTAAGGCCAGTCTCTTTTCAGCTCAAACAATCTACATCGATCATGAAGCTCATACGTTTCTCATCTTAACTGACAAGCATTGGATGTTAGAGGACCTTTGCTTTGTATCAATTTCAAGCAGAGTTGAACTAGATGTGGTCCGTATGATTAGGAAACACCGTTCTTTTCTTCTGAGCACACTCACGTAGCCTGCAGTATTAGAGACTCTAGAAAGCAAGAGCATGCATCTTGATCTAAAGCAGAGTGTGATCAATGGATGAGACCTCTGCTGTGTGATTCACTTCAGAAATGGAGTTAAATCCCAGGCTCTGAGTCTTCCTACAAAGAAGACTTCGATTCAAGTAAGGGCAGTTACTTTACAGCTCAAATGAACTACATCGTTCACGAAGCTCACACGTTTCTCATCTTAACTGACAAGCATTGGATGTTAGAGGACCTTTGCTTTGTATCAATTTCAAGCAGAGTTGAACTAGATGTGGTCCGTATGATTAGGAAACACCGTTCTTTTCTTCTGAGCACACTCACGTAGCCTGCAGTATTAGAGACTCTAGAAAGCAAGAGCGTGCATCTTGATCTAAAGCAGAGTGTGATCAATGGATGAGAACTCTGCTGTGTGATTCACTTCAGAAATGGAGTTAAATCCCAGGCTCTGAGTCTTCCTACAAAGAAGACTTCGATTCAAGTAAGGGCAGTCACGTTTCAGATCAAATGAACTACATCGTTCAAGAAGCTCACACGTTTCACATCTTAACTGACAAGCATTGAATGTTAGAGGACCAGTGCTTTGTATCAGTTTCAGAAGCAGAGTTGGACTATAAATGGTCAGTATGTGTAGGAAACTCCGATCGTTTGTTCTCAGCACACTCACGTTTCCTGCTGTCTTAGAGACTCTAGAAAGCAAAGGCGTGCTTCTTGCTCTAAAACAGAGTGTGATCAATGGATGAGAACTCTGCTGTGTGATTCACTTCAGAAATGGAGTTAAATCCCAGGCTCTGAGTCTTCCTACAAGGAAGACTTCGATTCAAGTAAGGGGAGCAACTTTACAGCTCAAACGAACTACATCGTTCACGAAGCTCACACGTTTCTCATCTTAACTGAGAAGCATTGGATGTTAGAGGAACTTTCCTTTGTATCAATTTCAAGCAGAATATGGTCCGTATGTATTGGAAACACAGTTCTTTTCTTCAGAGCACACTCACGTTTCCTGTGGTATTAGAGACTCTAGAAAGCAAGAGCGTGCTTCTTGCTCTAAAGCAGAGTGTGGTCCATGGATGAGGACTCCGCTGTGTGTTTCACTTCACAAATGGAGTTAAATCCCAGCCTCTGTGTCTTCCTACAAGCAAGACTTCGTTTCAAGTAAGGCCAGTCGCTTTTCAGCTCAAACAATCTACATCGATCATGAAGCTCATACGTTTCTCATCTTAACTGACAAGCATTGGATGTTAGAGGACCTTTGCTTTGTATCAATTTCAAGCAGAGTTGAACTAGATGTGGTCCATATGATTAGGAAACACCGTTCTTTTCATCTGAGCACACTCACGTAGCCTGCAGTATTAGAGACTCTAGAAAGCAAGAGCGTGCTTCTTGATCTAAAGCAGAGTGTGATCAATGGATGAGAACTCTGCTGTGTGATTCACTTCAGAAATGGAGTTAAATCCCAGGCTCTGACTCTTCGTACAAGGAAGACTTCGATTCAAGTAAGGGCAGTTACTTTACAGCTCAAATGAACTACATCGTTCACGAAGCTCACACGTTTCTCATCTTAACCTAGAAGCATTGGATGTTAGAGGACCTTTGCTTTGTATCAATTTCAAGCAGAGTTGAACTAGATATGGTCCGTATGTATAGGAAACACCGTTCTTTTCTTCTGAGCACACTCACGTATCCTGCGGTATTAGAGACTCTAGAAAGCAAGAGGGTGCTTCTTGCTCTAAAGCAGAGTGTGATTCATGGATGAGAACTCTGCTATGTGTTTCACTTCTCAAATGGAGTTAAATCCCAGCCTCTGTGTCTTCCTATAAGCAAGACTTCTTTTCAAGTAAGGGCAGTCACGTTTCAGATCAAATGAACTACATCGTTCAAGAAGCTCACACGTTTCACATCTTAACTGACAAGCATTGAATGTTAGAGGACCAGTGCTTTGTATCAGTTTCAGAAGCAGAGTTGGACTATATATGGTCTGTATGTTTAGGAAACCCCGATCTTTTGTTCTCAGCACACTCACGTTTCCTGCTGCCTTAGAGACTCTAGAAAGCAAGAGCGTGCTTCTTCCTCTAAAGCAGAGTGTGATCAGTGGATGAGAACTCTGCTGTGTGATTCACTTCAGAAATGGAGTTAAATCCCAGTCTCTGAGTCTTCCTACAAGGAAGACTTCGATTCAAGTAAGGGGAGTAACTTTACAGCTCAAACGAACTACATCGTTCACGAAGCTCACACGTTTCTCATCTTAACTGAGAAGCATTGGATGTTAGAGGACCTTGGCTTTGTATCAATTTCAAGCAGAGTTGAACTAGATATGGTCCGTATGTGTAGGAAACACCGTTCTTTTCTTCTGAGCACACTCATGTATCCTGCGGTATTAGAGACTCTAGAAAGCAAGAGCGTGCTTCTTGCTCTAAAGCAGAGTGTGATTCATGGATGAGAACTCTGCTATGTATTTCACTTCACAAATGGAGTTAAATCCCAGCCTCTGTGTCTTCCTACAAGCAAGACTTCTTTTCAAGTAAGGGCAGTCACGTTTCAGATCAAATGAACTACATCGTTCAAGAAGCTCACACATTTCACATCTTAACTGACAAGCATTGAATGTTAGAGGACCAGGGCTTTGTATCAGTTTCAGAAGCAGAGTTGGACTATATATGGTCAGTATGTGTAGGAAACTCCGATCGTTTGTTCTCAGCACACTCACGTTTCCTGCTGTCTTAGAGACTCTAGAAAGCAAAGGCGTGCTTCTTGCTCTAAAACAGAGTGTGATCAATGGATGAGAACTCTGCTGTGTGATTCACTTCAGAAATGGAGTTAAATCCCAGGCTCTGACTCTTCGTACAAGGAAGACTTCGATTCAAGTAAGGGCAGTTACTTTACAGCTCAAATGAACTACATCGTTCACGAAGCTCACACGTTTCTCATCTTAACCTAGAAGCATTGGATGTTAGAGGACCTTTGCTTTGTATCAATTTCAAGCAGAGTTGAACTAGATATGGTCCGTATGTATAGGAAACACCGTTCTTTTCTTCTGAGCACACTCACGTATCCTGCGGTATTAGAGACTCTAGAAAGCAAGAGGGTGCTTCTTGCTCTAAAGCAGAGTGTGATTCATGGATGAGAACTCTGCTATGTGTTTCACTTCTCAAATGGAGTTAAATCCCAGCCTCTGTGTCTTCCTATAAGCAAGACTTCTTTTCAAGTAAGGGCAGTCACGTTTCAGATCAAATGAACTACATCGTTCAAGAAGCTCACACGTTTCACATCTTAACTGACAAGCATTGAATGTTAGAGGACCAGTGCTTTGTATCAGTTTCAGAAGCAGAGTTGGACTATATATGGTCTGTATGTTTAGGAAACCCCGATCTTTTGTTCTCAGCACACTCACGTTTCCTGCTTCCTTAGAGACTCTAGAAAGCAAGAGCGTGCTTCTTCCTCTAAAGCAGAGTGTGATCAGTGGATGAGAACTCTGCTGTGTGATTCACTTCAGAAATGGAATTAAATCCCAGGCTCTGACTCTTTGTACAACGAAGACTTCGATTCAAGTAAGGGCAGTTACTTTACAGCTCAAATGAACTACATCGTTCACGAAGCTCACACGTTTCTCATCTTAACCTAGAAGCATTGGATGTTAGAGGACCTTTGCTTTGTATCAATTTCAAGCAGAGTTGAACTAGATATGGTCCGTATGTATAGGAAACACCGTTCTTTTCTTCTGAGCACACTCACGTATCCTGCGGTATTAGAGACTCTAGAAAGCAAGAGGGTGCTTCTTGCTCTAAAGCAGAGTGTGATTCATGGATGAGAACTCTGCTATGTGTTTCACTTCTCAAATGGAGTTAAATCCCAGCCTCTGTGTCTTCCTATAAGCAAGACTTCTTTTCAAGTAAGGGCAGTCACGTTTCAGATCAAATGAACTACATCGTTCAAGAAGCTCACACGTTTCACATCTTAACTGACAAGCATTGAATGTTAGAGGACCAGTGCTTTGTATCAGTTTCAGAAGCAGAGTTGGACTATATATGGTCTGTATGTTTAGGAAACCCCGATCTTTTGTTCTCAGCACACTCACGTTTCCTGCTGCCTTAGAGACTCTAGAAAGCAAGAGCGTGCTTCTTCCTCTAAAGCAGAGTGTGATCAGTGGATGAGAACTCTGCTGTGTGATTCACTTCAGAAATGGAGTTAAATCCCAGTCTCTGAGTCTTCCTACAAGGAAGACTTCGATTCAAGTAAGGGGAGTAACTTTACAGCTCAAACGAACTACATCGTTCACGAAGCTCACACGTTTCTCATCTTAACTGAGAAGCATTGGATGTTAGAGGACCTTGGCTTTGTATCAATTTCAAGCAGAGTTGAACTAGATATGGTCCGTATGTGTAGGAAACACCGTTCTTTTCTTCTGAGCACACTCATGTATCCTGCGGTATTAGAGACTCTAGAAAGCAAGAGCGTGCTTCTTGCTCTAAAGCAGAGTGTGATTCATGGATGAGAACTCTGCTATGTATTTCACTTCACAAATGGAGTTAAATCCCAGCCTCTGTGTCTTCCTACAAGCAAGACTTCTTTTCAAGTAAGGGCAGTCACGTTTCAGATCAAATGAACTACATCGTTCAAGAAGCTCACACGTTTCACATCTTAACTGACAAGCATTGAATGTTAGAGGACCAGGGCTTTGTATCAGTTTCAGAAGCAGAGTTGGACTATATATGGTCAGTATGTGTAGGAAACTCCGATCGTTTGTTCTCAGCACACTCACGTTTCCTGCTGTCTTAGAGACTCTAGAAAGCAAAGGCGTGCTTCTTGCTCTAAAACAGAGTGTGATCAATGGATGAGAACTCTGCTGTGTGATTCACTTCAGAAATGGAGTTAAATCCCAAGCTCTGACTCTTCGTACAAGGAAGACTTCAATTCAAGTAAGGGCAGTTACTTTACAGCTCAAATGAACTACATCGTTCACGAAGCTCACACGTTTCTCATCTTAACCTAGAAGCATTGGATGTTAGAGGACCTTTGCTTTGTATCAATTTCAAGCAGAGTTGAACTAGATATGGTCCGTATGTATAGGAAACACCGTTCTTTTCTTCTGAGCACACTCACGTATCCTGCGGTATTAGAGACTCTAGAAAGCAAGACGGTGCTTCTTGCTCTAAAGCAGAGTGTGATTCATGGATGAGAACTCTGCTATGTGTTTCACTTCTCAAATGGAGTTAAATCCCAGCCTCTGTGTCTTCCTATAAGCAAGACTTCTTTTCAAGTAAGGGCAGTCACGTTTCAGATCAAATGAACTACATCGTTCAAGAAGCTCACACGTTTCACATCTTAACTGACAAGCATTGAATGTTAGAGGACCAGTGCTTTGTATCAGTTTCAGAAGCAGAGTTGGACTATATATGGTCTGTATGTTTAGGAAACCCCGATCTTTTGTTCTCAGCACACTCACGTTTCCTGCTGCCTTAGAGACTCTAGAAAGCAAGAGCGTGCTTCTTCCTCTAAAGCAGAGTGTGATCAGTGGATGAGAACTCTGCTGTGTGATTCACTTCAGAAATGGAGTTAAATCCCAGTCTCTGAGTCTTCCTACAAGGAAGACTTCAATTCAAGTAAGGGGAGTAACTTTACAGCTCAAACGAACTACATCGTTCACGAAGCTCACACGTTTCTCATCTTAACTGAGAAGCATTGGATGTTAGAGGACCTTGGCTTTGTATCAATTTCAAGCAGAGTTGAACTAGATATGGTCCGTATGTATAGGAAACACCGTTCTTTTCTTCTGAGCACACTCACGTATCCTGCGGTATTAGAGACTCTAGAAAGCAAGAGCGTGCTTCTTGCTCTAACGCAGAGTGTGATTCATGGATGAGAACTCTGCTATGTGTTTCACTTCACAAATGGAGTTAAATCCCAGCCTCTGTGTCTTCCTAGAAGCAAGACTTCGTTTCAAGTAAGTGCAGTCACTTTTCAGCTCAAAGGAACTACATCGTTCACGAAGCTCACACGTTTCCCATCTTAACTGACAAGAATTGAATGTTAGAGGACCAGTGCTTTGTATCAGTTTCAGAAACAGAGTTGAACTATATATGGTCTGTATGTTTAGGAAACCCTGATCTTTTGTTCTCAGCACACTCCCGTTTCCTGCTGTCTTAGAGACTCTAGAAAGCAAGAGCGTGCTTCTTCCTCTAAAGCAGAGTGTGATCAGTGGATGAGAACTCTGCTGTGTGATTCACTTCAGAAATGGAGTTAAATCCCAGGCTCTGAGTCTTCCTACACGGAAGACTTTGATTCAAGTAAGGGGAGTAACTTTACAGCTCAAACGACCTAATCGTTCACGAAGCTCACACGTTTCTCATCTTAACTGAGAAGCATTGGATGTTAGAGGAACTTTCCTTTGTATCAATTTCAAGCAGAATATGGTCCGTATGTATTGGAAACACAGTTCTTTTCTTCAGAGAACACTCACCTTTCCTGTGGTATTAGAGACTCTAGAAAGCAAGAGCGTGCTTCTTGCTCTAAAGCAGAGTGTGGTCCATGGATGAGGACACCGCTGTGTGTTTCACTTCACAAATGGAGTTAAATCCCAGCCTCTGTGTCTTCCTACAAGCAAGACTTCGTTTCAAGTAAGGCCAGTCGCTTTTCAGCTCAAACAATCTACATCGATCATGAAGCTCATACGTTTCTCATCTTAACTGACAAGCATTGGATGTTAGAGGACCTTTGCTTTGTATCAATTTCAAGCAGAGTTGAACTAGATGTGGTCCGTATGATTAGGAAACACCGTTCTTTTCTTCTGAGCACACTCACGTAGCCTGCAGTATTAGAGACTCTAGAAAGCAAGAGCGTGCATCTTGATCTAAAGCAGAGTGTGATCAATGGATGAGAACTCTGCTGTGTGATTCACTTCAGAAATGGAGTTAAATCCCAGGCTCTGAGTCTTCCTACAAAGAAGACTTCGATTCAAGTAAGGGCAGTCACGTTTCAGATCAAATGAACTACATCGTTCAAGAAGCTCACACGTTTCACATCTTAACTGACAAGCATTGAATGTTAGAGGACCAGTGGTTTGTATCAGTTTCAGAAGCAGAGTTGGACTATAAATGGTCAGTATGTGTAGGAAACTCCGATCGTTTGTTCTCAGCACACTCACGTTTCCTGCTGTCTTAGAGACTCTAGAAAGCAAAGGCGTGCTTCTTGCTCTAAAACAGAGTGTGATCAATGGATGAGAACTCTGCTGTGTGATTCACTTCAGAAATGGAGTTAAATCCCAGGCTCTGAGTCTTCCTACAAGGAAGACTTCGATTCAAGTAAGGGGAGCAACTTTACAGCTCAAACGAACTACATCGTTCACGAAGCTCACACGTTTCTCATCTTAACTGAGAAGCATTGGATGTTAGAGGAACTTTCCTTTGTATCAATTTCAAGCAGAATATGGTCCGTATGTATTGGAAACACAGTTCTTTTCTTCAGAGCACACTCATGTTTCCTGTGGTATTAGAGACTCTAGAAAGCAAGAGCGTGCTTCTTGCTCTAAAGCAGAGTGTGGTCCATGGATGAGGACTCCGCTGTGTGTTTCACTTCACAAATGGAGTTAAATCCCAGCCTCTGTGTCTTCCTACAAGCAAGACTTCGTTTCAAGTAAGGCCAGTCGCTTTTCAGCTCAAACAATCTACATCGATCATGAAGCTCATACGTTTCTCATCTTAACTGACAAGCATTGGATGTTAGAGGACCTTTGCTTTGTATCAATTTCAAGCAGAGTTGAACTAGATGTGGTCCGTATGATTAGGAAACACCGTTCTTTTCTTCTGAGCACACTCACGTAGCCTGCAGTATTAGAGACTCTAGAAAGCAAGAGCGTGCTTCTTGATCTAAAGCAGAGTGTGATCAATGGATGAGAACTCTGCTGTGTGATTCACTTCAGAAATGGTGTTAAATCCCAGGCTCTGAGTCTTCCTACAAGGAAGACTTCGATTCAAGTAAGGGGAGTAACTTTACAGCTCAAACGAACTACATCGTTCACGAAGCTCACACGTTTCTCATCTTAACTGAGAAGCATTGGATGTTAGAGGACCTTGGCTTTGTATCAATTTCAAGCAGAGTTGAACTAGATATGGTCCGTATGTGTAGGAAACACCGTTCTTTTCTTCTGAGCACACTCATTTATCCTGCGGTATTAGAGACTCTAGAAAGCAAGAGCGTGCTTCTTGCTCTAAAGCAGAGTGTGATTCATGGATGAGAACTCTGCTATGTATTTCACTTCACAAATGGAGTTAAATCCCAGCCTCTGTGTCTTCCTACAAGCAAGACTTCTTTTCAAGTAAGGGCAGTCACGTTTCAGATCAAATGAACTACATCGTTCAAGAAGCTCACACGTTTCACATCTTAACTGACAAGCATTGAATGTTAGAGGACCAGTGCTTTGTATCAGTTTCAGAAGCAGAGTTGGACTATATATGGTCAGTATGTGTAGGAAACTCCGATCGTTTGTTCTCAGCACACTCACGTTTCCTGCTGTCTTAGAGACTCTAGAAAGCAAAGGCGTGCTTCTTGCTCTAAAACAGAGTGTGATCAATGGATGAGAACTCTGCTGTGTGATTCACTTCAGAAATGGAGTTAAATCCCAGGCTCTGACTCTTCGTACAAGGAAGACTTCGATTCAAGTAAGGGCAGTTACTTTACAGCTCAAATGAACTACATCGTTCACGAAGCTCACACGTTTCTCATCTTAACCTAGAAGCATTGGATGTTAGAGGACCTTTGCTTTGTATCAATTTCAAGCAGAGTTGAACTAGATATGGTCCGTATGTATAGGAAACACCGTTCTTTTCTTCTGAGCACACTCACGTATCCTGCGGTATTAGAGACTCTAGAAAGCAAGAGGGTGCTTCTTGCTCTAAAGCAGAGTGTGATTCATGGATGAGAACTCTGCTATGTGTTTCACTTCTCAAATGGAGTTAAATCCCAGCCTCTGTGTCTTCCTATAAGCAAGACTTCTTTTCAAGTAAGGGCAGTCACGTTTCAGATCAAATGAACTACATCGTTCAAGAAGCTCACACGTTTCACATCTTAACTGACAAGCATTGAATGTTAGAGGACCAGTGCTTTGTATCAGTTTCAGAAGCAGAGTTGGAATATATGGTCTGTATGTTTAGGAAACCCCGATCTTTTGTTCTCAGCACACTCACGTTTCCTGCTGCCTTAGAGACTCTAGAAAGCAAGAGCGTGCTTCTTCCTCTAAAGCAGAGTGTGATCAGTGGATGAGAACTCTGCTGTGTGATTCACTTCAGAAATGGAGTTAAATCCCAGTCTCTGAGTCTTCCTACAAGGAAGACTTCGATTCAAGTAAGGGGAGTAACTTTACAGCTCAAACGAACTACATCGTTCACGAAGCTCACACGTTTCTCATCTTAACTGAGAAGCATTGGATGTTAGAGGAACTTTCCTTTGTATCAATTTCAAGCAGAATATGGTCCGTATGTATTGGAAACACAGTTCTTTTCTTCAGAGCACACTCACCTTTCCTGTGGTATTAGAGACTCTAGAAAGCAAGAGCGTGCTTCTTGCTCTAAAGCAGAGTGTGGTCCATGGATGAGGACACCGCTGTGTGTTTCACTTCACAAATGGAGTTAAATCCCAGCCTCTGTGTCTTCCTACAAGCAAGACTTCGTTTCAAGTAAGGCCAGTCGCTTTTCAGCTCAAACAATCTACATCGATCATGAAGCTCATACGTTTCTCATCTTAACTGACAAGCATTGGATGTTAGAGGACCTTTGCTTTGTATCAATTTCAAGCAGAGTTGCACTAGATGTGGTCCGTATGATTAGGAAACACCGTTCTTTTCTTCTGAGCACACTCACGTAGCCTGCAGTATTAGAGACTCTAGAAAGCAAGAGCGTGCTTCTTGATCTAAAGCAGAGTGTGATCAATGGATGAGAACTCTGCTGTGTGATTCACTTCAGAAATGGAGTTAAATCCCAGGCTCTGAGTCTTCCTACAAAGAAGACTTCGATTCAAGTAAGGGCAGTTACTTTACAGCTCAAATGAACTACATCGTTCACGAAGCTCACACGTTTCTCATCTTAACTGACAAGCATTGGATGTTAGAGGACCTTTGCATTGTATCAATTTCAAGCAGAGTTGAACTAGATGTGGTCCGTATGATTAGGAAACACCGTTCTTTTCTTCTGAGTACACTCACGTAGCCTGCAGTATTAGAGACTCTAGAAAGCTAGAGCGTGCTTCATGCTCTAAAGCAGAGTGTGAATCATGGATGAGAACTCTGGTTTGTGTTTCACTTCACAAATGGAGTTAAATACCTGGCTCTGAGTCTTCCTACAAGGAAGACTTCGATTCAAGTAAGGGGAGTAACTTTACAGCTCAAACGAACTACATCATTCACGAAGCTCACAGGTTTCTCATCTTAACTGAGAAGCATTGGATGTTAGAGGACCTTTGCTTTGTATCAATTTCAAGCAGAGTTGAATTAGATGTGGTCCCTATGATTAGGAAACACCGTTCTTTTCTTCTTAGCACACTCTCGTTTCTTGCTGTATTAGAGACTCTAGAAAGCAAGAGCGTGCTTCTTGCTCTAAGGCAGAGTGTGGACCATGGATGAGAATTCTGCTATGTGTTTCACTTCACTAATGGAGTTAAATCCCAGCCTCTGTGTCTTCCTAGAAGCAAGACGTCGTTTCAAGTAAGTGCAGTCACTTTTCAGCTCAAAGGAACTACATCGTTCACGAAGCTCACACGTTTCCCATCTTAACTGACAAGAATTGAATGTTAGAGGACCAGAGCTTTGTATCAGTTTCAGAAACAGAGTTGAACTATATATGGTCTGTATGTTTAGGAAACCATGATCTTTTGTTCTCAGAACACTCACGTTTCCTGCTGTCTTAGAGACTCTAGAAAGCAAGAGCGTGCTTCTTCCTCTAAAGCAGAGTGTGATCAGTGGATGAGAACTCTGCTGTGTGATTCACTTCAGAAATGGAGTTAAATCCCAGGCTCTGAGTCTTCCTACAAGGAAGACTTCGATTCAAGTAAGGGGAGCAACTTTACAGCTCAAACGAACTACATCGTTCACGAAGCTCACACGTTTCTCATCTTAACTGAGAATCATTGGATGTTAGAGGAACTTTCCTTTGTATCAATTTCAAGCAGAATATGGTCCGTATGTATTGGAAACACAGTTCTTTTCTTCAGAGCACACTCACGTTTCCTGTGGTATTAGAGACTCTATAAAGCAAGAGCGTGCTTCTTGCTCTAAAGCAGAGTGTGATCAATGGATGAGAACACTGGTGTGTGATTCACTTCAAAAATGGTGTTAAATCCCAGGCTCTGAGTCTTCCTACAAGGAAGACTTCGATTCAAGTAAGGGGAGTAATTTTACAGCTCAAAGGAACTACATCGTTCACGAAGCTCACACATTTCTCATCTTAACTGAGAAGCATTTGATGTTAGAGGAACTTTCCTTTGTATCAATTTCAAGCAGAGTATGGTCCTTATGTATTGGAAACACCGTTCTTTTCTTCAGAGCACACTCACGTTTCCTGTGGTATTAGAGACTCTAGAAAGCAAGAGCGTGCTTCTTGCTCTAAAGCAGAGTGTGGTCCATGGATGAGGACACCGCTGTGTGTTTCACTTCACAAATGGAGTTAAATCCCAGCCTCTGTGTCTTCCTACAAGCAAGACTTCGTTTCAAGTAAGGCCAGTCGCTTTTCAGCTCAAACAATCTACATCGATCATGAAGCTCATACGTTTCTCATCTTAACTGACAGGCATTGGATGTTAGAGGACCTTTGCTTTGTATCAATTTCAAGCAGAGTTGAACTAGATGTGGTCCGTATGATTAGGAAACACCGTTCTTTTCTTCTGAGCACACTCACGTAGCCTGCAGTATTAGAGACTCTAGAAAGCAAGAGCGTGCATCTTGATCTAAAGCAGAGTGTGATCAATGGATGAGAACTCTGCTGTGTGATTCACTTCAGAAATGGAGTTAAATCCCAGGCTCTGAGTCTTCCTACAAAGAAGACTTCGATTCAAGTAAGGGCAGTCACGTTTCAGATCAAATGAACTACATCGTTCAAGAAGCTCACACGTTTCACATCTTAACTGACAAGCATTGAATGTTAGAGGACCAGTGCTTTGTATCAGTTTCAGAAGCAGAGTTGGACTATAAAAGGTCAGTATGTGTAGGAAACTCTGATCGTTTGTTCTCAGCACACTCACGTTTCCTGCTGTCTTAGAGACTCTAGAAAGCAAAGGCGTGCTTCTTGCTCTAAAACAGAGTGTGATCAATGGATGAGAACTCTGCTGTGTGATTCACTTCAGAAATGGAGTTAAATCCCAGGCTCTGAGTCTTCCTACAAGGAAGACTTCGATTCAAGTAAGGGGAGCAACTTTACAGCTCAAACGAACTACATCGTTCACGAAGCTCACACGTTTCTCATCTTAACTGAGAAGCATTGGATGTTAGAGGAACTTTCCTTTGTATCAATTTCAAGCAGAATATGGTCCGTATGTATTGGAAACACAGTTCTTTTCTTCAGAGCACACTCATGTTTCCTGTGGTATTAGAGACTCTAGAAAGCAAGAGCGTGCTTCTTGCTCTAAAGCAGAGTGTGGTCCATGGATGAGGACTCCGCTGTGTGTTTCACTTCACAAATGGAGTTAAATCCCAGCCTCTGTGTCTTCCTACAAGCAAGACTTCGTTTCAAGTAAGGCCAGTCGCTTTTCAGCTCAAACAATCTACATCGATCATGAAGCTCATACGTTTCTCATCTTAACTGACAAGCATTGGATGTTAGAGGACCTTTGCTTTGTATCAATTTCAAGCAGAGTTGAACTAGATGTGGTCCGTATGATTAGGAAACACCGTTCTTTTCTTCTGAGCACACTCACATAGCCTGCAGTATTAGAGACTCTAGAAAGATAGAGCGTGCTTCTTGATCTAAAGCAGAGTGTGATCAATGGATGAGAACTCTGCTGTGTGATTCACTTCAGAAATGGTGTTAAATCCCAGGCTCTGAGTCTTCCTACAAGGAAGACTTCGATTCAAGTAAGGGGAGTAACTTTACAGCTCAAACGAACTACATCGTTCACGAAGCTCACACGTTTCTCATCTTAACTGAGAAGCATTGGATGTTAGAGGACCTTGGCTTTGTATCAATTTCAAGCAGAGTTGAACTAGATATGGTCCGTATGTATAGGAAACACCGTTCTTTTCTTCTGAGCACACTCACGTATCCTGCGGTATTAGAGACTCTAGAAAGCAAGAGGGTGCTTCTTGCTCTAAAGCAGAGTGTGATTCATGGATGAGAACTCTGCTATGTGTTTCACTTCTCAAATGGAGTTAAATCCCAGCCTCTGTGTCTTCCTATAAGCAAGACTTCTTTTCAAGTAAGGGCAGTCACGTTTCAGATCAAATGAACTACATCGTTCAAGAAGCTCACACGTTTCACATCTTAACTGACAAGCATTGAATGTTAGAGGACCAGTGCTTTGTATCAGTTTCAGAAGCAGAGTTGGAATATATGGTCTGTATGTTTAGGAAACCCCGATCTTTTGTTCTCAGCACACTCACGTTTCCTGCTGCCTTAGAGACTCTAGAAAGCAAGAGCGTGCTTCTTCCTCTAAAGCAGAGTGTGATCAGTGGATGAGAACTCTGCTGTGTGATTCACTTCAGAAATGGAGTTAAATCCCAGTCTCTGAGTCTTCCTACAAGGAAGACTTCGATTCAAGTAAGGGGAGTAACTTTACAGCTCAAACGAACTACATCGTTCACGAAGCTCACACATTTCTCATCTTAACTGAGAAGCATTGGATGTTAGAGGAACTTTCCTTTGTATCAATTTCAAGCAGAATATGGTCCGTATGTATTGGAAACACAGTTCTTTTCTTCAGAGCACACTCACCTTTCCTGTGGTATTAGAGACTCTAGAAAGCAAGAGCGTGCTTCTTGCTCTAAAGCAGAGTGTGGTCCATGGATGAGGACTCCGCTGTGTGTTTCACTTCACAAATGGAGTTAAATCCCAGCCTCTGTGTCTTCCTACAAGCAAGACTTCGTTTCAAGTAAGGCCAGTCGCTTTTCAGCTCAAACAATCTACATCGATCATGAAGCTCATACGTTTCTCATCTTAACTGAGAAGCATTGGATGTTAGAGGACCTTGGCTTTGTATCAATTTCAAGCAGAGTTGAACTAGATATGGTCCGTATGTGTAGGAAACACCGTTCTTTTCTTCTGAGCACACTCATGTATCCTGCGGTATTAGAGACTCTAGAAAGCAAGAGCGTACTTCTTGCTCTAAAGCAGAGTGTGATTCATGGATGAGAACTCTGCTATGTATTTCACTTCACAAATGGAGTTAAATCCCAGCCTCTGTGTCTTCCTACAAGCAAGACTTCTTTTCAAGTAAGGGCAGTCACGTTTCAGATCAAATGAACTACATCGTTCAAGAAGCTCACACGTTTCACATCTTAACTGACAAGCATTGAATGTTAGAGGACCTTTGCTTTGTATCAATTTCAAGCAGAGTTGAACTAGATGTGGTCCGTATGATTAGGAAACACCGTTCTTTTCTTCTGAGCACACTCACGTAGCCTGCAGTATTAGAGACTCTAGAAAGCAAGAGCATGCATCTTGATCTAAAGCAGAGTGTGATCAATGGATGAGAACTCTGCTGTGTGATTCACTTCAGAAATGGAGTTAAATCCCAGGCTCTGAGTCTTCCTACAAAGAAGACTTCGATTCAAGTAAGGGCAGTTACTTTACAGCTCAAATGAACTACATCGTTCACGAAGCTCACACGTTTCTCATCTTAACTGACAAGCATTGGATGTTAGAGGACCTTTGCATTGTATCAATTTCAAGCAGAGTTGAACTAGATGTGGTCCGTATGATTAGGAAACACCGTTCTTTTCTTCTGAGTACACTCACGTAGCCTGCAGTATTAGAGACTCTAGAAAGCTAGAGCATGCTTCATGCTCTAAAGCAGAGTGTGAATCATGGATGAGAACTCTGGTTTGTGTTTCACTTCACAAATGGAGTTAAATACCTGGCTCTGAGTCTTCCTACAAGGAAGACTTCGATTCAAGTAAGGGGAGTAACTTTACAGCTCAAACGAACTACATCATTCACGAAGCTCACAGGTTTCTCATCTTAACTGAGAAGCATTGGATGTTAGAGGACCTTTGCTTTGTATCAATTTCAAGCAGAGTTGAATTAGATGTGGTCCCTATGATTAGGAAACACCGTTCTTTTCTTCTTAGCACACTCTCGTTTCTTGCTGTATTAGAGACTCTAGAAAGCAAGAGCGTGCTTCTTGCTCTAAGGCAGAGTGTGGACCATGGATGAGAATTCTGCTATGTGTTTCACTTCACAAATGGAGTTAAATCCCAGCCTCTGTGTCTTCCTAGAAGCAAGACGTCGTTTCAAGTAAGTGCAGTCACTTTTCAGCTCAAAGGAACTACATCGTTCACGAAGCTCACACGTTTCCCATCTTAACTGACAAGAATTGAATGTTAGAGGACCAGAGCTTTGTATCAGTTTCAGAAACAGAGTTGAACTATATATGGTCTGTATGTTTAGGAAACCATGATCTTTTGTTCTCAGAACACTCACGTTTCCTGCTGTCTTAGAGACTCTAGAAAGCAAGAGCGTGCTTCTTCCTCTAAAGCAGAGTGTGATCAGTGGATGAGAACTCTGCTGTGTGATTCACTTCAGAAATGGAGTTAAATCCCAGGCTCTGAGTCTTCCTACAAGGAAGACTTCGATTCAAGTAAGGGGAGCAACTTTACAGCTCAAACGAACTACATCGTTCACGAAGCTCACACGTTTCTCATCTTAACTGAGAATCATTGGATGTTAGAGGAACTTTCCTTTGTATCAATTTCAAGCAGAATATGGTCCGTATGTATTGGAAACACCGTTCTTTTCTTCAGAGCACACTCACGTTTCCTGTGGTATTAGAGACTCTATAAAGCAAGAGCGTGCTTCTTGCTCTAAAGCAGAGTGTGATCAATGGATGAGAACACTGGTGTGTGATTCACTTCAAAAATGGTGTTAAATCCCAGGCTCTGAGTCTTCCTACAAGGAAGACTTCGATTCAAGTAAGGGGAGTAATTTTACAGCTCAAAGGAACTACATCGTTCACGAAGCTCACACATTTCTCATCTTAACTGAGAAGCATTTGATGTTAGAGGAACTTTCCTTTGTATCAATTTCAAGCAGAGTATGGTCCTTATGTATTGGAAACACCGTTCTTTTCTTCAGAGCACACTCACGTTTCCTGTGGTATTAGAGACTCTAGAAAGCAAGAGCGTGCTTCTTGCTCTAAAGCAGAGTGTGATCAATGGATGAGAACTCTGCTGTGTGATTCACTTCAGAAATGGTGTTAAATCCCAGGCTCTGAGTCTTCCTACAAGGAAGACTTCGATTCAAGTAAGGGCAGTTACTTTACAGCTCAAACGATCTACATCGTTCACGACGCTCACACGTTTCTCATCTTAACTGAGAAGCATTGGATGTTAGAGGACCTTGGCTTTGTATCAATTTCAAGCAGAGTTGACCTAGATATGGTCTGTATGTATAGGAAACACCGTTCTTTTCTTCTGAGCACACTCACGTATCCTGCAGTATTAGAGACTCTAGAAAGCAAGAGCGTGCTTCTTGCTCTAAAGCAGAGTGTGATTCATGGATGAGAACTCTGCTATGTATTTCACTTCACAAATGGAGTTAAATCCCAGCCTCTGTGTCTTCCTACAAGCAAGACTTCTTTTCAAGTAAGGGCAGTCACGTTTCAGATCAAATGAACTACATCGTTCAAGAAGCTCACACGTTTCACATCTTAACTGACAAGCATTGAATGTTAGAGGACCAGTGCTTTGTATCAGTTTCAGAAGCAGAGTTGGACTATATATGGTCAGTATGTGTAGGAAACTCCGATCGTTTGTTCTCAGCACACTCACGTTTCCTGCTGTCTTAGAGAATCTAGAAAGCAAGAGCGTGCTTCTTCCTCTAATGCAGAGTGTGATCAGTGGATGAGAACTCTGCTGTGTGATTCACTTCAGAAATGGAGTTAAATACCAGGCTCTGAGTCTTCCTACAAGGAAGACTTCGATTCAAGTAAGGGGAGTAACTTTACAGCTCAAACGAACTACATCGTTCACGAAGCTCACACGTTTCTCATCTTAACTGAGAAGCATTGGATGTTAGAGGAACTTTCCTTTGTATCAATTTCAAGCAGAATTGGTCCGTATGTATTGGAAACACAGTTCTTTTCTTCAGAGCACACTCACGTTTCCTGTGGTATTAGAGACTCTAGAAAGCAAGAGCGTGCTTCTTGCTCTAAAGCAGAGTGTGGTCCATGGATGAGGACTCCGCTGTGTGTTTCACTTCACAAATGGAGTTAAATCCCAGCCTCTGTGTCTTCCTACAAGCAAGACTTCGTTTCAAGTAAGGCCAGTCGCTTTTCAGCTCAAACAATCTACATCGATCATGAAGCTCATACGTTTCTCATCTTAACTGACAAGCATTGGATGTTAGAGGACCTTTGCTTTGTATCAATTTCAAGCAGAGTTGAACTAGATGTGGTCCGTATGATTAGGAAACACCGTTCTTTTCTTCTGAGCACACTCACGTAGCCTGCAGTATTAGAGACTCTAGAAAGCAAGAGCGTGCTTCTTGATCTAAAGCAGAGTGTGATCAATGGATGAGAACTCTGCTGTGTGATTCACTTCAGAAATGGTGTTAAATCCCAGGCTCTGAGTCTTCCTACAAGGAAGACTTCGATTCAAGTAAGGGGAGTAACTTACAGCTCAAACGAACTACATCGTTCAAGAAGCTCACACGTTTCTCATCTTTACTGAGAAGCATTGGATGTTAGAGGACCTTGGCTTTGTATCAATTTCAAGCAGAGTTGAACTAGATATGGTCCGTATGTATAGGAAACACCGTTCTTTTCTTCTGAGCACACTCACATATCCTGCGGTATTAGAGACTCTAGAAAGCAAGAGCGTACTTCTTGCTCTAAAGCAGAGTGTGATTCATGGATGAGAACTCTGGTATGTATTTCACTTCACAAATGGAGTTTAATCCCAGCCTCTGTGTCTTCCTACAAGCAAGACTTCTTTTCAAGTAAGGGCAGTCACGTTTCAGATCAAATGAACTACATCGTTCAAGAAGCTCACACGTTTTACATCTTAACTGACAAGCATTGAATGTTAGAGGACCAGTGCTTTGTATCAGTTTCAGAAGCAGAGTTGGACTATATATGGTCAGTATGTGTAGGAAACTCCGATCGTTTGTTCTCAGCACACTCACGTTTCCTGCTGTCTTAGAGACTCTAGAAAGCAAAGGCGTGCTTCTTGCTCTAAAACAGAGTGTGATCAATGGATGAGAACTCTGCTGTGTGATTCACTTCAGAAATGGAGTTAAATCCCAGGCTCTGACTCTTTGTACAAGGAAGACTTCGATTCAAGTAAGGGCAGTTACTTTACAGCTCAAATGAACTACATCGTTCACGAAGCTCACACGTTTCTCATCTTAACCTAGAAGCATTGGATGTTAGAGGACCTTTGCTTTGTATCAATTTCAAGCAGAGTTGAACTAGATATGGTCCGTATGTATAGGAAACACCGTTCTTTTCTTCTGAGCACACTCACGTATCCTGCGGTATTAGAGACTCTAGAAAGCAAGAGGGTGCTTCTTGCTCTAAAGCAGAGTGTGATTCATGGATGAGAACTCTGCTATGTGTTTCACTTCACAAATGGAGTTAAATCCCAGCCTCTGTGTCTTCCTATAAGCAAGACTTCTTTTCAAGTAAGGGCAGTCACGTTTCAGATCAAATGAACTACATCGTTCAAGAAGCTCACACGTTTCCCATCTTAACTGACAAGCATTGAATGTTAGAGGACCAGTGCTTTGTATCAGTTTCAGAAGCATAGATGGACTATATATGTTCTGTATGTTTAGGAAACACCGATCTTTTGTTCTCAGCACACTCACGTTTCCTGCTGCCTTAGAGACTCTAGATAGCAAGAGCGTGCTTCTTCCTCTAAAGCAGAGTGTGATCAGTGGATGAGAACTCTGCTGTGTGATTCACTTCAGAAATGGAGTTAAATCCCAGGCTCTGAGTCTTCCTACAAGGAAGACTTCGATTCAAGTAAGGGGAGTAACTTTACAGCTCAAACGAACTACATCGTTCACGAAGCTCACACGTTTCTCATCTTAACTGAGAAGCATTGGATGTTAGAGGACCTTGGCTTTGTATCAATTTCAAGCAGAGTTGAACTAGATATGGTCCGTATGTATAGGAAACACCGTTCTTTTCTTCTGAGCACACTCACGTATCCTGCGGTATTAGAGACTCTAGAAAGCAAGAGCGTACTTCTTGCTCTAAAGCAGAGTGTGATTCATGGATGAGAACTCTGCTATGTGTTTCACTTCACAAATGGAGTTAAATCCCAGCCTCTGTGTCTTCCTAGAAGCAAGACTTCGTTTCAAGTAAGTGCAGTCACTTTTCAGCTCAAAGGAACTACATCGTTCACGAAGCTCACACGTTTCCCATCTTAACTGACAAGAATTGAATGTTAGAGGACCAGTGCTTTGTATCAGTTTCAGAAGCAGAGTTGGACTATATATGGTCAGTATGTGTAGGAAACTCCCATCATTTGTTCTCAGCACACTCACGTTTCCTGCTGTCTTAGAGACTCTAGAAAGCAAAGGCATGCTTCTTGCTCTAAAACTGAGAGTGATCAATGGATGAGAACTCTGCTGTGTGATTCACTTCAGAAATGGAGTTAAATCCCAGGCTCTGAGTCTTCCTACAAAGAAGACTTCGATTCAAGTAAGGGCAGTTACTTTACAGCTCAAATGAACTACATCGTTCACGAAGCTCACACGTTTCTCATCTTAACTGACAAGCATTGGATGTTAGAGGACCTTTGCATTGTATCAATTTCAAGCAGAGTTGAACTAGATGTGGTCCGTATGATTAGGAAACACCGTTCTTTTCTTCTGAGTACACTCACGTAGCCTGCAGTATTAGAGACTCTAGAAAGCTAGAGCGTGCTTCATGCTCTAAAGCAGAGTGTGAATCATGGATGAGAACTCTGGTTTGTGTTTCACTTCACAAATGGAGTTAAATACCTGGCTCTGAGTCTTCCTACAAGGAAGACTTCGATTCAAGTAAGGGGAGTAACTTTACAGCTCAAACGAACTACATCATTCACGAAGCTCACAGGTTTCTCATCTTAACTGAGAAGCATTGGATGTTAGAGGACCTTTGCTTTGTATCAATTTCAAGCAGAGTTGAATTAGATGTGGTCCCTATGATTAGGAAACACCGTTCTTTTCTTCTTAGCACACTCTCGTTTCTTGCTGTATTAGAGACTCTAGAAAGCAAGAGCGTGCTTCTTGCTCTAAGGCAGAGTGTGGACCATGGATGAGAATTCTGCTATGTGTTTCACTTCACTAATGGAGTTAAATCCCAGCCTCTGTGTCTTCCTAGAAGCAAGACGTCGTTTCAAGTAAGTGCAGTCACTTTTCAGCTCAAAGGAACTACATCGTTCACGAAGCTCACACGTTTCCCATCTTAACTGACAAGAATTGAATGTTAGAGGACCAGAGCTTTGTATCAGTTTCAGAAACAGAGTTGAACTATATATGGTCTGTATGTTTAGGAAACCATGATCTTTTGTTCTCAGAACACTCACGTTTCCTGCTGTCTTAGAGACTCTAGAAAGCAAGAGCGTGCTTCTTCCTCTAAAGCAGAGTGTGATCAGTGGATGAGAACTCTGCTGTGTGATTCACTTCAGAAATGGAGTTAAATCCCAGGCTCTGAGTCTTCCTACAAGGAAGACTTCGATTCAAGTAAGGGGAGCAACTTTACAGCTCAAACGAACTACATCGTTCACGAAGCTCACACGTTTCTCATCTTAACTGAGAATCATTGGATGTTAGAGGAACTTTCCTTTGTATCAATTTCAAGCAGAATATGGTCCGTATGTATTGGAAACACAGTTCTTTTCTTCAGAGCACACTCACGTTTCCTGTGGTATTAGAGACTCTATAAAGCAAGAGCGTGCTTCTTGCTCTAAAGCAGAGTGTGATCAATGGATGAGAACACTGGTGTGTGATTCACTTCAAAAATGGTGTTAAATCCCAGGCTCTGAGTCTTCCTACAAGGAAGACTTCGATTCAAGTAAGGGGAGTAATTTTACAGCTCAAAGGAACTACATCGTTCACGAAGCTCACACATTTCTCATCTTAACTGAGAAGCATTTGATGTTAGAGGAACTTTCCTTTGTATCAATTTCAAGCAGAGTATGGTCCTTATGTATTGGAAACACCGTTCTTTTCTTCAGAGCACACTCACGTTTCCTGTGGTATTAGAGACTCTAGAAAGCAAGAGCGTGCTTCTTGCTCTAAAGCAGAGTGTGGTCCATGGATGAGGACACCGCTGTGTGTTTCACTTCACAAATGGAGTTAAATCCCAGCCTCTGTGTCTTCCTACAAGCAAGACTTCGTTTCAAGTAAGGCCAGTCGCTTTTCAGCTCAAACAATCTACATCGATCATGAAGCTCATACGTTTCTCATCTTAACTGACAGGCATTGGATGTTAGAGGACCTTTGCTTTGTATCAATTTCAAGCAGAGTTGAACTAGATGTGGTCCGTATGATTAGGAAACACCGTTCTTTTCTTCTGAGCACACTCACGTAGCCTGCAGTATTAGAGACTCTAGAAAGCAAGAGCGTGCATCTTGATCTAAAGCAGAGTGTGATCAATGGATGAGAACTCTGCTGTGTGATTCACTTCAGAAATGGAGTTAAATCCCAGGCTCTGAGTCTTCCTACAAAGAAGACTTCGATTCAAGTAAGGGCAGTCACGTTTCAGATCAAATGAACTACATCGTTCAAGAAGCTCACACGTTTCACATCTTAACTGACAAGCATTGAATGTTAGAGGACCAGTGCTTTGTATCAGTTTCAGAAGCAGAGTTGGACTATAAATGGTCAGTATGTGTAGGAAACTCTGATCGTTTGTTCTCAGCACACTCACGTTTCCTGCTGTCTTAGAGACTCTAGAAAGCAAAGGCGTGCTTCTTGCTCTAAAACAGAGTGTGATCAATGGATGAGAACTCTGCTGTGTGATTCACTTCAGAAATGGAGTTAAATCCCAGGCTCTGAGTCTTCCTACAAGGAAGACTTCGATTCAAGTAAGGGGAGCAACTTTACAGCTCAAACGAACTACATCGTTCACGAAGCTCACACGTTTCTCATCTTAACTGAGAAGCATTGGATGTTAGAGGAACTTTCCTTTGTATCAATTTCAAGCAGAATATGGTCCGTATGTATTGGAAACACAGTTCTTTTCTTCAGAGCACACTCATGTTTCCTGTGGTATTAGAGACTCTAGAAAGCAAGAGCGTGCTTCTTGCTCTAAAGCAGAGTGTGGTCCATGGATGAGGACTCCGCTGTGTGTTTCACTTCACAAATGGAGTTAAATCCCAGCCTCTGTGTCTTCCTACAAGCAAGACTTCGTTTCAAGTAAGGCCAGTCGCTTTTCAGCTCAAACAATCTACATCGATCATGAAGCTCATACGTTTCTCATCTTAACTGACAAGCATTGGATGTTAGAGGACCTTTGCTTTGTATCAATTTCAAGCAGAGTTGAACTAGATGTGGTCCGTATGATTAGGAAACACCGTTCTTTTCTTCTGAGCACACTCACATAGCCTGCAGTATTAGAGACTCTAGAAAGATAGAGCGTGCTTCTTGATCTAAAGCAGAGTGTGATCAATGGATGAGAACTCTGCTGTGTGATTCACTTCAGAAATGGTGTTAAATCCCAGGCTCTGAGTCTTCCTACAAGGAAGACTTCGATTCAAGTAAGGGGAGTAACTTTACAGCTCAAACGAACTACATCGTTCACGAAGCTCACACGTTTCTCATCTTAACTGAGAAGCATTGGATGTTAGAGGACCTTGGCTTTGTATCAATTTCAAGCAGAGTTGAACTAGATATGGTCCGTATGTATAGGAAACACCGTTCTTTTCTTCTGAGCACACTCACGTATCCTGCGGTATTAGAGACTCTAGAAAGCAAGAGGGTGCTTCTTGCTCTAAAGCAGAGTGTGATTCATGGATGAGAACTCTGCTATGTGTTTCACTTCTCAAATGGAGTTAAATCCCAGCCTCTGTGTCTTCCTATAAGCAAGACTTCTTTTCAAGTAAGGGCAGTCACGTTTCAGATCAAATGAACTACATCGTTCAAGAAGCTCACACGTTTCACATCTTAACTGACAAGCATTGAATGTTAGAGGACCAGTGCTTTGTATCAGTTTCAGAAGCAGAGTTGGAATATATGGTCTGTATGTTTAGGAAACCCCGATCTTTTGTTCTCAGCACACTCACGTTTCCTGCTGCCTTAGAGACTCTAGAAAGCAAGAGCGTGCTTCTTCCTCTAAAGCAGAGTGTGATCAGTGGATGAGAACTCTGCTGTGTGATTCACTTCAGAAATGGAGTTAAATCCCAGTCTCTGAGTCTTCCTACAAGGAAGACTTCGATTCAAGTAAGGGGAGTAACTTTACAGCTCAAACGAACTACATCGTTCACGAAGCTCACACATTTCTCATCTTAACTGAGAAGCATTGGATGTTAGAGGAACTTTCCTTTGTATCAATTTCAAGCAGAATATGGTCCGTATGTATTGGAAACACAGTTCTTTTCTTCAGAGCACACTCACCTTTCCTGTGGTATTAGAGACTCTAGAAAGCAAGAGCGTGCTTCTTGCTCTAAAGCAGAGTGTGGTCCATGGATGAGGACTCCGCTGTGTGTTTCACTTCACAAATGGAGTTAAATCCCAGCCTCTGTGTCTTCCTACAAGCAAGACTTCGTTTCAAGTAAGGCCAGTCGCTTTTCAGCTCAAACAATCTACATCGATCATGAAGCTCATACGTTTCTCATCTTAACTGAGAAGCATTGGATGTTAGAGGACCTTGGCTTTGTATCAATTTCAAGCAGAGTTGAACTAGATATGGTCCGTATGTGTAGGAAACACCGTTCTTTTCTTCTGAGCACACTCATGTATCCTGCGGTATTAGAGACTCTAGAAAGCAAGAGCGTACTTCTTGCTCTAAAGCAGAGTGTGATTCATGGATGAGAACTCTGCTATGTATTTCACTTCACAAATGGAGTTAAATCCCAGCCTCTGTGTCTTCCTACAAGCAAGACTTCTTTTCAAGTAAGGGCAGTCACGTTTCAGATCAAATGAACTACATCGTTCAAGAAGCTCACACGTTTCACATCTTAACTGACAAGCATTGAATGTTAGAGGACCTTTGCTTTGTATCAATTTCAAGCAGAGTTGAACTAGATGTGGTCCGTATGATTAGGAAACACCGTTCTTTTCTTCTGAGCACACTCACGTAGCCTGCAGTATTAGAGACTCTAGAAAGCAAGAGCATGCATCTTGATCTAAAGCAGAGTGTGATCAATGGATGAGAACTCTGCTGTGTGATTCACTTCAGAAATGGAGTTAAATCCCAGGCTCTGAGTCTTCCTACAAAGAAGACTTCGATTCAAGTAAGGGCAGTTACTTTACAGCTCAAATGAACTACATCGTTCACGAAGCTCACACGTTTCTCATCTTAACTGACAAGCATTGGATGTTAGAGGACCTTTGCATTGTATCAATTTCAAGCAGAGTTGAACTAGATGTGGTCCGTATGATTAGGAAACACCGTTCTTTTCTTCTGAGTACACTCACGTAGCCTGCAGTATTAGAGACTCTAGAAAGCTAGAGCATGCTTCATGCTCTAAAGCAGAGTGTGAATCATGGATGAGAACTCTGGTTTGTGTTTCACTTCACAAATGGAGTTAAATACCTGGCTCTGAGTCTTCCTACAAGGAAGACTTCGATTCAAGTAAGGGGAGTAACTTTACAGCTCAAACGAACTACATCATTCACGAAGCTCACAGGTTTCTCATCTTAACTGAGAAGCATTGGATGTTAGAGGACCTTTGCTTTGTATCAATTTCAAGCAGAGTTGAATTAGATGTGGTCCCTATGATTAGGAAACACCGTTCTTTTCTTCTTAGCACACTCTCGTTTCTTGCTGTATTAGAGACTCTAGAAAGCAAGAGCGTGCTTCTTGCTCTAAGGCAGAGTGTGGACCATGGATGAGAATTCTGCTATGTGTTTCACTTCACAAATGGAGTTAAATCCCAGCCTCTGTGTCTTCCTAGAAGCAAGACGTCGTTTCAAGTAAGTGCAGTCACTTTTCAGCTCAAAGGAACTACATCGTTCACGAAGCTCACACGTTTCCCATCTTAACTGACAAGAATTGAATGTTAGAGGACCAGAGCTTTGTATCAGTTTCAGAAACAGAGTTGAACTATATATGGTCTGTATGTTTAGGAAACCATGATCTTTTGTTCTCAGAACACTCACGTTTCCTGCTGTCTTAGAGACTCTAGAAAGCAAGAGCGTGCTTCTTCCTCTAAAGCAGAGTGTGATCAGTGGATGAGAACTCTGCTGTGT
This sequence comes from Onychomys leucogaster, assembly GCA_949786385.1. NCBI lineage: Eukaryota > Metazoa > Chordata > Mammalia > Rodentia > Cricetidae > Onychomys > Onychomys leucogaster. Next base: position 721,142 of record CATKUP010000161.1, on the reverse strand, counting down.
GATTCACTTCAGAAATGGAGTTAAATCCCAGGCTCTGAGTCTTCCTACAAGGAAGACTTCGATTCAAGTAAGGGGAGCAACTTTACAGCTCAAACGAACTACATCGTTCACGAAGCTCACACGTTTCTCATCTTAACTGAGAATCATTGGATGTTAGAGGAACTTTCCTTTGTATCAATTTCAAGCAGAATATGGTCCGTATGTATTGGAAACACCGTTCTTTTCTTCAGAGCACACTCACGTTTCCTGTGGTATTAGAGACTCTATAAAGCAAGAGCGTGCTTCTTGCTCTAAAGCAGAGTGTGATCAATGGATGAGAACACTGGTGTGTGATTCACTTCAAAAATGGTGTTAAATCCCAGGCTCTGAGTCTTCCTACAAGGAAGACTTCGATTCAAGTAAGGGGAGTAATTTTACAGCTCAAAGGAACTACATCGTTCACGAAGCTCACACATTTCTCATCTTAACTGAGAAGCATTTGATGTTAGAGGAACTTTCCTTTGTATCAATTTCAAGCAGAGTATGGTCCTTATGTATTGGAAACACCGTTCTTTTCTTCAGAGCACACTCACGTTTCCTGTGGTATTAGAGACTCTAGAAAGCAAGAGCGTGCTTCTTGCTCTAAAGCAGAGTGTGATCAATGGATGAGAACTCTGCTGTGTGATTCACTTCAGAAATGGTGTTAAATCCCAGGCTCTGAGTCTTCCTACAAGGAAGACTTCGATTCAAGTAAGGGCAGTTACTTTACAGCTCAAACGATCTACATCGTTCACGACGCTCACACGTTTCTCATCTTAACTGAGAAGCATTGGATGTTAGAGGACCTTGGCTTTGTATCAATTTCAAGCAGAGTTGACCTAGATATGGTCTGTATGTATAGGAAACACCGTTCTTTTCTTCTGAGCACACTCACGTATCCTGCAGTATTAGAGACTCTAGAAAGCAAGAGCGTGCTTCTTGCTCTAAAGCAGAGTGTGATTCATGGATGAGAACTCTGCTATGTATTTCACTTCACAAATGGAGTTAAATCCCAGCCTCTGTGTCTTCCTACAAGCAAGACTTCTTTTCAAGTAAGGGCAGTCACGTTTCAGATCAAATGAACTACATCGTTCAAGAAGCTCACACGTTTCACATCTTAACTGACAAGCATTGAATGTTAGAGGACCAGTGCTTTGTATCAGTTTCAGAAGCAGAGTTGGACTATATATGGTCAGTATGTGTAGGAAACTCCGATCGTTTGTTCTCAGCACACTCACGTTTCCTGCTGTCTTAGAGAATCTAGAAAGCAAGAGCGTGCTTCTTCCTCTAATGCAGAGTGTGATCAGTGGATGAGAACTCTGCTGTGTGATTCACTTCAGAAATGGAGTTAAATACCAGGCTCTGAGTCTTCCTACAAGGAAGACTTCGATTCAAGTAAGGGGAGTAACTTTACAGCTCAAACGAACTACATCGTTCACGAAGCTCACACGTTTCTCATCTTAACTGAGAAGCATTGGATGTTAGAGGAACTTTCCTTTGTATCAATTTCAAGCAGAATTGGTCCGTATGTATTGGAAACACAGTTCTTTTCTTCAGAGCACACTCACGTTTCCTGTGGTATTAGAGACTCTAGAAAGCAAGAGCGTGCTTCTTGCTCTAAAGCAGAGTGTGGTCCATGGATGAGGACTCCGCTGTGTGTTTCACTTCACAAATGGAGTTAAATCCCAGCCTCTGTGTCTTCCTACAAGCAAGACTTCGTTTCAAGTAAGGCCAGTCGCTTTTCAGCTCAAACAATCTACATCGATCATGAAGCTCATACGTTTCTCATCTTAACTGACAAGCATTGGATGTTAGAGGACCTTTGCTTTGTATCAATTTCAAGCAGAGTTGAACTAGATGTGGTCCGTATGATTAGGAAACACCGTTCTTTTCTTCTGAGCACACTCACGTAGCCTGCAGTATTAGAGACTCTAGAAAGCAAGAGCGTGCTTCTTGATCTAAAGCAGAGTGTGATCAATGGATGAGAACTCTGCTGTGTGATTCACTTCAGAAATGGTGTTAAATCCCAGGCTCTGAGTCTTCCTACAAGGAAGACTTCGATTCAAGTAAGGGGAGTAACTTACAGCTCAAACGAACTACATCGTTCAAGAAGCTCACACGTTTCTCATCTTTACTGAGAAGCATTGGATGTTAGAGGACCTTGGCTTTGTATCAATTTCAAGCAGAGTTGAACTAGATATGGTCCGTATGTATAGGAAACACCGTTCTTTTCTTCTGAGCACACTCACATATCCTGCGGTATTAGAGACTCTAGAAAGCAAGAGCGTACTTCTTGCTCTAAAGCAGAGTGTGATTCATGGATGAGAACTCTGGTATGTATTTCACTTCACAAATGGAGTTTAATCCCAGCCTCTGTGTCTTCCTACAAGCAAGACTTCTTTTCAAGTAAGGGCAGTCACGTTTCAGATCAAATGAACTACATCGTTCAAGAAGCTCACACGTTTTACATCTTAACTGACAAGCATTGAATGTTAGAGGACCAGTGCTTTGTATCAGTTTCAGAAGCAGAGTTGGACTATATATGGTCAGTATGTGTAGGAAACTCCGATCGTTTGTTCTCAGCACACTCACGTTTCCTGCTGTCTTAGAGACTCTAGAAAGCAAAGGCGTGCTTCTTGCTCTAAAACAGAGTGTGATCAATGGATGAGAACTCTGCTGTGTGATTCACTTCAGAAATGGAGTTAAATCCCAGGCTCTGACTCTTTGTACAAGGAAGACTTCGATTCAAGTAAGGGCAGTTACTTTACAGCTCAAATGAACTACATCGTTCACGAAGCTCACACGTTTCTCATCTTAACCTAGAAGCATTGGATGTTAGAGGACCTTTGCTTTGTATCAATTTCAAGCAGAGTTGAACTAGATATGGTCCGTATGTATAGGAAACACCGTTCTTTTCTTCTGAGCACACTCACGTATCCTGCGGTATTAGAGACTCTAGAAAGCAAGAGGGTGCTTCTTGCTCTAAAGCAGAGTGTGATTCATGGATGAGAACTCTGCTATGTGTTTCACTTCACAAATGGAGTTAAATCCCAGCCTCTGTGTCTTCCTATAAGCAAGACTTCTTTTCAAGTAAGGGCAGTCACGTTTCAGATCAAATGAACTACATCGTTCAAGAAGCTCACACGTTTCCCATCTTAACTGACAAGCATTGAATGTTAGAGGACCAGTGCTTTGTATCAGTTTCAGAAGCATAGATGGACTATATATGTTCTGTATGTTTAGGAAACACCGATCTTTTGTTCTCAGCACACTCACGTTTCCTGCTGCCTTAGAGACTCTAGATAGCAAGAGCGTGCTTCTTCCTCTAAAGCAGAGTGTGATCAGTGGATGAGAACTCTGCTGTGTGATTCACTTCAGAAATGGAGTTAAATCCCAGGCTCTGAGTCTTCCTACAAGGAAGACTTCGATTCAAGTAAGGGGAGTAACTTTACAGCTCAAACGAACTACATCGTTCACGAAGCTCACACGTTTCTCATCTTAACTGAGAAGCATTGGATGTTAGAGGACCTTGGCTTTGTATCAATTTCAAGCAGAGTTGAACTAGATATGGTCCGTATGTATAGGAAACACCGTTCTTTTCTTCTGAGCACACTCACGTATCCTGCGGTATTAGAGACTCTAGAAAGCAAGAGCGTACTTCTTGCTCTAAAGCAGAGTGTGATTCATGGATGAGAACTCTGCTATGTGTTTCACTTCACAAATGGAGTTAAATCCCAGCCTCTGTGTCTTCCTAGAAGCAAGACTTCGTTTCAAGTAAGTGCAGTCACTTTTCAGCTCAAAGGAACTACATCGTTCACGAAGCTCACACGTTTCCCATCTTAACTGACAAGAATTGAATGTTAGAGGACCAGTGCTTTGTATCAGTTTCAGAAGCAGAGTTGGACTATATATGGTCAGTATGTGTAGGAAACTCCCATCATTTGTTCTCAGCACACTCACGTTTCCTGCTGTCTTAGAGACTCTAGAAAGCAAAGGCATGCTTCTTGCTCTAAAACTGAGAGTGATCAATGGATGAGAACTCTGCTGTGTGATTCACTTCAGATATGGAGTTAAATCCCAGGCTCTGACTCTTCGTACAAGGAAGACTTCGATTCAAGTAAGGGCAGTTACTTTACAGCTCAAATGAACTACATCGTTCACGAAGCTCACACGTTTCTCATCTTAACCTAGAAGCATTGGATGTTAGAGGACCTTTGCTTTGTATCAATTTCATGCAGAGTTGAACTAGATATGGTCCGTATGTATAGGAAACACCGTTCTTTTCTTCTGAGTACACTCACGTAGCCTGCAGTATTAGAGACTCTAGAAAGCTAGAGCGTGCTTCATGCTCTAAAGCAGAGTGTGAATCATGGATGAGAACTCTGGTGTGTGTTTCACTTCAAAAATGGAGTTAAATCCCAGGCTCTGAGTCTTCCTACAAGGAAGACTTCGACTCAAGTAAGGGGAGTAACTTTACAGCTCAAACGAACTACATCATTCACGAAGCTCACAGGTTTCTCATCTTAACTGAGAAGCATTGGATGTTAGAGTACCTTTGCTTTGTATCAATTTCAAGCAGAGTTGAACTAGATGTGGTCCCTATGATTAGGAAACACCTTTCTTTCTTCTTAGCACACTCTCCTTTCTTGCTGTATTAGAGACTCTAGAAAGCAAGAGCGTGCTTCTTGCTCTAAAGCAGAGTGTGGTCCATGGTTGAGGACTCTGCTGTGTGTTTCACTTCAGAAATGGAGTTAAATTCCAGCCTCTGTGTCTTCCTACAAGCAAGACTTCGTTTCAAGTAAGGCCTGTCGCTTTTCAGCTCAAACGATCTACATCGTTCACGAAGCTCACACGTTTCTCATCTTAACTGACAAGCATTGGATGTTAGAGGACATTTGCTTTGTATCAATTTCAAGCAGAGTTGAACTAGATGTGGTCCGTATGAGTAGGAAACACCGTTCTTTTCTTCTGAGCACACTCACGTATCCTGCAGTATTAGAGACTCTAGAAAGCAAGAGCGTGCTTCTTGCTCTAAAGCAGAGTGTGATCAATGGATGAGAACTCTGCTGTGTGATTCACTTCAGAAATGGTGTTAAATCCAAGGCTCTGAGTCTTCCTACAAGGAAGACTTCGATTCAAGTAAGGGGAGTAATTTTACAGCTCAAAGGAACTACATCGTTCACGAAGCTCACACATTTCTCATCTTAACTGAGAAGCATTGGATGTTAGAGGAACTTTCCTTTGTATCAATTTCAAGCAGAGTATGGTCCTTATGTATTGGAAACACCGTTCTTTTCTTCAGAGCACACTCAAGTTTCCTGTGGTATTAGAGACTCTAGAAAGCAAGAGCGTGCTTCTTGCTCTAAAGCAGAGTGTGGTCCATGGATGAGGACTCTGCTGTGTGTTTCACTTCAAAAATGGAGTTAAATCCCAGCCTCTGTGTCTTCCTACAAGCAAGACTTCGTTTCAAGTAAGGGCAGTCGCTTTTCAGCTCAAACGATCTACATCGTTCCCAAAGCTCACACATTTCTCATCTTAACTGACAAGCATTGGATGTTAGAGGACCTTTGCTTTGTATCAATTTCAAGCAGAGTTGAACTAGATGTGGTCCCTATGATTAGGAAACACCGTTCTTTTCTTCTGAGCACACTCACTTAGCCTGCATATTAGAGACTCTAGAAAGCAAGAGCGTGCTTCTTGCTCTAAAGCAGAGTGTGATTCATGGATGAGAACTCTGGTGTGTGTTTCACTTCACAAATGGAGTTAAATACCTGGCTCTGATTCTTCCTACAAGCAAGACTTCGTTTCAAGTAAGGGCAGTCACTTTTCAGCTCAAACGAACTACATCGTTCACTAAGCTCACACGTTTCTCATCTTAACTGAGAAGCATTGGATGTTAGAGGACCCTGGCTTTGTAACAATTTCAAGCAGAGTTGAACTATATATGGTCCGTATGTATAGGAAACACCCTTCTTTTCTTCTGAGCACACTCACGTTTCCTGCGGTATTAGAGACTCTAGGAAGCAAGAGCGTGCTTCTTCCTCTAAAGCAGAGTGTGATTCATGGATGAGAACTCTGCTATGTATTTCACTTCACAAATGGAGTTAAATCCCAGCCTCTGTGTCTTCCTACAAGCAAGACTTCTTTTCAAGTAAGGGCAGTCACGTTTCAGATAAAATGAACTACATCGTTCAAGAAGCTCACACGTTTCACATCTTAACTGACAAGCATTGAGTGTTAGAGGACCAGTGCTTTGTATCAGTTTCAGAAGCATAGATGGACTATATATGTTCTGTATGTTTAGGAAACACCGATCTTTTGTTCTCAGCACACTCACGTTTCCTGCTGCCTTAGAGACTCTAGAAAGCAAGAGCGTGCTTCTTCCTCTAAAGCAGAGTGTGATCAGTGGATGAGAACTCTGCTGTGTGATTCACTTCAGAAATGGAGTTAAATCCCAGGCTCTGAGTCTTCCTACAAGGAAGACTTCGATTCAAGTAAGGGGAGTAACTTTACAGCTCAAACGAACTACATCGTTCACGAAGCTCACACGTTTCTCATCTTAACTGAGAAGCATTGGATGTTAGAGGACCTTGGCTTTGTATCAATTTCAAGCAGAGTTGAACTAGATATGGTCCGTATGTATAGGAAACACCGTTCTTTTCTTCTGAGCACACTCACGTATCCTGCGGTATTAGAGACTCTAGAAAGCAAGAGCGTACTTCTTGCTCTAAAGCAGAGTGTGATTCATGGATGAGAACTCTGCTATGTGTTTCACTTCACAAATGGAGTTAAATCCCAGCCTCTGTGTCTTCCTAGAAGCAAGACTTCGTTTCAAGTAAGTGCAGTCACTTTTCAGCTCAAAGGAACTACATCGTTCACGAAGCTCACACGTTTCCCATCTTAACTGACAAGAATTGAATGTTAGAGGACCAGTGCTTTGTATCAGTTTCAGAAGCAGAGTTGGACTATATATGGTCAGTATGTGTAGGAAACTCCCATCATTTGTTCTCAGCACACTCACGTTTCCTGCTGTCTTAGAGACTCTAGAAAGCAAAGGCATGCTTCTTGCTCTAAAACTGAGTGTGATCAATGGATGAGAACTCTGCTGTGTGATTCACTTCAGAAATGGAGTTAAATCCCAGGCTCTGACTCTTCGTACAAGGAAGACTTCGATTCAAGTAAGGGCAGTTACTTTACAGCTCAAATGAACTACATCGTTCACGAAGCTCACACGTTTCTCATCTTAACCTAGAAGCATTGGATGTTAGAGGACCTTTGCTTTGTATCAATTTCATGCAGAGTTGAACTAGATATGGTCCGTATGTATAGGAAACACCGTTCTTTTCTTCTGAGTACACTCACGTAGCCTGCAGTATTAGAGACTCTAGAAAGCTAGAGCGTGCTTCATGCTCTAAAGCAGAGTGTGAATCATGGATGAGAACTCTGGTGTGTGTTTCACTTCAAAAATGGAGTTAAATCCCAGGCTCTGAGTCTTCCTACAAGGAAGACTTCGACTCAAGTAAGGGGAGTAACTTTACAGCTCAAACGAACTACATCATTCACGAAGCTCACAGGTTTCTCATCTTAACTGAGAAGCATTGGATGTTAGAGTACCTTTGCTTTGTATCAATTTCAAGCAGAGTTGAACTAGATGTGGTCCCTATGATTAGGAAACACCTTTCTTTCTTCTTAGCACACTCTCGTTTCTTGCTGTATTAGAGACTCTAGAAAGCAAGAGCGTGCTTCTTGCTCTAAAGCAGAGTGTGGTCCATGGTTGAGGACTCTGCTGTGTGTTTCACTTCAGAAATGGAGTTAAATCCCAGCCTCTGTGTCTTCCTACAAGCAAGACTTCGTTTCAAGTAAGGCCTGTCGCTTTTCAGCTCAAACGATCTACATCGTTCACGAAGCTCACACGTTTCTCATCTTAACTGACAAGCATTGGATGTTAGAGGACATTTGCTTTGTATCAATTTCAAGCAGAGTTGAACTAGATGTGGTCCGTATGAGTAGGAAACACCGTTCTTTTCTTCTGAGCACACTCACGTATCCTGCAGTATTAGAGACTCTAGAAAGCAAGAGCGTGCTTCTTGCTCTAAAGCAGAGTGTGATCAATGGATGAGAACTCTGCTGTGTGATTCACTTCAGAAATGGTGTTAAATCCAAGGCTCTGAGTCTTCCTACAAGGAAGACTTCGATTCAAGTAAGGGGAGTAATTTTACAGCTCAAAGGAACTACATCGTTCACGAAGCTCACACATTTCTCATCTTAACTGAGAAGCATTGGATGTTAGAGGAACTTTCCTTTGTATCAATTTCAAGCAGAGTATGGTCCTTATGTATTGGAAACACCGTTCTTTTCTTCAGAGCACACTCAAGTTTCCTGTGGTATTAGAGACTCTAGAAAGCAAGAGCGTGCTTCTTGCTCTAAAGCAGAGTGTGGTCCATGGATGAGGACTCTGCTGTGTGTTTCACTTCAAAAATGGAGTTAAATCCCAGCCTCTGTGTCTTCCTACAAGCAAGACTTCGTTTCAAGTAAGGGCAGTCGCTTTTCAGCTCAAACGATCTACATCGTTCCCAAAGCTCACACATTTCTCATCTTAACTGACAAGCATTGGATGTTAGAGGACCTTTGCTTTGTATCAATTTCAAGCAGAGTTGAACTAGATGTGGTCCCTATGATTAGGAAACACCGTTCTTTTCTTCTGAGCACACTCACTTAGCCTGCATATTAGAGACTCTAGAAAGCAAGAGCGTGCTTCTTGCTCTAAAGCAGAGTGTGATTCATGGATGAGAACTCTGGTGTGTGTTTCACTTCACAAATGGAGTTAAATACCTGGCTCTGATTCTTCCTACAAGCAAGACTTCGTTTCAAGTAAGGGCAGTCACTTTTCAGCTCAAACGAACTACATCGTTCACTAAGCTCACACGTTTCTCATCTTAACTGAGAAGCATTGGATGTTAGAGGACCCTGGCTTTGTAACAATTTCAAGCAGAGTTGAACTATATATGGTCCGTATGTATAGGAAACACCCTTCTTTTCTTCTGAGCACACTCACGTTTCCTGCGGTATTAGAGACTCTAGGAAGCAAGAGCGTGCTTCTTCCTCTAAAGCAGAGTGTGATTCATGGATGAGAACTCTGCTATGTATTTCACTTCACAAATGGAGTTAAATCCCAGCCTCTGTGTCTTCCTACAAGCAAGACTTCTTTTCAAGTAAGGGCAGTCACGTTTCAGATAAAATGAACTACATCGTTCAAGAAGCTCACACGTTTCACATCTTAACTGACAAGCATTGAATGTTAGAGGACCAGTGCTTTGTATCAGTTTCAGAAGCAGAGTTGGACTATATATGGTCAGTATGTGTAGGAAACTCCGATCGTTTGTTCTCAGCACACTCACGTTTCCTGCTGTCTTAGAGACTCTAGAAAGCAAGAGCGTGCTTCTTCCTCTAATGCAGAGTGTGATCAGTGGATGAGAACTCTGCTGTGTGATTCACTTCAGAAATGGAGTTAAATACCAGGCTCTGAGTCTTCCTACAAGGAAGACTTCGATTCAAGTAAGGGGAGTAACTTTACAGCTCAAACGAACTACATCGTTCACGAAGCTCACACGTTTCTCATCTTAACTGAGAAGCATTGGATGTTAGAGGACCTTGGCTTTGTATCAATTTCAAGCAGAGTTGAATTAGATATGGTCCGTATGTATAGGAAACACCGTTCTTTTCTTCTCAGCACACTCACGTATCCTGCGGTATTAGAGACTCTAGAAAGCAAGAGCGTGCTTCTTGCTCTAAAGCAGAGTGTGATTCATGGATGAGAACTCTGCTATGTGTTTCACTTCACAAATGGAGTTAAATCCCAGCCTCTGTGTCTTCCTAGAAGCAAGACTTCGTTTCAAGTAAGGGCAGTCACGTTTCAGATAAAATGAACTACATCGTTCAAGAAGCTCACACGGTTCACATCTTAACTGACAAGCATTGAATGTTAGAGGACCAGTGCTTTGTATCAGTTTCAGAAACAGAGTTGAACTATATATGGTCTGTATGTTTAGGAATCCCTGATCTTTTCTTCTCAGCACACTCCCGTTTCCTGCTGTCTTAGAGACTCTAGAAAGCAAGAGCGTGCTTCTTCCTCTAAAGCAGAGTGTGATCAGTGGATGAGAACTCTGCTGTGTGATTCACTTCAGAAATGGAGTTAAATCCCAGGCTCTGAGTCTTCCTACAAGGAAGACTTCGATTCAAGTAAGGGGAGCAACTTTACAGCTCAAACGAACTACATCGTTCACGAAGCTCACACGTTTCTCATCTTAACTGAGAAGCATTGGATGTTAGAGGAACTTTCCTTTGTATCAATTTCAAGCAGAATTGGTCCGTATGTATTGGAAACACAGTTCTTTTCTTCAGAGCACACTCACGTTTCCTGTGGTATTAGAGACTCTAGAAAGCAAGAGCGTGCTTCTTGCTCTAAAGCAGAGTGTGGTCCATGGATGAGGACTCCGCTGTGTGTTTCACTTCACAAATGGAGTTAAATCCCAGCCTCTGTGTCTTCCTACAAGCAAGACTTCGTTTCAAGTAAGGCCAGTCGCTTTTCAGCTCAAACAATCTACATCGATCATGAAGCTCATACGTTTCTCATCTTAACTGACAAGCATTGGATGTTAGAGGACCTTTGCTTTGTATCAATTTCAAGCAGAGTTGAACTAGATGTGGTCCGTATGATTAGGAAACACCGTTCTTTTCTTCTGAGCACACTCACGTAGCCTGCAGTATTAGAGACTCTAGAAAGCAAGAGCATGCTTCTTGATCTAAAGCAGAGTGTGATCAATGGATGAGAACTCTGCTGTGTGATTCACTTCAGAAATGGTGTTAAATCCCAGGCTCTGAGTCTTCCTACAAGGAAGACTTCGATTCAAGTAAGGGGAGTAACTTACAGCTCAAACGAACTACATCGTTCAAGAAGCTCACACGTTTCTCATCTTTACTGAGAAGCATTGGATGTTAGAGGACCTTGGCTTTGTATCAATTTCAAGCAGAGTTGAACTAGATATGGTCCGTATGTATAGGAAACACCGTTCTTTTCTTCTGAGCACACTCACATATCCTGCGGTATTAGAGACTCTAGAAAGCAAGAGCGTACTTCTTGCTCTAGAGCAGAGTGTGATTCATGGATGAGAACTCTGGTATGTATTTCACTTCACAAATGGAGTTAAATCCCAGCCTCTGTGTCTTCCTACAAGCAAGACTTCTTTTCAAGTAAGGGCAGTCACGTTTCAGATCAAATGAACTACATCGTTCAAGAAGCTCACACGTTTTACATCTTAACTGACAAGCATTGAATGTTAGAGGACCAGTGCTTTGTATCAGTTTCAGAAGCAGAGTTGGACTATATATGGTCAGTATGTGTAGGAAACTCCGATCGTTTGTTCTCAGCACACTCACGTTTCCTGCTGTCTTAGAGACTCTAGAAAGCAAAGGCGTGCTTCTTGCTCTAAAACAGAGTGTGATCAATGGATGAGAACTCTGCTGTGTGATTCACTTCAGAAATGGAGTTAAATCCCAGGCTCTGACTCTTTGTACAAGGAAGACTTCGATTCAAGTAAGGGCAGTTACTTTACAGCTCAAATGAACTACATCGTTCACGAAGCTCACACGTTTCTCATCTTAACCTAGAAGCATTGGATGTTAGAGGACCTTTGCTTTGTATCAATTTCAAGCAGAGTTGAACTAGATATGGTCCGTATGTATAGGAAACACCGTTCTTTTCTTCTGAGCACACTCACGTATCCTGCGGTATTAGAGACTCTAGAAAGCAAGAGGGTGCTTCTTGCTCTAAAGCAGAGTGTGATTCATGGATGAGAACTCTGCTATGTGTTTCACTTCACAAATGGAGTTAAATCCCAGCCTCTGTGTCTTCCTATAAGCAAGACTTCTTTTCAAGTAAGGGCAGTCACGTTTCAGATCAAATGAACTACATCGTTCAAGAAGCTCACACGTTTCCCATCTTAACTGACAAGCATTGAATGTTAGAGGACCAGTGCTTTGTATCAGTTTCAGAAGCATAGATGGACTATATATGGTCTGTATGTTTAGGAAACCCCGATCTTTTGTTCTCAGCACACTCACGTTTCCTGCTGCCTTAGAGACTCTAGAAAGCAAGAGCGTGCTTCTTCCTCTAAAGCAGAGTGTGATCAGTGGATGAGAACTCTGCTGTGTGATTCACTTCAGAAATGGAGTTAAATCCCAGGCTCTGAGTCTTCCTACAAGGAAGACTTCGATTCAAGTAAGGGGAGTAACTTTACAGCTCAAACGAACTACATCGTTCACGAAGCTCAGACGTTTCTCATCTTAACTGAGAAGCATTGGATGTTAGAGGACCTTGGCTTTGTATCAATTTCAAGCAGAGTTGAACTAGATATGGTCCGTATGTATAGGAAACACCGTTCTTTTCTTCTGAGCACACTCACGTATCCTGCGGTATTAGAGACTCTAGAAAGCAAGAGCGTACTTCTTGCTCTAAAGCAGAGTGTGATTCATGGATGAGAACTCTGCTATGTGTTTCACTTCACAAATGGAGTTAAATCCCAGCCTCTGTGTCTTCCTAGAAGCAAGACTTCGTTTCAAGTAAGTGCAGTCACTTTTCAGCTCAAAGGAACTACATCGTTCACGAAGCTCACACGTTTCCCATCTTAACTGACAAGAATTGAATGTTAGAGGACCAGTGCTTTGTATCAGTTTCAGAAGCAGAGTTGGACTATATATGGTCAGTATGTGTAGGAAACTCCCATCACTTGTTCTCAGCACACTCACGTTTCCTGCTGTCTTAGAGACTCTAGAAAGCAAAGGCATGCTTCTTGCTCTAAAACTGAGTGTGATCAATGGATGAGAACTCTGCTGTGTGATTCACTTCAGAAATGGAGTTAAATCCCAGGCTCTGACTCTTCGTACAAGGAAGACTTCGATTCAAGTAAGGGCAGTTACTTTACAGCTCAAATGAACTACATCGTTCACGAAGCTCACACGTTTCTCATCTTAACCTAGAAGCATTGGATATTAGAGGACCTTTGCTTTGTATCAATTTCATGCAGAGTTGAACTAGATATGGTCCGTATGTATAGGAAACACCGTTCTTTTCTTCTGAGTACACTCACGTAGCCTGCAGTATTAGAGACTCTAGAAAGCTAGAGCGTGCTTCATGCTCTAAAGCAGAGTGTGAATCATGGATGAGAACTCTGGTGTGTGTTTCACTTCAAAAATGGAGTTAAATCCCAGGCTCTGAGTCTTCCTACAAGGAAGACTTCGACTCAAGTAAGGGGAGTAACTTTACAGCTCAAACGAACTACATCATTCACGAAGCTCACAGGTTTCTCATCTTAACTGAGAAGCATTGGATGTTAGAGTACCTTTGCTTTGTATCAATTTCAAGCAGAGTTGAACTAGATGTGGTCCCTATGATTAGGAAACACCTTTCTTTCTTCTTAGCACACTCTCGTTTCTTGCTGTATTAGAGACTCTAGAAAGCAAGAGCGTGCTTCTTGCTCTAAAGCAGAGTGTGGTCCATGGTTGAGGACTCTGCTGTGTGTTTCACTTCAGAAATGGAGTTAAATCCCAGCCTCTGTGTCTTCCTACAAGCAAGACTTCGTTTCAAGTAAGGCCTGTCGCTTTTCAGCTCAAACGATCTACATCGTTCACGAAGCTCACACGTTTCTCATCTTAACTGACAAGCATTGGATGTTAGAGGACATTTGCTTTGTATCAATTTCAAGCAGAGTTGAACTAGATGTGGTCTGTATGAGTAGGAAACACCGTTCTTTTCTTCTGAGCACACTCACGTATCCTGCAGTATTAGAGACTCTAGAAAGCAAGAGCGTGCTTCTTGCTCTAAAGCAGAGTGTGATCAATGGATGAGAACTCTGCTGTGTGATTCACTTCAGAAATGGTGTTAAATCCAAGGCTCTGAGTCTTCCTACAAGGAAGACTTCGATTCAAGTAAGGGGAGTAATTTTACAGCTCAAAGGAACTACATCGTTCACGAAGCTCACACATTTCTCATCTTAACTGAGAAGCATTGGATGTTAGAGGAACTTTCCTTTGTATCAATTTCAAGCAGAGTATGGTCCTTATGTATTGGAAACACCGTTCTTTTCTTCAGAGCACACTCAAGTTTCCTGTGGTATTAGAGACTCTAGAAAGCAAGAGCGTGCTTCTTGCTCTAAAGCAGAGTGTGGTCCATGGATGAGGACTCTGCTGTGTGTTTCACTTCAAAAATGGAGTTAAATCCCAGCCTCTGTGTCTTCCTACAAGCAAGACTTCGTTTCAAGTAAGGGCAGTCGCTTTTCAGCTCAAACGATCTACATCGTTCCCAAAGCTCACACATTTCTCATCTTAACTGACAAGCATTGGATGTTAGAGGACCTTTGCTTTGTATCAATTTCAAGCAGAGTTGAACTAGATGTGGTCCCTATGATTAGGAAACACCGTTCATTTCTTCTGAGCACACTCACTTAGCCTGCATATTAGAGACTCTAGAAAGCAAGAGCGTGCTTCTTGCTCTAAAGCAGAGTGTGATTCATGGATGAGAACTCTGGTGTGTGTTTCACTTCACAAATGGAGTTAAATACCTGGCTCTGATTCTTCCTACAAGCAAGACTTCGTTTCAAGTAAGGGCAGTCACTTTTCAGCTCAAACGAACTACATCGTTCACTAAGCTCACACGTTTCTCATCTTAACTGAGAAGCATTGGATGTTAGAGGACCCTGGCTTTGTAACTATTTCAAGCAGAGTTGAACTATATATGGTCCGTATGTATAGGAAACACCCTTCTTTTCTTCTGAGCACACTCACGTTTCCTGCGCTATTAGAGACTCTAGGAAGCAAGAGCGTGCTTCTTCCTCTAAAGCAGAGTGTGATCAATGGATGAGAACTCTGCTGTGTGATTCACTTCAGAAATGGAGTTAAATCCCAGGCTCTGAGTCTTCCTACAAGGAAGACTTCGATTCAAGTAAGGGGAGCAACTTTACAGCTCAAACGAACTACATCGTAAACGAAGCTCACACGTTTCTCATCTTAACTGAGAAGCATTGGATGTTAGAGGAACTTTCGTTTGTATCAATTTCAAGCAGAATATGGTCCGTATGTATTGGAAACACCGTTCTTTTCTTCAGAGCACACTCAGTTTTCCTGTGGTATTAGAGACTCTAGAAAGCAAGAGCGTGCTTCTTGCTCTAAAGCAGAGTGTGGTCCATGGATGAGGACTCCGCTGTGTGTTTCACTTCACAAATGGAGTTAAATCCCAGCCTCTGTGTCTTCCTACAAGCAAGACTTCGTTTCAAGTAAGGCCAGTCTCTTTTCAGCTCAAACAATCTACATCGTTCAAGAAGCTCATACGTTTCTCATCTTAACTGACAAGCATTGGATGTTAGAGGACCTTTGCTTTGTATCAATTTCAAGCAGAGTTGAACTAGATGTGGTCCGTATGATTAGGAAACACTGTTCTTTTTTTCTGAGCACACTCACGTATCCTGCGGTATTAGAGACTCTAGAAAGCAAGAGCGTACTTCTTGCTCTAAAGCAGAGTGTGATTCATGGATGAGAACTCTGCTATGTGTTTCACTTCACAAATGGAGTTAAATCCCAGCCTCTGTGTCTTCCTAGAAGCAAGACTTCGTTTCAAGTAAGTGCAGTCACTTTTCAGCTCAAAGGAACTACATCGTTCACGAAGCTCACACGTTTCCCATCTTAACTGACAAGAATTGAATGTTAGAGGACCAGTGCTTTGTATCAGTTTCAGAAGCAGAGTTGGACTATATATGGTCAGTATGTGTAGGAAACTCCCATCATTTGTTCTCAGCACACTCACGTTTCCTGCTGTCTTAGAGACTCTAGAAAGCAAAGGCATGCTTCTTGCTCTAAAACTGAGTGTGATCAATGGATGAGAACTCTGCTGTGAGATTCACTTCAGAAATGGAGTTAAATCCCAGGCTCTGACTCTTCGTACAAGGAAGACTTCGATTCAAGTAAGGGCAGTTACTTTACAGCTCAAATGAACTACATCGTTCACGAAGCTCACACGTTTCTCATCTTAACCTAGAAGCATTGGATGTTAGAGGACCTTTGCTTTGTATCAATTTCAAGCAGAGTTGAACTAGATATGGTCCGTATGTATAGGAAACACCGTTCTTTTCTTCTGAGTACACTCACGTAGCCTGCAGTATTAGAGACTCTAGAAAGCTAGAGCGTGCTTCATGCTCTAAAGCAGAGTGTGAATCATGGATGAGAACTCTGGTGTGTGTTTCACTTCAAAAATGGAGTTAAATACCTGGCTCTGAGTCTTCCTACAAGGAAGACTTCGACTCAAGTAAGGGGAGTAACTTTACAGCTCAAACGAACTACATCATTCACGAAGCTCACAGGTTTCTCATCTTAACTGAGAAGCATTGGATGTTAGAGGACCTTTGCTTTGTATCAATTTCAAGCAGAGTTGAACTAGATGTGGTCCCTATGATTAGGAAACACCGTTCTTTCTTCTTAGCACACTCTCGTTTCTTGCTGTATTAGAGACTCTAGAAAGCAAGAGCATGCTTCTTGCTCTAAAGCAGAGTGTGGTCCATGGATGAGGACTCTGCTGTGTGTTTCACTTCAAAAATGGAGTTAAATCCCAGCCTCTGTGTCTTCCTACAAGCAAGACTTCGTTTCAAGTAAGGGCAGTCGCTTTTCAGCTCAAACGATCTACATCGTTCCCAAAGCTCACACATTTCTCATCTTAACTGACAAGCATTGGATGTTAGAGGACCTTTGCTTTGTATCAATTTCAAGCAGAGTTGAACTAGATGTGGTCCCTATGATTAGGAAACACCGTTCTTTTCTTCTGAGCACACTCACTTAGCCTGCATATTAGAGACTCTAGAAAGCAAGAGCGTGCTTCTTGCTCTAAAGCAGAGTGTGATTCATGGATGAGAACTCTGGTGTGTGTTTCACTTCACAAATGGAGTTAAATACCTGGCTCTGATTCTTCCTACAAGCAAGACTTCGTTTCAAGTAAGGGCAGTCACTTTTCAGCTCAAACGAACTACATCGTTCACTAAACTCACACGTTTCTCATCTTAACTGAGAAGCATTGGATGTTAGAGGACCTTTGCTTTGTATCAATTTCAAGCAGAGTTGAACTAGATATGGTCCGTATGTATAGGAAACACCGTTCTTTTCTTCTGAGCACACTCACGTATCCTGCGGTATTAGAGACTCTAGAAAGCAAGAGGGTGCTTCTTGCTCTAAAGCAGAGTGTGATTCATGGATGAGAACTCTGCTATGTGTTTCACTTCACAAATGGAGTTAAATCCCAGCCTCTGTGTCTTCCTATAAGCAAGACTTCTTTTCAAGTAAGGGCAGTCACGTTTCAGATCAAATGAACTACATCGTTCAAGAAGCTCACACGTTTCCCATCTTAACTGACAAGCATTGAATGTTAGAGGACCAGTGCTTTGTATCAGTTTCAGAAGCAGAGTTGGACTATATATGGTCTGTATGTTTAGGAATCCCCGATCTTTTGTTCTCAGCACACTCACGTTTCCTGCTGCCTTAGAGACTCTAGAAAGCAAGAGCGTGCTTCTTCCTCTAAAGCAGAGTGTGATCAGTGGATGAGAACTCTGCTGTGTGATTCACTTCAGAAATGGAGTTAAATCCCAGGCTCTGAGTCTTCCTACAAGGAAGACTTCGATTCAAGTAAGGGGAGTAACTTTACAGCTCAAACGAACTACATCGTTCACGAAGCTCACACGTTTCTCATCTTAACTGAGAAGCATTGGATGTTAGAGGACCTTGGCTTTGTATCAATTTCAAGCAGAGTTGAACTAGATGTGGTCCGTATGTATAGGAAACACCGTTCTTTTCTTCTGAGCACACTCACGTATCCTGCGGTATTAGAGACTCTAGAAAGCAAGAGCGTACTTCTTGCTCTAAAGCAGAGTGTGATTCATGGATGAGAACTCTGCTATGTGTTTCACTTCACAAATGGAGTTAAATCCCAGCCTCTGTGTCTTCCTACAAGCAAGACTTCGTTTCAAGTAAGGGCAGTCGCTTTTCAGCTCAAACGATCTACATCGTTCCCAAAGCTCACACATTTCTCATCTTAACTGACAAGCATTGGATGTTAGAGGACCTTTGCTTTGTATCAATTTCAAGCAGAGTTGAACTAGATGTGGTCCCTATGATTAGGAAACACCGTTCTTTTCTTCTGAGCACACTCACTTAGCCTGCATATTAGAGACTCTAGAAAGCAAGAGCGTGCTTCTTGCTCTAAAGCAGAGTGTGATTCATGGATGAGAACTCTGGTGTGTGTTTCACTTCACAAATGGAGTTAAATACCTGGCTCTGATTCTTCCTACAAGCAAGACTTCGTTTCAAGTAAGGGCAGTCACTTTTCAGCTCAAACGAACTACATCATTCACTAAGCTCACACGTTTCTCATCTTAACTGAGAAGCATTGGATGTTAGAGGACCCTGGCTTTGTAACAATTTCAAGCAGAGTTGAACAATATATGGTCCGTATGTATAGGAAACACCCTTCTTTTCTTCTGAGCACACTCACGTTTCCTGCGGTATTAGAGACTCTAGGAAGCAAGAGCGTGCTTCTTCCTCTAAAGCAGAGTGTGATCAATGGATGAGAACTCTGCTGTGTGATTCACTTCAGAAATGGAGTTAAATACCAGGCTCTGAGTCTTCCTACAAGGAAGACTTCGATTCAAGTAAAGGGAGCAACTTTACAGCTCAAACGAACTACATCGTTCACGAAGCTCACACGTTTCTCATCTTAACTGAGAAGCATTGGATGTTAGAGGAACTTTCCTTTGTATCAATTTCAAGCAGAATATGGTCCGTATGTATTGGAAACACCGTTCTTTTCTTCAGAGCACACTCAGGTTTCCTGTGGTATTAGAGACTCTAGAAAGCAAGAGCGTGCTTCTTGCTCTAAAGCAGAGTGTGGTCCATGGATGAGGACTCCGCTGTGTGTTTCACTTCACAAATGGAGTTAAATCCCAGCCTCTGTGTCTTCCTACAAGCAAGACTTCGTTTCAAGTAAGGCCTGTCGCTTTTCAGCTCAAACGATCTACATCGTTCACGAAGCTCACACGTTTCTCATCTTAACTGACAAGCATTGGATGTTAGAGGACATTTGCTTTGTATCAATTTCAAGCAGAGTTGAACTAGATGTGGTCCGTATGAGTAGGAAACACCGTTCTTTTCTTCTGAGCACACTCACGTATCCTGCAGTATTAGAGACTCTAGAAAGCAAGAGCGTGCTTCTTGCTCTAAAGCAGAGTGTGATCAATGGATGAGAACTCTGCTGTGTGATTCACTTCAGAAATGGTGTTAAATCCAAGGCTCTGAGTCTTCCTACAAGGAAGACTTCGATTCAAGTAAGGGGAGTAATTTTACAGCTCAAAGGAACTACATCGTTCACGAAGCTCACACATTTCTCATCTTAACTGAGAAGCATTGGATGTTAGAGGAACTTTCCTTTGTATCAATTTCAAGCAGAGTATGGTCCTTATGTATTGGAAACACCGTTCTTTTCTTCAGAGCACACTCAAGTTTCCTGTGGTATTAGAGACTCTACAAAGCAAGAGCGTGCTTCTTGCTCTAAAGCAGAGTGTGGTCCATGGATGAGGACTCTGCTGTGTGTTTCACTTCAAAAATGGAGTTAAATCCCAGCCTCTGTGTCTTCCTACAAGCAAGACTTCGTTTCAAGTAAGGGCAGTCGCTTTTCAGCTCAAACGATCTACATCGTTCCCAAAGCTCACACATTTCTCATCTTAACTGACAAGCATTGGATGTTAGAGGACCTTTGCTTTGTATCAATTTCAAGCAGAGTTGAACTAGATGTGGTCCCTATGATTAGGAAACACCGTTCTTTTCTTCTGAGCACACTCACTTAGCCTGCATATTAGAGACTCTAGAAAGCAAGAGCGTGCTTCTTGCTCTAAAGCAGAGTGTGATTCATGGATGAGAACTCTGGTGTGTGTTTCACTTCACAAATGGAGTTAAATACCTGGCTCTGATTCTTCCTACAAGCAAGACTTCGTTTCAAGTAAGGGCAGTCACTTTTCAGCTCAAACGAACTACATCGTTCACTAAGCTCACACGTTTCTCATCTTAACTGAGAAGCATTGGATGTTAGAGGACCCTGGCTTTGTAACAATTTCAAGCAGAGTTGAACTATATATGGTCCGTATGTATAGGAAACACCCTTCTTTTCTTCTGAGCACACTCACGTTTCCTGCGGTATTAGAGACTCTAGGAAGCAAGAGCGTGCTTCTTCCTCTAAAGCAGAGTGTGATTCATGGATGAGAACTCTGCTATGTATTTCACTTCACAAATGGAGTTAAATCCCAGCCTCTGTGTCTTCCTACAAGCAAGACTTCTTTTCAAGTAAGGGCAGTCACGTTTCAGATAAAATGAACTACATCGTTCAAGAAGCTCACACGTTTCACATCTTAACTGACAAGCATTGAATGTTAGAGGACCAGTGCTTTGTATCAGTTTCAGAAGCAGAGTTGGACTATATATGGTCAGTATGTGTAGGAAACTCCGATCGTTTGTTCTCAGCACACTCACGTTTCCTGCTGTCTTAGAGACTCTAGAAAGCAAGAGCGTGCTTCTTCCTCTAATGCAGAGTGTGATCAGTGGATGAGAACTCTGCTGTGTGATTCACTTCAGAAATGGAGTTAAATCCCAGGCTCTGAGTCTTCCTACAAGGAAGACTTCGATTCAAGTAAGGGGAGTAACTTTACAGCTCAAACGAACTACATCGTTCACGAAGCTCACACGTTTCTCATCTTAACTGAGAAGCATTGGATGTTAGAGGACCTTGGCTTTGTATCAATTTCAAGCAGAGTTGAATTAGATATGGTCCGTATGTATAGGAAACACCGTTCTTTTCTTCTCAGCACACTCACGTATCCTGCGGTATTAGAGACTCTAGAAAGCAAGAGCGTGCTTCTTGCTCTAAAGCAGAGTGTGATTCATGGATGAGAACTCTGCTATGTGTTTCACTTCACAAATGGAGTTAAATCCCAGCCTCTGTGTCTTCCTAGAAGCAAGACTTCGTTTCAAGTAAGGGCAGTCACGTTTCAGATAAAATGAACTACATCGTTCAAGAAGCTCACACGGTTCACATCTTAACTGACAAGCATTGAATGTTAGAGGACCAGTGCTTTGTATCAGTTTCAGAAACAGAGTTGAACTATATATGGTCTGTATGTTTAGGAATCCCTGATCTTTTCTTCTCAGCACACTCCCGTTTCCTGCTGTCTTAGAGACTCTAGAAAGCAAGAGCGTGCTTCTTCCTCTAAAGCAGAGTGTGATCAGTGGATGAGAACTCTGCTGTGTGATTCACTTCAGAAATGGAGTTAAATCCCAGGCTCTGAGTCTTCCTACAAGGAAGACTTCGATTCAAGTAAGGGGAGCAACTTTACAGCTCAAACGAACTACATCGTTCACGAAGCTCACACGTTTCTCATCTTAACTGAGAAGCATTGGATGTTAGAGGAACTTTCCTTTGTATCAATTTCAAGCAGAATTGGTCCGTATGTATTGGAAACACAGTTCTTTTCTTCAGAGCACACTCACGTTTCCTGTGGTATTAGAGACTCTAGAAAGCAAGAGCGTGCTTCTTGCTCTAAAGCAGAGTGTGGTCCATGGATGAGGACTCCGCTGTGTGTTTCACTTCACAAATGGAGTTAAATCCCAGCCTCTGTGTCTTCCTACAAGCAAGACTTCGTTTCAAGTAAGGCCAGTCGCTTTTCAGCTCAAACAATCTACATCGATCATGAAGCTCATACGTTTCTCATCTTAACTGACAAGCATTGGATGTTAGAGGACCTTTGCTTTGTATCAATTTCAAGCAGAGTTGAACTAGATGTGGTCCGTATGATTAGGAAACACCGTTCTTTTCTTCTGAGCACACTCACGTAGCCTGCAGTATTAGAGACTCTAGAAAGCAAGAGCGTGCTTCTTGATCTAAAGCAGAGTGTGATCAATGGATGAGAACTCTGCTGTGTGATTCACTTCAGAAATGGTGTTAAATCCCAGGCTCTGAGTCTTCCTACAAGGAAGACTTCGATTCAAGTAAGGGGAGTAACTTACAGCTCAAACGAACTACATCGTTCAAGAAGCTCACACGTTTCTCATCTTTACTGAGAAGCATTGGATGTTAGAGGACCTTGGCTTTGTATCAATTTCAAGCAGATTTGAACTAGATATGGTCCGTATGTATAGGAAACACCGTTCTTTTCTTCTCAGCACACTCACATATCCTGCGGTATTAGAGACTCTAGAAAGCAAGAGCGTACTTCTTGCTCTAGAGCAGAGTGTGATTCATGGATGAGAACTCTGGTATGTATTTCACTTCACAAATGGAGTTAAATCCCAGCCTCTGTGTCTTCCTACAAGCAAGACTTCTTTTCAAGTAAGGGCAGTCACGTTTCAGATCAAATGAACTACATCGTTCAAGAAGCTCACACGTTTTACATCTTAACTGACAAGCATTGAATGTTAGAGGACCAGTGCTTTGTATCAGTTTCAGAAGCAGAGTTGGACTATATATGGTCAGTATGTGTAGGAAACTCCGATCGTTTGTTCTCAGCACACTCACGTTTCCTGCTGTCTTAGAGACTCTAGAAAGCAAAGGCGTGCTTCTTGCTCTAAAACAGAGTGTGATCAATGGATGAGAACTCTGCTGTGTGATTCACTTCAGAAATGGAGTTAAATCCCAGGCTCTGACTCTTTGTACAAGGAAGACTTCGATTCAAGTAAGGGCAGTTACTTTACAGCTCAAATGAACTACATCGTTCACGAAGCTCACACGTTTCTCATCTTAACCTAGAAGCATTGGATGTTAGAGGACCTTTGCTTTGTATCAATTTCAAGCAGAGTTGAACTAGATATGGTCCGTATGTATAGGAAACACCGTTCTTTTCTTCTGAGCACACTCACGTATCCTGCGGTATTAGAGACTCTAGAAAGCAAGAGGGTGCTTCTTGCTCTAAAGCAGAGTGTGATTCATGGATGAGAACTCTGCTATGTGTTTCACTTCACAAATGGAGTTAAATCCCAGCCTCTGTGTCTTCCTATAAGCAAGACTTCTTTTCAAGTAAGGGCAGTCACGTTTCAGATCAAATGAACTACATCGTTCAAGAAGCTCACACGTTTCCCATCTTAACTGACAAGCATTGAATGTTAGAGGACCAGTGCTTTGTATCAGTTTCAGAAGCATAGATGGACTATATATGGTCTGTATGTTTAGGAAACCCCGATCTTTTGTTCTCAGCACACTCACGTTTCCTGCTGCCTTAGAGACTCTAGAAAGCAAGAGCGTGCTTCTTCCTCTAAAGCAGAGTGTGATCAGTGGATGAGAACTCTGCTGTGTGATTCACTTCAGAAATGGAGTTAAATCCCAGGCTCTGAGTCTTCCTACAAGGAAGACTTCGATTCAAGTAAGGGGAGTAACTTTACAGCTCAAACGAACTACATCGTTCACGAAGCTCACACGTTTCTCATCTTAACTGAGAAGCATTGGATGTTAGAGGACCTTGGCTTTGTATCAATTTCAAGCAGAGTTGAACTAGATATGGTCCGTATGTATAGGAAACACCGTTCTTTTCTTCTGAGCACACTCACGTATCCTGCGGTATTAGAGACTCTAGAAAGCAAGAGCGTACTTCTTGCTCTAAAGCAGAGTGTGATTCATGGATGAGAACTCTGCTATGTGTTTCACTTCACAAATGGAGTTAAATCCCAGCCTCTGTGTCTTCCTAGAAGCAAGACTTCGTTTCAAGTAAGTGCAGTCACTTTTCAGCTCAAAGGAACTACATCGTTCAAGAAGCTCACACGTTTCCCATCTTAACTGACAAGAATTGAATGTTAGAGGACCAGTGCTTTGTATCAGTTTCAGAAGCAGAGTTGGACTATATATGGTCAGTATGTGTAGGAAACTCCCATCATTTGTTCTCAGCACACTCACGTTTCCTGCTGTCTTAGAGACTCTAGAAAGCAAAGGCATGCTTCTTGCTCTAAAACTGAGTGTGATCAATGGATGAGAACTCTGCTGTGTGATTCACTTCAGAAATGGAGTTAAATCCCAGGCTCTGACTCTTCGTACAAGGAAGACTTCGATTCAAGTAAGGGCAGTTACTTTACAGCTCAAATGAACTACATCGTTCACGAAGCTCACACGTTTCTCATCTTAACCTAGAAGCATTGGATATTAGAGGACCTTTGCTTTGTATCAATTTCATGCAGAGTTGAACTAGATATGGTCCGTATGTATAGGAAACACCGTTCTTTTCTTCTGAGTACACTCACGTAGCCTGCAGTATTAGAGACTCTAGAAAGCTAGAGCGTGCTTCATGCTCTAAAGCAGAGTGTGAATCAGGGATGAGAACTCTGGTGTGTGTTTCACTTCAAAAATGGAGTTAAATCCCAGGCTCTGAGTCTTCCTACAAGGAAGACTTCGACTCAAGTAAGGGGAGTAACTTTACAGCTCAAACGAACTACATCATTCACGAAGCTCACAGGTTTCTCATCTTAACTGAGAAGCATTGGATGTTAGAGTACCTTTGCTTTGTATCAATTTCAAGCAGAGTTGAACTAGATGTGGTCCCTATGATTAGGAAACACCTTTCTTTCTTCTTAGCACACTCTCGTTTCTTGCTGTATTAGAGACTCTAGAAAGCAAGAGCGTGCTTCTTGCTCTAAAGCAGAGTGTGGTCCATGGTTGAGGACTCTGCTGTGTGTTTCACTTCAGAAATGGAGTTAAATCCCAGCCTCTGTGTCTTCCTACAAGCAAGACTTCGTTTCAAGTAAGGCCTGTCGCTTTTCAGCTCAAACGATCTACATCGTTCACGAAGCTCACACGTTTCTCATCTTAACTGACAAGCATTGGATGTTAGAGGACATTTGCTTTGTATCAATTTCAAGCAGAGTTGAACTAGATGTGGTCCGTATGAGTAGGAAACACCGTTCTTTTCTTCTGAGCACACTCACGTATCCTGCAGTATTAGAGACTCTAGAAAGCAAGAGCGTGCTTCTTGCTCTAAAGCAGAGTGTGATCAATGGATGAGAACTCTGCTGTGTGATTCACTTCAGAAATGGTGTTAAATCCAAGGCTCTGAGTCTTCCTACAAGGAAGACTTCGATTCAAGTAAGGGGAGTAATTTTACAGCTCAAAGGAACTACATCGTTCACGAAGCTCACACATTTCTCATCTTAACTGAGAAGCATTGGATGTTAGAGGAACTTTCCTTTGTATCAATTTCAAGCAGAGTATGGTCCTTATGTATTGGAAACACCGTTCTTTTCTTCAGAGCACACTCAAGTTTCCTGTGGTATTAGAGACTCTAGAAAGCAAGAGCGTGCTTCTTGCTCTAAAGCAGAGTGTGGTCCATGGATGAGGACTCTGCTGTGTGTTTCACTTCAAAAATGGAGTTAAATCCCAGCCTCTGTGTCTTCCTACAAGCAAGACTTCGTTTCCAGTAAGGGCAGTCGCTTTTCAGCTCAAACGATCTACATCGTTCCCAAAGCTCACACATTTCTCATCTTAACTGACAAGCATTGGATGTTAGAGGACCTTTGCTTTGTATCAATTTCAAGCAGAGTTGAACTAGATGTGGTCCCTATGATTAGGAAACACCGTTCATTTCTTCTGAGCACACTCACTTAGCCTGCATATTAGAGACTCAAGAAAGCAAGAGCGTGCTTCTTGCTCTAAAGCAGAGTGTGATTCATGGATGAGAACTCTGGTGTGTGTTTCACTTCACAAATGGAGTTAAATACCTGGCTCTGATTCTTCCTACAAGCAAGACTTCGTTTCAAGTAAGGGCAGTCACTTTTCAGCTCAAACGAACTACATCGTTCACTAAGCTCACACGTTTCTCATCTTAACTGAGAAGCATTGGATGTTAGAGGACCCTGGCTTTGTAACTATTTCAAGCAGAGTTGAACTATATATGGTCCGTATGTATAGGAAACACCCTTCTTTTCTTCTGAGCACACTCACGTTTCCTGCGCTATTAGAGACTCTAGGAAGCAAGAGCGTGCTTCTTCCTCTAAAGCAGAGTGTGATCAATGGATGAGAACTCTGCTGTGTGATTCACTTCAGAAATGGAGTTAAATCCCAGGCTCTGAGTCTTCCTACAAGGAAGACTTCGATTCAAGTAAGGGGAGCAACTTTACAGCTCAAACGAACTACATCGTTCACGAAGCTCACACGTTTCTCATCTTAACTGAGAAGCATTGGATGTTAGAGGAACTTTCCTTTGTATCAATTTCAAGCAGAATATGGTCCGTATGTATTGGAAACACCGTTCTTTTCTTCAGAGCACACTCAGGTTTCCTGTGGTATTAGAGACTCTAGAAAGCAAGAGCGTGCTTCTTGCTCTAAAGCAGAGTGTGGTCCATGGATGAGGACTCCGCTGTGTGTTTCACTTCACAAATGGAGTTAAATCCCAGCCTCTGTGTCTTCCTACAAGCAAGACTTCGTTTCAAGTAAGGCCAGTCGCTTTTCAGCTCAAACAATCTACATCGTTCAAGAAGCTCATACGTTTCTCATCTTAACTGACAAGCATTGGATGTTAGAGGACCTTTGCTTTGTATCAATTTCAAGCAGAGTTGAACTAGATGTGGTCCGTATGATTAGGAAACACTGTTCTTTTTTTCTGAGCACACTCACGTAGCCTGAAGTATTAGAGACTCGAGAAAGCAAGAGCGTGCTTCTTGCTCTAAAGCAGAGTGTGATCAATGGATGAGAACTCTGCTGTGTGATTCACTTCAGAAATGGTGTTAAATCCCAGGCTCTGAGTCTTCCTACAAGGAAGACTTCGATTCAAGTAAGGGGAGTAACTTTACAGCTCAAACGATCTACATCGTTCACGAAGCTCACACGTTTCTCATCTTAACTGAGAAGCATTGGATGTTAGAGGACCTTGGCTTTGTATCAATTTCAAGCAGAGTTGAACTAGATATGGTCTGTATGTATAGGAAACACCGTTCTTTTCTTCTGAGCACACTCACGTATCCTGCAGTACTAGAGACTCTAGAAAGCAAGAGCGTGCTTCTTGCTCTAAAGCAGAGTGTGATTCATGGATGAGAACTCTGCTATGTATTTCACTTCACAAATGGAGTTAAATCCCAGCCTCTGTGTCTTCCTACAAGCAAGACTTCTTTTCAAGTAAGGGCAGTCACGTTTCAGATCAAATGAACTACATCGTTCAAGAAGCTCACACGTTTCACATCTTAACTGACAAGCATTGAATGTTAGAGGACCAGTGCTTTGTATCAGTTTCAGAAGCAGAGTTGGACTATATATGGTCAGTATGTGTAGGAAACTCTGATCGTTTGTTCTCAGCACACTCACGTTTCCTGCTGTCTTAGAGACTCTAGAAAGCAAAGGCGTGCTTCTTGCTCTAAAACAGAGTGTGATCAATGGATGAGAACTCTGCTGTGTGATTCACTTCAGAAATGGAGTTAAATCCCAGGCTCTGAGTCTTCCTACAAGGAAGACTTCGATTCAAGTAAGGGCAGTTACTTTACAGCTCAAATGATCTACATCGTTCACGAAGCTCACACGTTTCTCATCTTAACCTAGAAGCATTGGATGTTAGAGGACCTTTGCTTTGTATCAATTTCAAGCAGAGTTGAACTAGATATGGTCCGTATGTATAGGAAACACCGTTCTTTTCTTCTGAGCACACTCACGTATCCTGCGGTATTAGAGACTCTAGAAAGCAAGAGGGTGCTTCTTGCTCTAAAGCAGAGTGTGATTCATGGATGAGAACTCTGCTATGTGTTTCACTTCACAAATGGAGTTAAATCCCAGCCTCTGTGTCTTCCTAGAAGCAAGACTTCTTTTCAAGTAAGGGCAGTCACGTTTCAGATCAAATGAACTACATCGTTCAAGAAGCTCACACGTTTCCCATCTTAACTGACAAGCATTGAATGTTAGAGGACCAGTGCTTTGTATCAGTTTCAGAAGCAGAGTTGGACTATATATGGTCTGTATGTTTAGGAATCCCCGATCTTTTGTTCTCAGCACACTCACGTTTCCTGCTGCCTTAGAGACTCTAGAAAGCAAGAGCGTGCTTCTTCCTCTAAAGCAGAGTGTGATCAGTGGATGAGAACTCTGCTGTGTGATTCACTTCAGAAATGGAGTTAAATCCCAGGCTCTGAGTCTTCCTACAAGGAAGACTTCGATTCAAGTAAGGGGAGTAACTTTACAGCTCAAACGAACTACATCGTTCACGAAGCTCACACGTTTCTCATCTTAACTGAGAAGCATTGGATGTTAGAGGACCTTGGCTTTGTATCAATTTCAAGCAGAGTTGAACTAGATATGGTCCGTATGTATAGGAAACACCGTTCTTTTCTTCTGAGCACACTCACGTATCCTGCGGTATTAGAGACTCTAGAAAGCAAGAGCGTACTTCTTGCTCTAAAGCAGAGTGTGATTCATGGATGAGAACTCTGCTATGTGTTTCACTTCACAAATGGAGTTAAATCCCAGCCTCTGTGTCTTCCTAGAAGCAAGACTTCGTTTCAAGTAAGTGCAGTCACTTTTCAGCTCAAAGGAACTACATCGTTCACGAAGCTCACACGTTTCACATCTTAACTGACAAGCATTGAATGTTAGAGGACCAGTGCTTTGTATCAGTTTCAGAAGCAGAGTTGGACTATATATGGTCAGTATGTGTAGGAAACTCTGATCGTTTGTTCTCAGCACACTCACGTTTCCTGCTGTCTTAGAGACTCTAGAAAGCAAAGGCGTGCTTCTTGCTCTAAAACAGAGTGTGATCAATGGATGAGAACTCTGCTGTGTGATTCACTTCAGAAATGGAGTTAAATCCCAGGCTCTGAGTCTTCCTACAAGGAAGACTTCGATTCAAGTAAGGGCAGTTACTTTACAGCTCAAATGATCTACATCGTTCACGAAGCTCACACGTTTCTCATCTTAACCTAGAAGCATTGGATGTTAGAGGACCTTTGCTTTGTATCAATTTCAAGCAGAGTTGAACTAGATATGGTCCGTATGTATAGGAAACACCGTTCTTTTCTTCTGAGCACACTCACGTATCCTGCGGTATTAGAGACTCTAGAAAGCAAGAGGGTGCTTCTTGCTCTAAAGCAGAGTGTGATTCATGGATGAGAACTCTGCTATGTGTTTCACTTCACAAATGGAGTTAAATCCCAGCCTCTGTGTCTTCCTATAAGCAAGACTTCTTTACAAGTAAGGGCAGTCACGTTTCAGATCAAATGAACTACATCGTTCAAGAAGCTCACACGTTTCTCATCTTAACTGACAAGCATTGAATGTTAGAGGACCAGTGCTTTGTATCAGTTTCAGAAGCAGAGTTGGACTATATATGGTCTGTATGTTTAGGAATCCCCGATCTTTTGTTCTCAGCACACTCACGTTTCCTGCTGCCTTAGAGACTCTAGAAAGCAAGAGCGTGCTTCTTCCTCTAAAGCAGAGTGTGATCAGTGGATGAGAACTCTGCTGTGTGATTCACTTCAGAAATGGAGTTAAATCCCAGGCTCTGAGTCTTCCTACAAGGAAGACTTCGATTCAAGTAAGGGCAGTTACTTTACAGCTCAAATGATCTACATCGTTCACGAAGCTCACACGTTTCTCATCTTAACCTAGAAGCATTGGATGTTAGAGGACCTTTGCTTTGTATCAATTTCAAGCAGAGTTGAACTAGATATGGTCCGTATGTATAGGAAACACCGTTCTTTTCTTCTGAGCACACTCACGTATCCTGCGGTATTAGAGACTCTAGAAAGCAAGAGGGTGCTTCTTGCTCTAAAGCAGAGTGTGATTCATGGATGAGAACTCTGCTATGTGTTTCACTTCACAAATGGAGTTAAATCCCAGCCTCTGTGTCTTCCTATAAGCAAGACTTCTTTTCAAGTAAGATCAGTCACGTTTCAGATAAAATGAACTACATCGTTCAAGAAGCTCACACGTTTCCCATCTTAACTGACAAGCATTGAATGTTAGAGGACCAGTGCTTTGTATCAGTTTCAGAAGCAGAGTTGGACTATATATGGTCTGTATGTTTAGGAATCCCCGATCTTTTGTTCTCAGCACACTCACGTTTCCTGCTGCCTTAGAGACTCTAGAAAGCAAGAGCGTGCTTCTTCCTCTAAAGCAGAGTGTGATCAGTGGATGAGAACTCTGCTGTGTGATTCACTTCAGAAATGGAGTTAAATCCCAGGCTCTGAGTCTTCCTACAAGGAAGACTTCGATTCAAGTAAGGGGAGTAACTTTACAGCTCAAACGAACTACATCGTTCACGAAGCTCACACGTTTCTCATCTTAACTGAGAAGCATTGGATGTTAGAGGACCTTGGCTTTGTATCAATTTCAAGCAGAGTTGAACTAGATATGGTCCGTATGTATAGGAAACACCGTTCTTTTCTTCTGAGCACACTCACGTATCCTGCGGTATTAGAGACTCTAGAAAGCAAGAGCGTACTTCTTGCTCTAAAGCAGAGTGTGATTCATGGATGAGAACTCTGCTATGTGTTTCACTTCACAAATGGAGTTAAATCCCAGCCTCTGTGTCTTCCTAGAAGCAAGACTTCGTTTCAAGTAAGTGCAGTCACTTTTCAGCTCAAAGGAACTACATCGTTCACGAAGCTCACACGTTTCCCATCTTAACTGACAAGAATTGAATGTTAGAGGACCAGTGCTTTGTATCAGTTTCAGAAGCAGAGTTGGACTATATATGGTCAGTATGTGTAGGAAACTCCCATCATTTGTTCTCAGCACACTCACGTTTCCTGCTGTCTTAGAGACTCTAGAAAGCAAAGGCATGCTTCTTGCTCTAAAACTGAGTGTGATCAATGGATGAGAACTCTGCTGTGAGATTCACTTCAGAAATGGAGTTAAATCCCAGGCTCTGACTCTTCGTACAAGGAAGACTTCGATTCAAGTAAGGGCAGTTACTTTACAGCTCAAATGAACTACATCGTTCACGAAGCTCACACGTTTCTCATCTTAACCTAGAAGCATTGGATGTTAGAGGACCTTTGCTTTGTATCAATTTCAAGCAGAGTTGAACTAGATATGGTCCGTATGTATAGGAAACACCGTTCTTTTCTTCTGAGTACACTCACGTAGCCTGCAGTATTAGAGAATCTAGAAAGCTAGAGCGTGCTTCATGCTCTAAAGCAGAGTGTGAATCATGGATGAGAACTCTGGTGTGTGTTTCACTTCAAAAATGGAGTTAAATACCTGGCTCTGAGTCTTCCTACAAGGAAGACTTCGACTCAAGTAAGGGGAGTAACTTTACAGCTCAAACGAACTACATCATTCACGAAGCTCACAGGTTTCTCATCTTAACTGAGAAGCATTGGATGTTAGAGGACCTTTGCTTTGTATCAATTTCAAGCAGAGTTGAACTAGATGTGGTCCCTATGATTAGGAAACACCGTTCTTTCTTCTTAGCACACTCTCGTTTCTTGCTGTATTAGAGACTCTAGAAAGCAAGAGCATGCTTCTTGCTCTAAAGCAGAGTGTGGTCCATGGATGAGGACTCTGCTGTGTGTTTCACTTCAAAAATGGAGTTAAATCCCAGCCTCTGTGTCTTCCTACATGCAAGACTTCGTTTCAAGTAAGGGCAGTCGCTTTTCAGCTCAAACGATCTACATCGTTCCCAAAGCTCACACATTTCTCATCTTAACTGACAAGCATTGGATGTTAGAGGACCTTTGCTTTGTATCAATTTCAAGCAGAGTTGAACTAGATGTGGTCCCTATGATTAGGAAACACCGTTCTTTTCTTCTGAGCACACTCACTTAGCCTGCATATTAGAGACTCTAGAAAGCAAGAGCGTGCTTCTTGCTCTAAAGCAGAGTGTGATTCATGGATGAGAACTCTGGTGTGTGTTTCACTTCACAAATGGAGTTAAATACCTGGCTCTGATTCTTCCTACAAGCAAGACTTCGTTTCAAGTAAGGGCAGTCACTTTTCAGCTCAAACGAACTACATCGTTCACTAAGCTCACACGTTTCTCATCTTAACTGAGAAGCATTGGATGTTAGAGGACCTTTGCTTTGTATCAATTTCAAGCAGAGTTGAACTAGATATGGTCCGTATGTATAGGAAACACCGTTCTTTTCTTCTGAGCACACTCACGTATCCTGCGGTATTAGAGACTCTAGAAAGCAAGAGGGTGCTTCTTGCTCTAAAGCAGAGTGTGATTCATGGATGAGAACTCTGCTATGTGTTTCACTTCACAAATGGAGTTAAATCCCAGCCTCTGTGTCTTCCTATAAGCAAGACTTCTTTTCAAGTAAGGGCAGTCACGTTTCAGATCAAATGAACTACATCGTTCAAGAAGCTCACACGTTTCCCATCTTAACTGACAAGCATTGAATGTTAGAGGACCAGTGCTTTGTATCAGTTTCAGAAGCAGAGTTGGACTATATATGGTCTGTATGTTTAGGAATCCCCGATCTTTTGTTCTCAGCACACTCACGTTTCCTGCTGCCTTAGAGACTCTAGAAAGCAAGAGCGTGCTTCTTCCTCTAAAGCAGAGTGTGATCAGTGGATGAGAACTCTGCTGTGTGATTCACTTCAGAAATGGAGTTAAATCCCAGGCTCTGAGTCTTCCTACAAGGAAGACTTCGATTCAAGTAAGGGGAGTAACTTTACAGCTCAAACGAACTACATCGTTCACGAAGCTCACACGTTTCTCATCTTAACTGAGAAGCATTGGATGTTAGAGGACCTTGGCTTTGTATCAATTTCAAGCAGAGTTGAACTAGATGTGGTCCGTACGTATAGGAAACACCGTTCTTTTCTTCTGAGCACACTCACGTATCCTGCGGTATTAGAGACTCTAGAAAGCAAGAGCGTACTTCTTGCTCTAAAGCAGAGTGTGATTCATGGATGAGAACTCTGCTATGTGTTTCACTTCACAAATGGAGTTAAATCCCAGCCTCTGTGTCTTCCTACAAGCAAGACTTCGTTTCAAGTAAGGGCAGTCGCTTTTCAGCTCAAACGATCTACATCGTTCCCAAAGCTCACACATTTCTCATCTTAACTGACAAGCATTGGATGTTAGAGGACCTTTGCTTTGTATCAATTTCAAGCAGAGTTGAACTAGATGTGGTCCCTATGATTAGGAAACACCGTTCTTTTCTTCTGAGCACACTCACTTAGCCTGCATATTAGAGACTCTAGAAAGCAAGAGCGTGCTTCTTGCTCTAAAGCAGAGTGTGATTCATGGATGAGAACTCTGGTGTGTGTTTCACTTCACAAATGGAGTTAAATACCTGGCTCTGATTCTTCCTACAAGCAAGACTTCGTTTCAAGTAAGGGCAGTCACTTTTCAGCTCAAACGAACTACATCGTTCACTAAGCTCACACGTTTCTCATCTTAACTGAGAAGCATTGGATGTTAGAGGACCCTGGCTTTGTAACAATTTCAAGCAGAGTTGAACAATATATGGTCCGTATGTATAGGAAACACCCTTCTTTTCTTCTGAGCACACTCACGTTTCCTGCGGTATTAGAGACTCTAGGAAGCAAGAGCGTGCTTCTTCCTCTAAAGCAGAGTGTGATCAATGGATGAGAACTCTGCTGTGTGATTCACTTCAGAAATGGAGTTAAATCCCAGGCTCTGAGTCTTCCTACAAGGAAGACTTCGATTCAAGTAAAGGGAGCAACTTTACAGCTCAAACGAACTACATCGTTCACGAAGCTCACACGTTTCTCATCTTAACTGAGAAGCATTGGATGTTAGAGGAACTTTCCTTTGTATCAATTTCAAGCAGAATATGGTCCGTATGTATTGGAAACACCGTTCTTTTCTTCAGAGCACACTCAGGTTTCCTGTGGTATTAGAGACTCTAGAAAGCAAGAGCGTGCTTCTTGCTCTAAAGCAGAGTGTGGTCCATGGATGAGGACTCCGCTGTGTGTTTCACTTCACAAATGGAGTTAAATCCCAGCCTCTGTGTCTTCCTACAAGCAAGACTTCGTTTCAAGTAAGGCCAGTCGCTTTTCAGCTCAAACAATCTACATCGTTCAAGAAGCTCATACGTTTCTCATCTTAACTGACAAGCATTGGATGTTAGAGGACCTTTGCTTTGTATCAATTTCAAGCAGAGTTGAACTAGATGTGGTCCGTATGATTAGGAAACACTGTTCTTTTTTTCTGAGCACACTCACGTAGCCTGCAGTATTAGAGACTCGAGAAAGCAAGAGCGTGCTTCTTGCTCTAAAGCAGAGTGTGATCAATGGATGAGAACTCTGCTGTGTGATTCACTTCAGAAATGGTGTTAAATCCCAGGCTCTGAGTCTTCCTACAAGGAAGACTTCGATTCAAGTAAGGGGAGTAACTTTACAGCTCAAACGATCTACATCGTTCACGAAGCTCACACGTTTCTCATCTTAACTGAGAAGCATTGGATGTTAGAGGACCTTGGCTTTGTATCAATTTCAAGCAGAGTTGAACTAGATATGGTCTGTATGTATAGGAAACACCGTTCTTTTCTTCTGAGCACACTCACGTATCCTGCAGTATTAGAGACTCTAGAAAGCAAGAGCGTGCTTCTTGCTCTAAAGCAGAGTGTGACTCATGGATGAGAACTCTGCTATGTATTTCACTTCACAAATGGAGTTAAATCCCAGCCTCTGTGTCTTCCTACAAGCCAGACTTCTTTTCAAGTAAGGGCAGTCACGTTTCAGATCAAATGAACTACATCGTTCAAGAAGCTCACACGTTTCACATCTTAACTGACAAGCATTGAATGTTAGAGGACCAGTGCTTTGTATCAGTTTCAGAAGCAGAGTTGGACTATATATGGTCAGTATGTGTAGGAAACTCCGATCGTTTGTTCTCAGCACACTCACGTTTCCTGCTGTCTTAGAGACTCTAGAAAGCAAAGGCGTGCTTCTTGCTCTAAAACAGAGTGTGATCAATGGATGAGAACTCTGCTGTGTGATTCACTTCAGAAATGGAGTTAAATCCCAGGCTCTGACTCTTCGTACTTGGAAGACTTCGATTCAAGTAAGGGCAGTTACTTTACAGCTCAAATGATCTACATCGTTCACGAAGCTCACACGTTTCTCATCTTAACCTAGAAGCATTGGATGTTAGAGGACCTTTGCTTTGTATCAATTTCAAGCAGAGTTGAACTAGATATGGTCCGTATGTATAGGAAACACCGTTCTTTTCTTCTGAGCACACTCACGTATCCTGCGGTATTAGAGTCTCTAGAAAGCAAGAGGGTGCTTCTTGCTCTAAAGCAGAGTGTGATTCATGGATGAGAACTCTGCTATGTGTTTCACTTCACAAATGGAGTTAAATCCCAGCCTCTGTGTCTTCCTATAAGCAAGACTTCTTTTCAAGTAAGGGCAGTCACGTTTCAGATCAAATGAACTACATCGTTCAAGAAGCTCACACGTTTCCCATCTTAACTGACAAGCATTGAATGTTAGAGGACCAGTGCTTTGTATCAGTTTCAGAAGCAGAGTTGGACTATATATGGTCTGTATGTTTAGGAATCCCCGATCTTTTGTTCTCAGCACACTCACGTTTCCTGCTGCCTTAGAGACTCTAGAAAGCAAGAGCGTGCTTCTTCCTCTAAAGCAGAGTGTGATCAGTGGATGAGAACTCTGCTGTGTGATTCACTTCAGAAATGGAGTTAAATCCCAGGCTCTGAGTCTTCCTACAAGGAAGACTTCGATTCAAGTAAGGGGAGTAACTTTACAGCTCAAACGAACTACATCGTTCACGAAGCTCACACGTTTCTCATCTTAACTGAGAAGCATTGGATGTTAGAGGACCTTGGCTTTGTATCAATTTCAAGCAGAGTTGAACTAGATATGGTCTGTATGTATAGGAAACACCGTTCTTTTCTTTTGAGCACACTCACGTATCCTGCGGCATTAGAGACTCTAGAAAGCAAGAGCGTACTTCTTGCTCTAAAGCAGAGTGTGATTCATGGATGAGAACTCTGCTATGTGTTTCACTTCACAAATGGAGTTAAATCCCAGCCTCTGTGTCTTCCTAGAAGCAAGACTTCGTTTCAAGTAAGTGCAGTCACTTTTCAGCTCAAAGGAACTACATCGTTCATGAAGCTCACACGTTTCCCATCTTAACTGACAAGAATTGAATGTTAGAGGACCAGTGCTTTGTATCAGTTTCAGAAGCAGAGTTGGACTATATATGGTCAGTATGTGTAGGAAACTCCCATCATTTGTTCTCAGCACACTCACGTTTCCTGCTGTCTTAGAGACTCTAGAAAGCAAAGGCATGCTTCTTGCTCTAAAACTGAGTGTGATCAATGGATGAGAACTCTGCTGTGTGATTCACTTCAGAAATGGAGTTAAATCCCAGGCTCTGACTCTTCATACAAGGAAGACTTCGATTCAAGTAAGGGCAGTTACTTTACAGCTCAAATGAACTACATCGTTCACGAAGCTCACACGTTTCTCATCTTAACCTAGAAGCATTGGATGTTAGAGGACCTTTGCTTTGTATCAATTTCAAGCAGAGTTGAACTAGATATGGTCCGTATGTATAGGAAACACCGTTCTTTTCTTCTGAGTACACTCACGTAGCCTGCAGTATTAGAGACTCTAGAAAGCTAGAGCGTGCTTCATGCTCTAAAGCAGAGTGTGAATCATGGATGAGAACTCTGGTGTGTGTTTCACTTCAAAAATGGAGTTAAATACCTGGCTCTGAGTCTTCCTACAAGGAAGACTTCGACTCAAGTAAGGGGAGTAACTTTACAGCTCAAACGAACTACATCATTCACGAAGCTCACAGGTTTCTCATCTTAACTGAGAAGCATTGGATGTTAGAGGACCTTTGCTTTGTATCAATTTCAAGCAGAGTTGAACTAGATGTGGTCCCTATGATTAGGAAACACCGTTCTTTCTTCTTAGCACACTCTCGTTTCTTGCTGTATTAGAGACTCTAGAAAGCAAGAGCGTGCTTCTTGCTCTAATGCAGAGTGTGGACCATGGATGAGAATTCTACTATGTGTTTCACTTCACAAATGGAGTTAAATCCCAGCCTCTGTGTCTTCCTAGAAGCAAGACTTCGTTTCAAGTAAGTGCAGTCACTTTTCAGCTCAAAGGAACTACATCGTTCACGAAGCTCACACGTTTCCCATCTTAACTGACAAGAATTGAATGTTAGAGGACCAGAGCTTTGTATCAGTTTCAGAAACAGAGTTGAACTATATATGGTCTGTATGTTTAGGAAACCATGATCTTTTGTTCTCAGCACACTCACGTTTCCTGCTGTCTTAGAGACTCTAGAAAGCAAGAGTGTGCTTCTTCCTCTAAAGCAGAGTGTGATCAGTGGATGAGAACTCTGCTGTGTGATTCACTTCAGAAATGGAGTTAAATCCCAGGCTCTGATCTTCCTACAAGGAAGACTTCGATTCAAGTAAGGGGAGCAACTTTACAGCTCAAACGAACTACATCGTTCACGAAGCTCACACGTTTCTCATCTTAACTGAGAATCATTGGATGTTAGAGGAACTTTCCTTTGTATCAATTTCAAGCATAATATGGTCTGTATGTATTGGAAACACCGTTCTTTTCTTCAGAGCACACTCACCTTTCCTGTGGTATTAGAGACTCTAGAAAGCAAGAGCGTGCTTCTTGCTCTAAAGCAGAGTGTGGTCCATGGATGAGGACTCTGCTGTGTGTTTCACTTCACAAATGGAGTTAAATCCCAGCCTCTGTGTCTTCCTACAAGCAAGACTTCGTTTCAAGTAAGGCCTGTCGCTTTTCAGCTCAAACGATCTACATCGTTCACGAAGCTCACACGTTTCTCATCTTAACTGACAAGCATTGGATGTTAGAGGACATTTGCTTTGTATCAATTTCAAGCAGAGTTGAACTAGATGTGGTCCGTATGATTAGGAAACACCGTTCTTTTCTTCTGAGCACACTCACGTATCCTGCAGTATTAGAGACTCTAGAAAGCAAGAGCGTGCTTCTTGCTCTAAAGCAGAGTGTGATCAATGGATGAGAACTCTGCTGTGTGATTCACTTCAGAAATGGTGTTAATTCCCAGGCTCTGAGTCTTCCTACAAGGAAGACTTCGATTCAAGTAAGGGGAGTAATTTTACAGCTCAAAGGAACTACATCATTCACGAAGCTCACACATTTCTCATCTTAACTGAGAAGCATTGGATGTTAGAGGAACTTTCCTTTGTATCAATTTCAAGCAGAGTATGGTCCTTATGTATTGGAAACACCGTTCTTTTCTTCAGAGCACACTCACGTTTCCTGTGGTATTAGAGACTCTAGAAAGCAAGAGCGTGCTTCTTGCTCTAAAGCAGAGTGTGGTCCATGGATGAGGACTCTGCTGTGTGTTTCACTTCAAAAATGGAGTTAAATCCCAGCCTCTGTGTCTTCCTACAAGCAAGACTTCGTTTCAAGTAAGGCCAGTCGCTTTTCAGCTCAAACGATCTACATCGTTCCCAAAGCTCACACATTTCTCATCTTAACTGACAAGCATTGGATGTTAGAGGACCTTTGCTTTGTATCAATTTCAAGCAGAGTTGAACTAGATGTGGTCCCTATGATTAGGAAACACCGTTCTTTTCTTCTGAGCACACTCACTTAGCCTGCATATTAGAGACTCTAGAAAGCAAGAGCGTGCTTCTTGCTCTAAAGCAGAGTGTGATTCATGGATGAGAACTCTGGTGTGTGTTTCACTTCACAAATGGAGTTAAATACCTGGCTCTGATTCTTCCTACAAGCAAGACTTCGTTTCAAGTAAGGGCAGTCACTTTTCAGTTCAAACGAACTACATCGTTCACTAAGCTCACACGTTTCTCATCTTAACTGAGAAGCATTGGATGTTAGAGGACCCTGGCTTTGTAACAATTTCAAGCAGAGTTGAACTATATATGGTCCGTATGTATAGGAAACACCCTTCTTTTCTTCTGAGCACACTCACGTTTCCTGCGGTATTAGAGACTCTAGGAAGCAAGAGCGTGCTTCTTCCTCTAAAGCAGAGTGTGATCAATGGATGAGAACTCTGCTGTGTGATTCACTTCAGAAATGGAGTTAAATCCCAGGCTCTGAGTCTTCCTACAAGGAAGACTTCGATTCAAGTAAGGGGAGCAACTTTACAGCTCAAACGAACTACATCGTTCACGAAGCTCACACGTTTCTCATCTTAACTGAGAAGCATTGGATGTTAGAGGAACTTTCCTTTGTATCAATTTCAAGCAGAATATGGTCCGTATGTATTGGAAACAACGTTCTTTTCTTCAGAGCACACTCAGGTTTCCTGTGGTATTAGAGACTCTAGAAAGCAAGAGCGTGCTTCTTGCTCTAAAGCAGAGTGTGGTCCATGGATGAGGACTCCGCTGTGTGTTTCACTTCACAAATGGAGTTAAATCCCAGCCTCTGTGTCTTCCTACAAGCAAGACTTCGTTTCAAGTAAGGCCAGTCGCTTTTCAGCTCAAACAATCTACATCGTTCAAGAAGCTCATACGTTTCTCATCTTAACTGACAAGCATTGGATGTTAGAGGACCTTTGCTTTGTATCAATTTCAAGCAGAGTTGAACTAGATGTGGTCCGTATGATTAGGAAACACTGTTCTTTTTTTCTGAGCACACTCACGTAGCCTGCAGTATTAGAGACTCGAGAAAGCAAGAGCGTGCTTCTTGCTCTAAAGCAGAGTGTGATCAATGGATGAGAACTCTGCTGTGTGATTCACTTCAGAAATGGTGTTAAATCCCAGGCTCTGAGTCTTCCTACAAGGAAGACTTCGATTCAAGTAAGGGGAGTAACTTTACAGCTCAAACGATCTACATCGTTCACGAAGCTCACACGTTTCTCATCTTAACTGAGAAGCATTGGATGTTAGAGGACCTTGGCTTTGTATCAATTTCAAGCAGAGTTGAACTAGATATGGTCTGTATGTATAGGAAACACCGTTCTTTTCTTCTGAGCACACTCACGTATCCTGCAGTATTAGAGACTCTAGAAAGCAAGAGCGTGCTTCTTGCTCTAAAGCAGAGTGTGATTCATGGATGAGAACTCTGCTATGTATTTCACTTCACAAATGGAGTTAAATCCCAGCCTCTGTGTCTTCCTACAAGCAAGACTTCTTTTCAAGTAAGGGCAGTCACGTTTCAGATCAAATGAACTACATCGTTCAAGAAGCTCACACGTTTCACATCTTAACTGACAAGCATTGAATGTTAGAGGACCAGTGCTTTGTATCAGTTTCAGAAGCAGAGTTGGACTATATATGGTCAGTATGTGTAGGAAACTCCGATCGTTTGTTCTCAGCACACTCACGTTTCCTGCTGTCTTAGAGACTCTAGAAAGCAAAGGCGTGCTTCTTGCTCTAAAACAGAGTGTGATCAATGGATGAGAACTCTGCTGTGTGATTCACTTCAGAAATGGAGTTAAATCCCAGGCTCTGACTCTTCGTACAAGGAAGACTTCGATTCAAGTAAGGGCAGTTACTTTACAGCTCAAATGATCTACATCGTTCACGAAGCTCACACGTTTCTCATCTTAACCTAGAAGCATTGGATGTTAGAGGACCTTTGCTTTGTATCAATTTCAAGCAGAGTTGAACTAGATATGGTCCGTATGTATAGGAAACACCGTTCTTTTCTTCTGAGCACACTCACGTATCCTGCGGTATTAGAGACTCTAGAAAGCAAGAGGGTGCTTCTTGCTCTAAAGCAGAGTGTGATTCATGGATGAGAACTCTGCTATGTGTTTCACTTCACAAATGGAGTTAAATCCCAGCCTCTGTGTCTTCCTATAAGCAAGACTTCTTTTCAAGTAAGGGCAGTCACGTTTCAGATCAAATGAACTACATCGTTCAAGAAGCTCACACGTTTCCCATCTTAACTGACAAGCATTGAATGTTAGAGGACCAGTGCTTTGTATCAGTTTCAGAAGCAGAGTTGGACTATATATGGTCTGTATGTTTAGGAATCCCCGATCTTTTGTTCTCAGCACACTCACGTTTCCTGCTGCCTTAGAGACTCTAGAAAGCAAGAGCGTGCTTCTTCCTCTAAAGCAGAGTGTGATCAGTGGATGAGAACTCTGCTGTGTGATTCACTTCAGAAATGGAGTTAAATCCCAGGCTCTGAGTCTTCCTACAAGGAAGACTTCGATTCAAGTAAGGGGAGTAACTTTACAGCTCAAACGAACTACATCGTTCACGAAGCTCACACGTTTCTCATCTTAACTGAGAAGCATTGGATGTTAGAGGACCTTGGCTTTGTATCAATTTCAAGCAGAGTTGAACTAGATATGGTCCGTATGTATAGGAAACACCGTTCTTTTCTTCTGAGCACACTCACGTATCCTGCGGTATTAGAGACTCTAGAAAGCAAGAGCGTACTTCTTGCTCTAA
The DNA here is from genome assembly GCA_949786385.1 of Onychomys leucogaster. Lineage (NCBI taxonomy): Eukaryota > Metazoa > Chordata > Mammalia > Rodentia > Cricetidae > Onychomys > Onychomys leucogaster. The sequence goes on along the minus strand of CATKUP010000161.1, from coordinate 679,709 downwards.
AGCAGAGTGTGATTCATGGATGAGAACTCTGCTATGTGTTTCACTTCACAAATGGAGTTAAATCCCAGCCTCTGTGTCTTCCTACAAGCAAGACTTCGTTTCAAGTAAGGGCAGTCGCTTTTCAGCTCAAACGATCTACATCGTTCCCAAAGCTCACACATTTCTCATCTTAACTGACAAGCATTGGATGTTAGAGGACCTTTGCTTTGTATCAATTTCAAGCAGAGTTGAACTAGATGTGGTCCCTATGATTAGGAAACACCGTTCTTTTCTTCTGAGCACACTCACTTAGCCTGCATATTAGAGACTCTAGAAAGCAAGAGCGTGCTTCTTGCTCTAAAGCAGAGTGTGATTCATGGATGAGAACTCTGGTGTGTGTTTCACTTCACAAATGGAGTTAAATACCTGGCTCTGATTCTTCCTACAAGCAAGACTTCGTTTCAAGTAAGGGCAGTCACTTTTCAGCTCAAACGAACTACATCGTTCACTAAGCTCACACGTTTCTCATCTTAACTGAGAAGCATTGGATGTTAGAGGACCCTGGCTTTGTAACAATTTCAAGCAGAGTTGAACTATATATGGTCCGTATGTATAGGAAACACCCTTCTTTTCTTCTGAGCACACTCACGTTTCCTGCGGTATTAGAGACTCTAGGAAGCAAGAGCGTGCTTCTTCCTCTAAAGCAGAGTGTGATCAATGGATGAGAACTCTGCTGTGTGATTCACTTCAGAAATGGAGTTAAATCCCAGGCTCTGAGTCTTCCTACAAGGAAGACTTCGATTCAAGTAAGGGGAGCAACTTTACAGCTCAAACGAACTACATCGTTCACGAAGCTCACACGTTTCTCATCTTAACTGAGAAGCATTGGATGTTAGAGGAACTTTCCTTTGTATCAATTTCAAGCAGAATATGGTCCGTATGTATTGGAAACAACGTTCTTTTCTTCAGAGCACACTCAGGTTTCCTGTGGTATTAGAGACTCTAGAAAGCAAGAGCGTGCTTCTTGCTCTAAAGCAGAGTGTGGTCCATGGATGAGGACTCCGCTGTGTGTTTCACTTCACAAATGGAGTTAAATCCCAGCCTCTGTGTCTTCCTACAAGCAAGACTTCGTTTCAAGTAAGGCCAGTCGCTTTTCAGCTCAAACAATCTACATCGTTCAAGAAGCTCATACGTTTCTCATCTTAACTGACAAGCATTGGATGTTAGAGGACCTTTGCTTTGTATCAATTTCAAGCAGAGTTGAACTAGATGTCGTCCGTATGATTAGGAAACACTGTTCTTTTTTTCTGAGCACACTCACGTAGCCTGCAGTATTAGAGACTCGAGAAAGCAAGAGCGTGCTTCTTGCTCTAAAGCAGAGTGTGATCAATGGATGAGAACTCTGCTGTGTGATTCACTTCAGAAATGGTGTTAAATCCCAGGAACTGAGTCTTCCTACAAGGAAGACTTCGATTCAAGTAAGGGGAGTAACTTTACAGCTCAAACGATCTACATCGTTCACGAAGCTCACACGTTTCTCATCTTAACTGAGAAGCATTGGATGTTAGAGGACCTTGGCTTTGTATCAATTTCAAGCAGAGTTGAACTAGATATGGTCTGTATGTATAGGAAACACCGTTCTTTTCTTCTGAGCACACTCACGTATCCTGCAGTATTAGAGACTCTAGAAAGCAAGAGCGTGCTTCTTGCTCTAAAGCAGAGTGTGATTCATGGATGAGAACTCTGCTATGTATTTCACTTCACAAATGGAGTTAAATCCCAGCCTCTGTGTCTTCCTACAAGCAAGACTTCTTTTCAAGTAAGGGCAGTCACGTTTCAGATCAAATGAACTACATCGTTCAAGAAGCTCACACGTTTCACATCTTAACTGACAAGCATTGAATGTTAGAGGACCAGTGCTTTGTATCAGTTTCAGAAGCAGAGTTGGACTATATATGGTCAGTATGTGTAGGAAACTCCGATCGTTTGTTCTCAGCACACTCACGTTTCCTGCTGTCTTAGAGACTCTAGAAAGCAAAGGCGTGCTTCTTGCTCTAAAACAGAGTGTGATCAATGGATGAGAACTCTGCTGTGTGATTCACTTCAGAAATGGAGTTAAATCCCAGGCTCTGACTCTTCGTACAAGGAAGACTTCGATTCAAGTAAGGGCAGTTACTTTACAGCTCAAATGATCTACATCGTTCACGAAGCTCACACGTTTCTCATCTTAACCTAGAAGCATTGGATGTTAGAGGACCTTTGCTTTGTATCAATTTCAAGCAGAGTTGAACTAGATATGGTCCGTATGTATAGGAAACACCGTTCTTTTCTTCTGAGCACACTCACGTATCCTGCGGTATTAGAGACTCTAGAAAGCAAGAGGGTGCTTCTTGCTCTAAAGCAGAGTGTGATTCATGGATGAGAACTCTGCTATGTGTTTCACTTCACAAATGGAGTTAAATCCCAGCCTCTGTGTCTTCCTATAAGCAAGACTTCTTTTCAAGTAAGGGCAGTCACGTTTCAGATCAAATGAACTACATCGTTCAAGAAGCTCACACGTTTCCCATCTTAACTGACAAGCATTGAATGTTAGAGGACCAGTGCTTTGTATCAGTTTCAGAAGCAGAGTTGGACTATATATGGTCTGTATGTTTAGGAATCCCCGATCTTTTGTTCTCAGCACACTCACGTTTCCTGCTGCCTTAGAGACTCTAGAAAGCAAGAGCGTGCTTCTTCCTCTAAAGCAGAGTGTGATCAGTGGATGAGAACTCTGCTGTGTGATTCACTTCAGAAATGGAGTTAAATCCCAGGCTCTGAGTCTTCCTACAAGGAAGACTTCGATTCAAGTAAGGGGAGTAACTTTACAGCTCAAACGAACTACATCGTTCACGAAGCTCACACGTTTCTCATCTTAACTGAGAAGCATTGGATGTTAGAGGACCTTGGCTTTGTATCAATTTCAAGCAGAGTTGAACTAGATATGGTCCGTATGTATAGGAAACACCGTTCTTTTCTTCTGAGCACACTCACGTATCCTGCGTTATTAGAGAATCTAGAAAGCAAGAGCGTACTTCTTGCTCTAAAGCAGAGTGTGATTCATGGATGAGAACTCTGCTATGTGTTTCACTTCAGAAATGGAGTTAAATCCCAGGCTCTGACTCTTCGTACAAGGAAGACTTCGATTCAAGTAAGGGCAGTTACTTTACAGCTCAAATGAACTACATCGTTCACGAAGCTCACACGTTTCTCATCTTAACCTAGAAGCATTGGATGTTAGAGGACCTTTGCTTTGTATCAATTTCAAGCAGAGTTGAACTAGATATGGTCCGTATGTATAGGAAACACCGTTCTTTTCTTCTGAGTACACTCACGTAGCCTGCAGTATTAGAGACTCTAGAAAGCTAGAGCGTGCTTCATGCTCTAAAGCAGAGTGTGAATCATGGATGAGAACTCTGGTGTGTGTTTCACTTCAATAATGGAGTTAAATACCTGGCTCTGAGTCTTCCTACAAGGAAGACTTCGACTCAAGTAAGGGGAGTAACTTTACAGCTCAAACGAACTACATCATTCACGAAGCTCACAGGTTTCTCATCTTAACTGAGAAGCATTGGATGTTAGAGGACCTTTGCTTTGTATCAATTTCAAGCAGAGTTGAACTAGATGTGGTCCCTATGATTAGGAAACACCGTTCTTTCTTCTTAGCACACTCTCGTTTCTTGCTGTATTAGAGACTCTAGAAAGCAAGAGCGTGCTTCTTGCTCTAAGGCAGAGTGTGGACCATGGATGAGAATTCTACTATGTGTTTCACTTCACAAATGGAGTTAAATCCCAGCCTCTGTGTCTTCCTAGAAGCAAGACTTCGTTTCAAGTAAGTGCAGTCACTTTTCAGCTCAAAGGAACTACATCGTTCACGAAGCTCACACGTTTCCCATCTTAACTGACAAGAATTGAATGTTAGAGGACCAGAGCTTTGTATCAGTTTCAGAAACAGAGTTGAACTATATATGGTCTGTATGTTTAGGAAACCATGATCTTTTGTTCTCAGCACACTCACGTTTCCTGCTGTCTTAGAGACTCTAGAAAGCAAGAGTGTGCTTCTTCCTCTAAAGCAGAGTGTGATCAGTGGATGAGAACTCTGCTGTGTGATTCACTTCAGAAATGGAGTTAAATCCCAGGCTCTGATCTTCCTACAAGGAAGACTTCGATTCAAGTAAGGGGAGCAACTTTACAGCTCAAACGAACTACATCGTTCACGAAGCTCACACGTTTCTCATCTTAACTGAGAATCATTGGATGTTAGAGGAACTTTCCTTTGTATCAATTTCAAGCATAATATGGTCTGTATGTATTGGAAACACCGTTCTTTTCTTCAGAGCACACTCACCTTTCCTGTGGTATTAGAGACTCTAGAAAGCAAGAGCGTGCTTCTTGCTCTAAAGCAGAGTGTGGTCCATGGATGAGGACTCTGCTGTGTGTTTCACTTCACAAATGGAGTTAAATCCCAGCCTCTGTGTCTTCCTACAAGCAAGACTTCGTTTCAAGTAAGGCCTGTCGCTTTTCAGCTCAAACGATCTACATCGTTCACGAAGCTCACACGTTTGCTTTGTATCAATTTCAAGCAGAGTTGAACTAGATGTGGTCCGTATGATTAGGAAACACCGTTCTTTTCTTCTGAGCACACTCACGTATCCTGCAGTATTAGAGACTCTAGAAAGCAAGAGCGTGCTTCTTGCTCTAAAGCAGAGTGTGATCAATGGATGAGAACTCTGCTGTGTGATTCACTTCAGAAATGGTGTTAATTCACAGGCTCTGAGTCTTCCTACAAGGAAGACTTCGATTCAAGTAAGGGGAGTAATTTTACAGCTCAAAGGAACTACATCATTCACGAAGCTCACACATTTCTCATCTTAACTGAGAAGCATTGGATGTTAGAGGAACTTTCCTTTGTATCAATTTCAAGCAGAGTATGGTCCTTATGTATTGGAAACACCGTTCTTTTCTTCAGAGCACACTCACGTTTCCTGTGGTATTAGAGACTCTAGAAAGCAAGAGCGTGCTTCTTGCTCTAAAGCAGAGTGTGGTCCATGGATGAGGACTCTGCTGTGTGTTGCACTTCAAAAATGGAGTTAAATCCCAGCCTCTGTGTCTTCCTACAAGCAAGACTTCGTTTCAAGTAAGGGCAGTCGCTTTTCAGCTCAAACAATCTACATCGTTCAAGAAGCTCATATGTTTCTCATCTTAACTGATAAGCATTGGATGTTAGAGGACCTTTGCTTTGTATCAATTTCAAGCAGAGTTGAACTAGATGTGGTCCGTATGATTAGGAAACACTGTTCTTTTTTTCTGAGCACACTCACGTAGCCTGCAGTATTAGAGACTCGAGAAAGCAAGAGCGTGCTTCTTGCTCTAAAGCAGAGTGTGATCAATGGATGAGAACTCTGCTGTGTGATTCACTTCAGAAATGGTGTTAAATCCCAGGCTCTGAGTCTTCCTACAAGGAAGACTTCGATTCAAGTAAGGGGAGTAACTTTACAGCTCAAACGATCTACATCGTTCACGAAGCTCACACGTTTCTCATCTTAACTGAGAAGCATTGGATGTTAGAGGACCTTGGCTTTGTATCAATTTCAAGCAGAGTTGAACTAGATATGGTCTGTATGTATAGGAAACACCGTTCTTTTCTTCTGAGCACACTCACGTATCCTGCAGTATTAGAGACTCTAGAAAGCAAGAGCGTGCTTCTTGCTCTAAAGCAGAGTGTGATTCATGGATGAGAACTCTGCTATGTATTTCACTTCACAAATGGAGTTAAATCCCAGCCTCTGTGTCTTCCTACAAGCAAGACTTCTTTTCAAGTAAGGGCAGTCACGTTTCAGATCAAATGAACTACATCGTTCAAGAAGCTCACACGTTTCACATCTTAACTGACAAGCATTGAATGTTAGAGGACCAGTGCTTTGTATCAGTTTCAGAAGCAGAGTTGGACTATATATGGTCAGTATGTGTAGGAAACTCCGATCGTTTGTTCTCAGCACACTCACGTTTCCTGCTGTCTTAGAGACTCTAGAAAGCAAAGGCGTGCTTCTTGCTCTAAAACAGAGTGTGATCAATGGATGAGAACTCTGCTGTGTGATTCACTTCAGAAATGGAGTTAAATTCCAGGCTCTGACTCTTCGTACAAGGAAGACTTCGATTCAAGTAAGGGCAGTTACTTTACAGCTCAAATGAACTACATCGTTCACGAAGCTCACACGTTTCTCATCTTAACCTAGAAGCATTGGATATTAGAGGACCTTTGCTTTGTATCAATTTCAAGCAGAGTTGAACTAGATATGGTCCGTATGTATAGGAAACACCGTTCTTTTCTTCTGAGCACACTCACGTATCCTGCGGTATTAGAGACTCTAGAAAGCAAGAGGGTGCTTCTTGCTCTAAAGCAGAGTGTGATTCATGGATGAGAACTCTGCTATGTGTTTCACTTCACAAATGGAGTTAAATCCCAGCCTCTGTGTCTTCCTATAAGCAAGACTTCTTTTCAAGTAAGGGCAGTCACGTTTCAGATCAAATGAACTACATCGTTCAAGAAGCTCACACGTTTCCCATCTTAACTGACAAGCATTGAATGTTAGAGGACCAGTGCTTTGTATCAGTTTCAGAAGCAGAGTTGGACTAGATATGGTCCGTATGTGTCGGAAACACCGTTCTTTTGTTCTCAGCACACTCACGTTTCCTGCTGCCTTAGAGACTCTAGAAAGCAAGAGCGTGCTTCTTCCTCTAAAGCAGAGTGTGATCAGTGGATGAGAACTCTGCTGTGTGATTCACTTCAGAAATGGAGTTATATCCCAGGCTCTGAGTCTTCCTACAAGGAAGACTTCGTTTCAAGTAAGTGCAGTCACTTTTCAGCTCAAAGGAACTACATCGTTCACGAAGCTCACACGTTTCCCATCTTAACTGACAAGAATTGAATGTTAGAGGACCAGTGCTTTGTATCAGTTTCAGAAGCAGAGTTGGACTATATATGGTCAGTATGTGTACGAAACTCCCATCATTTGTTCTCAGCACACTCACGTTTCCTGCTGTCTTAGAGACTCTAGAAAGCAAAGGCATGCTTCTTGCTCTAAAACTGGGTGTGATCAATGGATGAGAACTCTGCTGTGTGATTCACTTCAGAAATGGAGTTAAATCCCAGGCTCTGACTCTTCGTACAAGGAAGACTTCGATTCAAGTAAGGGCAGTTACTTTACAGCTCAAATGAACTACATCGTTCGCGAAGCTCACACGTTTCTCATCTTAACCTAGAAGCATTGGATGTTAGAGGACCTTTGCTTTGTATCAATTTCAAGCAGAGTTGAACTAGATATGGTCCGTATGTATAGAAAACACCGTTCTTTTCTTCTGAGTACACTCACGTAGCCTGCAGTATTAGAGACTCTAGAAAGCTAGAGCGTGCTTCATGCTCTAAAGCAGAGTGTGAATCATGGATGAGAACTCTGGTGTGTGTTTCACTTCAAAAATGGAGTTAAATACCTGGCTCTGAGTCTTCCTACAAGGAAGACTTCGACTCAAGTAAGGGGAGTAACTTTACAGCTCAAACGAACTACATCATTCACGAAGCTCACAGGTTTCTCATCTTAACTGAGAAGCATTGGATGTTAGAGGACATTGGCTTTGTATCAATTTCAAGCAGAGTTGAACTAGATGTGGTCCCTATGATTAGGAAACACCGTTCTTTCTTCTTAGCACACTCTCGTTTCTTGCTGTATTAGAGACTCTAGAAAGCAAGAGCGTGCTTCTTGCTCTAAGGCAGAGTGTGGACCATGGATGAGAATTCTGCTATGTGTTTCACTTCACAAATGGAGTTAAATCCCAGCCTCTGTGTCTTCCTAGAAGCAAGACTTCGTTTCAAGTAAGGGCAGTCACTTTTCAGCTCAAAGGAACTACATCGTTCACGAAGCTCACACGTTTCCCATCTTAACTGACAAGAATTGAATGTTAGAGGACCAGAGCTTTGTATCAGTTTCAGAAACAGAGTTGAACTATATATCGTCTGTATGTTTAGGAAACCATGATCTTTTGTTCTCAGCACACTCACGTTTCCTGCTGTCTTAGAGACTCTAGAAAGCAAGAGTGTGCTTCTTCCTCTAAAGCAGAGTGTGATCAGTGGATGAGAACTCTGCTGTGTGATTCACTTCAGAAATGGAGTTAAATCCCAGGATCTGAGTCTTCCTACAAGGAAGACTTCGATTCAAGTAAGGGGAGCAACTTTACAGCTCAAACGAACTACATCGTTCACGAAGCTCACACGTTTCTCATCTTAACTGAGAAGCATTGGATGTTAGAGGAACTTTCCTTTGTATCAATTTCAAGCATAATATGGTCCGTATGTATTGGAAACACCGTTCTTTTCTTCAGAGCACACTCACCTTTCCTGTGGTATTAGAGACTCTAGAAAGCAAGAGCGTGCTTCTTGCTCTAAAGCAGAGTGTGGTCCATGGATGAGGACTCTGCTGTGTGTTTCACTTCACAAATGGAGTTAAATCCCAGCCTCTGTGTCTTCCTACAAGCAAGACTTCGTTTCAAGTAAGGCCTGTCGCTTTTCAGCTCAAACGATCTACATCGTTCACGAAGCTCACACGTTTCTCATCTTAACTGACAAGCATTGGATGTTAGAGGACATTTGCTTTGTATCAATTTCAAGCAGAGTTGAACTAGATGTGGTCCGTATGATTAGGAAACACCGTTCTTTTCTTCTGAGCACACTCACGTATCCTGCAGTATTAGAGACTCTAGAAAGCAAGAGCGTGCTTCTTGCTCTAAAGCAGAGTGTGATCAATGGATGAGAACTCTGCTGTGTGATTCACTTCAGAAATGGTGTTAATTCCCAGGCTCTGAGTCTTCCTACAAGGAAGACTTCGATTCAAGTAAGGGGAGTAATTTTACAGCTCAAAGGAACTACATCGTTCATGAAGCTCACACGTTTCACATCTTAACTGACAAGCATTGAATGTTAGAGGACCAGTGCTTTGTATCAGTTTCAGAAGCAGAGTTGGTCTATATATGGTCAGTATGTGTAGGAAACTCCCATCATTTGTTCTCAGCACACTCACGTTTCCTGCTGTCTTAGAGACTCTAGAAAGCAAAGGCATGCTTCTTGCTCAAAAACTGAGTGTGATCAATGGATGAGAACTCTGCTGTGTGATTCACTTCAGAAATGGAGTTAAATCCCAGGCTCTGACTCTTTGTACAAGGAAGACTTCGATTCAAGTAAGGGCAGTTACTTTACAGCTCAAATGAACTACATCGTTCACGAAGCTCACACGTTTCTCATCTTAACCTAGAAGCATTGGATTTTAGAGGACCTTTGCTTTGTATCAATTTCAAGCAGAGTTGAACTAGATATGGTCCGTATGTATAGGAAACACCGTTCTTTTCTTCTGAGCACACTCACGTATCTTGTGGTACTAGAGACTCTAGAAAGCAAGAGCGTGCTTCTTGCTCTAAAGCAGAGTGTGATTCATGGATGAGAACTCTGCTATGTGTTTCTCTTCACAAATGGAGTTAAATCCCAGCCTCTGTGAGTTCCTACAAGCAAGACTTCTTTTCAAGTAAGGGCAGTCACGTTTCAGATCAAATGAACTACATCGTTCACGAAGCTCACATGTTTCTCCTCTTAACTGAGAAGCATTGGTTGTTAGAGGAACTTTCCTTTGTATCAATTTCAAGCACAGTATGGTCAGTATGTATTGGAAACACCGTACTTTTCTTGAGAACACACTCACGTATCCTGTGGTATTAGAGACTCTAGAAAGCAAGAGCGTGCTTCTTGCTCTAAAGCAGAGTGTGGTCCATGGATGAGAACTATGCTGTGTGTTTCCCTGCAGAAATGGAGTTAAATCCCAGGCGCCGTGTTTTCCTACTAGAAAGACATCTTTGCAGGTTATGGCAGTCACTTTTCAGCTTAAATGCCCTACATTGTTTACAAAGCTCACACGTTTCACATCTTAACTGACAAGCATTGAATGTTAGAGGACCAGTGCTTTGTATCAGTTTCAGAAGCAGAGTTGGACTATATATGGTCAGTATGTGGAGGAAACCCAGATCATTTGTTCTCAGCACACTCACGTTTCCTGATGTCTTAGAGACTCTAGAAAGCAAGAGCGTGCTTCTTCCTCTAAAGGAGAGTGTGATCATTGGATGAGAACTCTGCTGTGTGATTCACTTCAGAAATGGAGTTAAATCCCAGCCTCTGTGTCTTCCTAGAAGCAAGACTTCGTTTCAAGTAAGTGCAGTCACTTTTCAGCTCAAAGGAACTACATCGTTCACGAAGCTCACACGTTTCCCATCTTAACTGACAAGAATTGAATGTTAGAGGACCAGTGCTTTGTATCAGTTTCAGAAACAGAGTTGAACTATATATGGTCTGTATGTTTAGGAAAACCTGATCTTTTGTTCTCAGCACACTCCCGTTTCCTGCTGTCTTAGAGACTCTAGAAAGCAAGAGCGTGCTTCTTCCTCTAAAGCAGAGTGTGATCAGTGGATGAGAACTCTGCTGTGTGATTCACTTCAGAAATGGAGTTAAATCCCAGGCTCTGAGTCTTCCTACAAGGAAGACTTCGATTCAAGTAAGGGGAGTAACTTTACAGCTCAAACGAACTACATCGTTCACGAAGCTGACACGTTTCTCAACTTAACTGAGAAATATTGGATGTTAGAGGAACTTTCCTTTGTATCAATTTCAAGCAGAATTGGTCCGTATGTATTGGAAACACAGTTCTTTTCTTCAGAGCACACTCACGTTTCCTGTGGTATTAGAGACTCTAGAAAGCAAGAGCGTGCTTCTTGCTCTAAAGCAGAGTGTGGTCCATGGATGAGGACTCCGCTGTGTGTTTCACTTCACAAATGGAGTTAAATCCCAGCCTCTGTGTCTTCCTACAAGCAAGACTTCGTTTCAAGTAAGGCCTGTCGCTTTTCAGCTCAAACAATCTACATGGATCATGAAGCTCATACGTTTCTCATCTTAACTGACAAGCATTGGATGTTAGAGGACCTTTGCTTTGTATCAATTTCAAGCAGAGTTGAACTAGATGTTGTCCGTATGATTAGGAAACACCGTTCTTTTCTTCTGAGCACACTCACGTAGCCTGCAGTATTAGAGACTCTAGAAAGCAAGAGCGTGCTTCTTGCTCTAAAGCAGAGTGTGATCAATGGATGAGAACTCTGCTGTGTGATTCACTTCAGAAATGGTGTTAAATCCCAGGCTCTGAGTCTTCCTACAAGGAAGACTTCGATTCAAGTAAGGGGAGTAACTTACAGCTCAAACGAACTACATCGTTCACGAAGCTCACACGTTTCTCATCTTTACTGAGAAGCATTGGATGTTAGAGGACCTTGGCTTTGTATCAATTTCAAGCAGAGTTGAACTAGATATGGTCCGTATGTTTTTGAAACACCGTTCTTTTCTTCTGAGCACACTCACATATCCTGCGGTATTAGAGACTCTAGAAAGCAAGAGCGTACTTCTTGCTCTAAAGCAGAGTGTGATTCATGGATGAGAACTCTGCTATGTATTTCACTTCACAAATGGAGTTAAATCCCAGCCTCTGTGTCTTCCTACAAGCAAGACTTCTTTTCAAGTAAGGGCAGTCACGTTTCAGATCAAATGAACTACATCGTTCAAGAAGCTCACACGTTTCACATCTTAACTGACAAGCATTGAATGTTAGAGGACCAGTGCTTTGTATCAGTTTCAGAAGCAGAGTTGGACTATATATGGTCAGTATGTGTAGGAAACTCCGATCGTTTGTTCTCAGCACACTCACGTTTCCTGCTGTCTTAGAGACTCTAGAAAGCAAAGGCGTGCTTCTTGCTCTAAAACAGAGTGTGATCAATGGATGAGAACTCTGCTGTGTGATTCACTTCAGAAATGGAGTTAAATTCCAGGCTCTGACTCTTCGTACAAGGAAGACTTCGATTCAAGTAAGGGCAGTTACTTTACAGCTCAAATGAACTACATCGTTCACGAAGCTCACACGTTTCTCATCTTAACCTAGAAGCATTGGATATTAGAGGACCTTTGCTTTGTATCAATTTCAAGCAGAGTTGAACTAGATATGGTCCGTATGTATAGGAAACACCGTTCTTTTCTTCTGAGCACACTCACGTATCCTGCGGTATTAGAGACTCTAGAAAGCAAGAGGGTGCTTCTTGCTCTAAAGCAGAGTGTGATTCATGGATGAGAACTCTGCTATGTGTTTCACTTCACAAATGGAGTTAAATCCCAGCCTCTGTGTCTTCCTATAAGCAAGACTTCTTTTCAAGTAAGGGCAGTCACGTTTCAGATCAAATGAACTACATCGTTCAAGAAGCTCACACGTTTCCCATCTTAACTGACAAGCATTGAATGTTAGAGGACCAGTGCTTTGTATCAGTTTCAGAAGCAGAGTTGGACTAGATATGGTCCGTATGTGTCGGAAACACCGTTCTTTTGTTCTCAGCACACTCACGTTTCCTGCTGCCTTAGAGACTCTAGAAAGCAAGAGCGTGCTTCTTCCTCTAAAGCAGAGTGTGATCAGTGGATGAGAACTCTGCTGTGTGATTCACTTCAGAAATGGAGTTATATCCCAGGCTCTGAGTCTTCCTACAAGGAAGACTTCGTTTCAAGTAAGTGCAGTCACTTTTCAGCTCAAAGGAACTACATCGTTCACGAAGCTCACACGTTTCCCATCTTAACTGACAAGAATTGAATGTTAGAGGACCAGTGCTTTGTATCAGTTTCAGAAGCAGAGTTGGACTATATATGGTCAGTATGTGTACGAAACTCCCATCATTTGTTCTCAGCACACTCACGTTTCCTGCTGTCTTAGAGACTCTAGAAAGCAAAGGCATGCTTCTTGCTCTAAAACTGGGTGTGATCAATGGATGAGAACTCTGCTGTGTGATTCACTTCAGAAATGGAGTTAAATCCCAGGCTCTGACTCTTCGTACAAGGAAGACTTCGATTCAAGTAAGGGCAGTTACTTTACAGCTCAAATGAACTACATCGTTCGCGAAGCTCACACGTTTCTCATCTTAACCTAGAAGCATTGGATGTTAGAGGACCTTTGCTTTGTATCAATTTCAAGCAGAGTTGAACTAGATATGGTCCGTATGTATAGAAAACACCGTTCTTTTCTTCTGAGTACACTCACGTAGCCTGCAGTATTAGAGACTCTAGAAAGCTAGAGCGTGCTTCATGCTCTAAAGCAGAGTGTGAATCATGGATGAGAACTCTGGTGTGTGTTTCACTTCAAAAATGGAGTTAAATACCTGGCTCTGAGTCTTCCTACAAGGAAGACTTCGACTCAAGTAAGGGGAGTAACTTTACAGCTCAAACGAACTACATCATTCACGAAGCTCACAGGTTTCTCATCTTAACTGAGAAGCATTGGATGTTAGAGGACATTGGCTTTGTATCAATTTCAAGCAGAGTTGAACTAGATGTGGTCCCTATGATTAGGAAACACCGTTCTTTCTTCTTAGCACACTCTCGTTTCTTGCTGTATTAGAGACTCTAGAAAGCAAGAGCGTGCTTCTTGCTCTAAGGCAGAGTGTGGACCATGGATGAGAATTCTGCTATGTGTTTCACTTCACAAATGGAGTTAAATCCCAGCCTCTGTGTCTTCCTAGAAGCAAGACTTCGTTTCAAGTAAGGGCAGTCACTTTTCAGCTCAAAGGAACTACATCGTTCACGAAGCTCACACGTTTCCCATCTTAACTGACAAGAATTGAATGTTAGAGGACCAGAGCTTTGTATCAGTTTCAGAAACAGAGTTGAACTATATATCGTCTGTATGTTTAGGAAACCATGATCTTTTGTTCTCAGCACACTCACGTTTCCTGCTGTCTTAGAGACTCTAGAAAGCAAGAGTGTGCTTCTTCCTCTAAAGCAGAGTGTGATCAGTGGATGAGAACTCTGCTGTGTGATTCACTTCAGAAATGGAGTTAAATCCCAGGATCTGAGTCTTCCTACAAGGAAGACTTCGATTCAAGTAAGGGGAGCAACTTTACAGCTCAAACGAACTACATCGTTCACGAAGCTCACACGTTTCTCATCTTAACTGAGAAGCATTGGATGTTAGAGGAACTTTCCTTTGTATCAATTTCAAGCATAATATGGTCCGTATGTATTGGAAACACCGTTCTTTTCTTCAGAGCACACTCACCTTTCCTGTGGTATTAGAGACTCTAGAAAGCAAGAGCGTGCTTCTTGCTCTAAAGCAGAGTGTGGTCCATGGATGAGGACTCTGCTGTGTGTTTCACTTCACAAATGGAGTTAAATCCCAGCCTCTGTGTCTTCCTACAAGCAAGACTTCGTTTCAAGTAAGGCCTGTCGCTTTTCAGCTCAAACGATCTACATCGTTCACGAAGCTCACACGTTTCTCATCTTAACTGACAAGCATTGGATGTTAGAGGACATTTGCTTTGTATCAATTTCAAGCAGAGTTGAACTAGATGTGGTCCGTATGATTAGGAAACACCGTTCTTTTCTTCTGAGCACACTCACGTATCCTGCAGTATTAGAGACTCTAGAAAGCAAGAGCGTGCTTCTTGCTCTAAAGCAGAGTGTGATCAATGGATGAGAACTCTGCTGTGTGATTCACTTCAGAAATGGTGTTAATTCCCAGGCTCTGAGTCTTCCTACAAGGAAGACTTCGATTCAAGTAAGGGGAGTAATTTTACAGCTCAAAGGAACTACATCGTTCATGAAGCTCACACGTTTCACATCTTAACTGACAAGCATTGAATGTTAGAGGACCAGTGCTTTGTATCAGTTTCAGAAGCAGAGTTGGACTATATATGGTCAGTATGTGTAGGAAACTCCCATCATTTGTTCTCAGCACACTCACGTTTCCTGCTGTCTTAGAGACTCTAGAAAGCAAAGGCATGCTTCTTGCTCAAAAACTGAGTGTGATCAATGGATGAGAACTCTGCTGTGTGATTCACTTCAGAAATGGAGTTAAATCCCAGGCTCTGACTCTTCGTACAAGGAAGACTTCGATTCAAGTAAGGGCAGTTACTTTACAGCTCAAATGAACTACATCGTTCACGAAGCTCACACGTTTCTCATCTTAACCTAGAAGCATTGGATTTTAGAGGACCTTTGCTTTGTATCAATTTCAAGCAGAGTTGAACTAGATATGGTCCGTATGTATAGGAAACACCGTTCTTTTCTTCTGAGCACACTCACGTATCTTGTGGTACTAGAGACTCTAGAAAGCAAGAGCGTGCTTCTTGCTCTAAAGCAGAGTGTGATTCATGGATGAGAACTCTGCTATGTGTTTCACTTCACAAATGGAGTTAAATCCCAGCCTCTGTGAGTTCCTACAAGCAAGACTTCTTTTCAAGTAAGGGCAGTCACGTTTCAGATCAAATGAACTACATCGTTCACGAAGCTCACATGTTTCTCCTCTTAACTGAGAAGCATTGGTTGTTAGAGGAACTTTCCTTTGTATCAATTTCAAGCACAGTATGGTCAGTATGTATTGGAAACACCGTACTTTTCTTGAGAACACACTCACGTATCCTGTGGTATTAGAGACTCTAGAAAGCAAGAGCGTGCTTCTTGCTCTAAAGCAGAGTGTGGTCCATGGATGAGAACTATGCTGTGTGTTTCCCTGCAGAAATGGAGTTAAATCCCAGGCGCCGTGTTTTCCTACTAGAAAGACATCTTTGCAGGTTATGGCAGTCACTTTTCAGCTTAAACGCCCTACATTGTTTACAAAGCTCACACGTTTCACATCTTAACTGACAAGCATTGAATGTTAGAGGACCAGTGCTTTGTATCAGTTTCAGAAGCAGAGTTGGACTATATATGGTCAGTATGTGGAGGAAACCCAGATCATTTGTTCTCAGCACACTCACGTTTCCTGATGTCTTAGAGACTCTAGAAAGCAAGAGCGTGCTTCTTCCTCTAAAGGAGAGTGTGATCATTGGATGAGAACTCTGCTGTGTGATTCACTTCAGAAATGGAGTTAAATCCCAGCCTCTGTGTCTTCCTAGAAGCAAGACTTCGTTTCAAGTAAGTGCAGTCACTTTTCAGCTCAAAGGAACTACATCGTTCACGAAGCTCACACGTTTCCCATCTTAACTGACAAGAATTGAATGTTAGAGGACCAGTGCTTTGTATCAGTTTCAGAAACAGAGTTGAACTATATATGGTCTGTATGTTTAGGAAAATCTGATCTTTGGTTCTCAGCACACTCCCGTTTCCTGCTGTCTTAGAGACTCTAGAAAGCAAGAGCGTGCTTCTTCCTCTAAAGCAGAGTGTGATCAGTGGATGAGAACTCTGCTGTGTGATTCACTTCAGAAATGGAGTTAAATCCCAGGCTCTGAGTCTTCCTACAAGGAAGACTTCGATTCAAGTAAGGGGAGTAACTTTACAGCTCAAACGAACTACATCGTTCACGAAGCTCACACGTTTCTCAACTTAACTGAGAAATATTGGATGTTAGAGGAACTTTCCTTTGTATCAATTTCAAGCAGAATTGGTCCGTATGTATTGGAAACACAGTTCTTTTCTTCAGAGCACACTCACGTTTCCTGTGGTATTAGAGACTCTAGAAAGCAAGAGCGTGCTTCTTGCTCTAAAGCAGAGTGTGGTCCATGGATGAGGACTCCGCTGTGTGTTTCACTTCACAAATGGAGTTAAATCCCAGCCTCTGTGTCTTCCTACAAGCAAGACTTCGTTTCAAGTAAGGCCAGTCGCTTTTCAGCTCAAACAATCTACATGGATCATGAAGCTCATACGTTTCTCATCTTAACTGACAAGCATTGGATGTTAGAGGACCTTTGCTTTGTATCAATTTCAAGCAGAGTTGAACTAGATGTTGTCCGTATGATTAGGAAACACCGTTCTTTTCTTCTGAGCACACTCACGTAGCCTGCAGTATTAGAGACTCTAGAAAGCAAGAGCGTGCTTCTTGATCTAAAGCAGAGTGTGATCAATGGATGAGAACTCTGCTGTGTGATTCACTTCAGAAATGGTGTTAAATCCCAGGCTCTGAGTCTTCCTACAAGGAAGACTTCGATTCAAGTAAGGGGAGTAACTTACAGCTCAAACGAACTACATCGTTCACGAAGCTCACACGTTTCTCATCTTTACTGAGAAGCATTGGATGTTAGAGGACCTTGGCTTTGTATCAATTTCAAGCAGAGTTGAACTAGATATGGTCCGTATGTTTTTGAAACACCGTTCTTTTCTTCTGAGCACACTCACATATCCTGCGGTATTAGAGACTCTAGAAAGCAAGAGCGTACCTTTCTTGCTCTAAAGCAGAGTGTGATTCATGGATGAGAACTCTGCTATGTATTTCACTTCACAAATGGAGTTAAATCCCAGCCTCTGTGTCTTCCTACAAGCAAGACTTCTTTTCAAGTAAGGGCAGTCACGTTTCAGATCAAATGAACTACATCGTTCAAGAAGCTCACACGTTTCACATCTTAACTGACAAGCATTGAATGTTAGAGGACCAGTGCTTTGTATCAGTTTCAGAAGCAGAGTTGGACTATATATGGTCAGTATGTGTAGGAAACTACGATCGTTTGTTCTCAGCACACTCACGTTTCCTGCTGTCTTAGAGACTCTAGAAAGCAAAGGCGTGCTTCTTGCTGTAAAACAGAGTGTGATCAATGGATGAGAACTCTGCTGTGTGATTCACTTCAGAAATGGAGTTAAATCCAAGGCTCTGAGTCTTCCTACAAAGAAGACTTCGAATCAAGTAAGGGGAGTAACTTTACAGCTCAAACGAACTACATCATTCACGAAGCTCACAGGTTTCTCATCTTAACTGAGAAGCATTGGATGTTAGAGGACCTTGGCTTTGTATCAATTTCAAGCAGAGTTGAACTAGATGTGGTCCCTATGATTAGGAAACACCGTTCTTTTCTTCTTAGCACACTCACGTTTCTTGCTGTATTAGAGACTCTAGAAAGCAAGAGCGTGCTTCTTGCTCTAAGGCAGAGTGTGGACCATGGATGAGAATTCTGCTATGTGTTTCACTTCACAAATGGAGTTAAATCCCAGCCTCTGTGTCTTCCTAGAAGCAAGACTTCGTTTCAAGTAAGTGCAGTCACTGTTCAGCTCAAAGGAACTACATCGTTCACGAAGCTCACACGTTTCCCATCTTAACTGACAAGAATTGAATGTTAGAGGACCAGAGCTTTGTATCAGTTTCAGAAACAGAGTTGAACTATATATGGTCTGTATGTTTAGGAAACCATGATCTTTTGTTCTCAGCACACTCACGTTTCCTGCTGTCTTAGAGACTCTAGAAAGCAAGAGCGTGCTTCTTCCTCTAAAGCAGAGTGTGATCAGTGGATGAGAACTCTGCTGTGTGATTCACTTCAGAAATGGAGTTAAATCCCAGGCTCTGAGTCTTCCTACAAGGAAGACTTCGATTCAAGTAAGGGGAGCAACTTTACAGCTAAAACGAACTACATCGTTCACGAAGCTCACACGTTTCTCATCTTAACTGAGAAGCATTGGATGTTAGAGGAACTTTCCTTTGTATCAATTTCAAGCAGAATATGGTCAATATGTATTGGAAACACCGTTCTTTTCTTCAGAGCACACTCACCTTTCCTGTGGTATTAGAGACTCTAGAAAGCAAGAGGGTGCTTCTTGCTCTAAAGCAGAGTGTGGTCCATGGATGAGGACTCTGCTGTGTGTTTCACTTCACAAATGGAGTTAAATCCCAGCCTCTGTGTCTTCCTACAAGCAAGACTTCGTTTCAAGTAAGGCCTGTCGCTTTTCAGCTCAAACGATCTACATCGTTCACGAAGCTCACACGTTTCTCATCTTAACTGACAAGCATTGGATGTTAGAGGACATTTGCTTTGTATCAATTTCAAGCAGAGTTGAACTAGATGTGGTCCGTATGAGTAGGAAACACCGTTCTTTTCTTCTGAGCACACTCACGTATCCTGCAGTATTAGAGACTCTAGAAAGCAAGAGCGTGCTTCTTGCTCTAAAGCAGGGTGTGATCAATGGATGAGAACTCTGCTGTGTGATTCACTTCAGAAATGGTGTTAAATCCAAGGCTCTGAGTCTTCCTACAAGGAAGACTCGATTCAAGTAAGGGGAGTAATTTTACAACTCAAAGGAACTACATCGTTCACGAAGCTCACACATTTCTCATCTTAACTGAGAAGCATTGGATGTTAGAGGACCTTTGCTTTGTATCAATTTCAAGCAGAGTATGGTCCTTATGTATTGGAAACACCGTTCTTTTCTTCAGAGCACACTCAAGTTTCCTGTGGTATTAGAGACTCTAGAAAGCAAGAGCGTGCTTCTTGCTCTAAAGCAGAGTGTGGTCCATGGATGAGGACTCTGCTGTGTGTTTCACTTCAAAAATGGAGTTAAATCCCAGCCTCTGTGTCTTCCTACAAGCAAGACTTCGTTTCAAGTAAGGTCAGTCGCTTTTCAGCTCAAACGATCTACATCGTTCACAAAGCTCACACATTTCTCATCTTAACTGACAAGCATTGGATGTTAGAGGACCTTTGCTTTGTATCAATTTCAAGCAGAGTTGAACTAGATGTGGTCCCCTATGATTAGGAAACACCGTTCTTTTCTTCTGAGCACACTCACTTAGCCTGCATATTAGAGACTCTAGAAAGCAAGAGCGTGCTTCTTGCTCTAAAGCAGAGTGTGATTCATGGATGAGAACTCTGGTGTGTGTTTCACTTCACAAATGGAGTTAAATACCTGGCTCTGATTCTTCCTACAAGCAAGACTTCGTTTCAAGTAAGGGCAGTCACTTTTCAGCTCAAACGAACTACATCGTTCACTAAGCTCACACGTTTCTCTTCTTAACTGAGAAGCATTGGATGATAGAGGACCCTGGCTTTGTAACAATTTCAAGCAGAGTTGAACTATATATGGTCCGTATGTATAGGAAACACCCTTCTTTTCTTCTGAGCACACTCACGTTTCCTGCGGTATTAGAGACTCTAGGAAGCAAGAGCGTGCTTCTTCCTCTAAAGCAGAGTGTGATCAATGGATGAGAACTCTGCTGTGTGATTCACTTCAGAAATGGAGTTAAATCCCAGGCTCTGAGTCTTCCTACAAGGAAGACTTCGATTCAAGTAAGGGGAGCAACTCTACAGCTCAAACGAACTACATCGTTCACGAAGCTCACACGTTTCTCATCTTAACTGAGAAGCATTGGATGTTAGAGGAACTTTCCTTTGTATCAATTTCAAGCAGAATATGGTCCGTATGTATTGGAAACACCGTTCTTTTCTTCAGAGCACACTCAGGTTTCCTGTGGTATTAGAGACTCTAGAAAGCAATAGCGTGCTTCTTGCTCTAAAGCAGAGTGTGATTCATGGATGAGAACTCTGCTATGTATTTCACTTCACAAATGGAGTTAAATCCCAGCCTCTGTGTCTTCCTACAAGCAAGACTTCTTTTCAAGTAAGGGCAGTCACGTTTCAGATCAAATGAACTACATCCTTCATGAAGCTCACACGTTTCACATCTTAACTGACAAGCATTGAATGTTAGAGGACCAGTGCTTTGTATCAGTTTCAGAAGCAGATTTGGACTATATATGGTCAGTATGTGTAGGAAACTCTGATCGTTTGTTCTCAGCACACTCACATTTTCTGCTGTCTTAGAGACTCTAGAAAGCAAAGGCGGGCTTCTTGCTCTAAAACAGAGTGTGATCAATGGATGAGAACTCTGCTGTGTGATTCACTTCAGAAATGGAGTTAAATCCCAGGCTCTGACTCTTCGTACAAGGAAGACTTCGATTCAAGTAAGGGCAGTTACTTTACAGCTCAAATGAACTACATCGTTCACGAAGCTCACACGTTTCTCATCTTAACCTAGAAGCATTGGATGTTAGAGGACCTTTGCTTTGTATCAATTTCAAGCAGAGTTGAACTAGATATGGTCCGTATGTATACGAAACACCGTTCTTTTCTTCTGAGCACACTCACGTATCCTGCGGTATTAGAGACTCTAGAAAGCAAGAGGGTGCTTCTTGCTCTAAAGCAGAGTGTGATTCATGGATGAGAACTCTGCTATGTGTTTCACTTCACAAATGGAGTTAAATCCCAGCCTCTGTGTCTTCCTATAAGCAAGACTTCTTTTCAAGTAAGGGCAGTCACGTTTCAGATCAAATGAACTACATCGTTCAAGAAGCTCACACGTTTCCCATCTTAACTGACAAGCATTGAATGTTAGAGGACCAGTGCTTTGTATCAGTTTCAGAAGCAGAGTTGGACTATATATGGTCTGTATGTTTAGGAAACCCCGATCTTTTGTTCTCAGCACACTCACGTTTCCTGCTGCCTTAGAGACTCTAGAAAGCAAGAGCGTGCTTCTTCCTCTAAAGCAGAGTGTGATCAGTGGATGAGAACTCTGCTGTGTGATTCACTTCAGAAATGGAGTTAAATCCCAGGCTCTGAGTCTTCCTACAAGGAAGACTTCGATTCAAGTAAGGGGAGTAACTTTACAGCTCAAACGAACTACATCGTTCACGAAGCTCACACGTTTCTCATCTTAACTGAGAAGCATTGGATGTTAGAGGACCTTGGCTTTGTATCAATTTCAAGCAGAGTGGAACTAGATATGGTCCGTATGTATAGGAAACACCGTTCTTTTCTTCTGAGCACACTCACGTATCCTGCGGTATTAGAGACTCTAGAAAGCAAGAGCGTACTTCTTGCTCTAAAGCAGAGTGTGATTCATGGATGAGAACTCTGCTATGTGTTTCACTTCACAAATGGAGTTAAATCCCAGCCTCTGTGTCTTCCTAGAAGCAAGACTTCGTTTCAAGTAAGTGCAGTCACTTTTCAGCTCAAAGGAAATACATCGTTCACGAAGCTCACACGTTTCCCATCTTAACTGACACGAATTGAATGTTAGAGGACCAGTGCTTTGTATCAGTTTCAGAAGCAGAGTTGGACTATATATGGTCAGTATGTGTAGAAAACTCCCATCATTTGTTCTCAGCACACTCACGTTTCCTGCTGTCTTAGAGACTCTAGAAAGCAAAGGCATGCTTCTTGCTCTAAAACTGAGTGTGATCAATGGATGAGAACTCTGCTGTGTGATTCACTTCAGAAATGGAGTTAAATCCCAGGCTCTGACTCTTCGTACAAGGAAGACTTCGATTCAAGTAAGGGCAGTTACTTTACAGCTCAAATGAACTACATTGTTCACGAAGCTCACACGTTTCTCATCTTAACCTAGAAGCATTGGATGTTAGAGGACCTTTGCTTTGTGTCAATTTCAAGCAGAGTTGAACTAGATATGGTCCGTATGTATAGGAAACACCGTTCTTTTCTTCTGAGTACACTCACGTAGCCTGCAGTATTAGAGACTCTAGAAAGCTAGAGCCTGCTTCATGCTCTAAAGCAGAGTGTGAATCATGGATGAGAACTCTGGTGTGTGTTTCACTTCACAAATGGAGTTAAATACCTGGCTCTGAGTCTTCCTACAAGGAAGACTTCGACTCAAGTAAGGGGAGTAACTTTACAGCTCAAACGAACTACATCATTCCCGAAGCTCACAGGTTTCTCATCTTAACTGAGAAGCATTGGATGTTAGAGGACCTTTGCTTTGTATCAATTTCAAGCAGAGTTGAACTAGATGTGGTCCCTATGATTAGGAAACACCGTTCTTTCTTCTTAGCCCACTCTCGTTTCTTGCTGTATTAGAGACTCTAGAAAGCAAGAGCGTGCTTCTTGCTCTAAGGCAGAGTGTGGACCATGGATGAGAATTCTGCTATGTGTTTCACTTCACAAATGGAGTTAAATCCCAGCCTCTGTGTCTTCCTAGAAGCAAGACTTCGTTTCAAGTAAGTGCAGTCACTTTTCAGCTCAAAGGAACTACATCGTTCACGAAGCTCACATGTTTCCAATCTTAACTGACAAGAATTGAATGTTAGAGGACCAGAGCTTTGTATCAGTTTCAGAAACAGAGTTGAACTATATATGGTCTGTATGTTTAGGAAACCATGATCTTTTGTTCTCAGCACACTCACGTTTCCTGCTGTCTTAGAGACTCTAGAAAGCAAGAGTGTGCTTCTTCCTCTAAAGCAGAGTGTGATCAGTGGATGAGAACTCTGCTGTGTGATTCACTTCAGAAATGGAGTTAAATCCCAGGCTCTGAGTCTTCCTACAAGGAAGACTTCGATTCAAGTAAGGGGAGCAACTTTACAGCTCAAACGAACTACATCGTTCACGAAGCTCACACGTTTCTCATCTTAACTGAGAATCATTGGATGTTAGAGGAACTTTCCTTTGTATCAATTTCAAGCATAATATGTTCCGTATGTATTGGAAACACCGTTCTTTTCTTCAGAGCACACTCACCTTTCCTGTGGTATTAGAGACTCTAGAAAGCAAGAGCGTGCTTCTTGCTCTAAAGCAGAGTGTGGTCCATGGATGAGGACTCTGCTGTGTGTTTCACTTCACAAATGGAGTTAAATCCCAGCCTCTGTGTCTTCCTACAAGCAAGACTTCGTTTCAAGTAAGGCCTGTCGCTTTTCAGCTCAAACGATCTACATCGTTCACGAAGCTCACACGTTTCTCATCTTAACTGACAAGCATTGGATGTTAGAGGACATTTGCTTGGTATCAATTTCAAGCAGAGTTGAACTAGATGTGGTCCGTATGATTAGGAAACACCGTTCTTTTCTTCTGAGCACACTCACGTATCCTGCAGTATTAGAGACTCTAGAAAGCAAGAGCGTGCTTCTTGCTCTAAAGCAGAGTGTGATCAATGGATGAGAACTCTGCTGTGTGATTCACTTCAGAAATGGTGTTAATTCCCAGGCTCTGAGTCTTCCTACAAGGAAGACTTCGATTCAAGTAAGGGGAGTAATTTTACAGCTCAAAGGAACTACATCGTTCACGAAGCTCACACATTTCTCATCTTAACTGAGAAGCATTGGATGTTAGAGGACCTTGGCTTTGTATCAATTTCAAGCAGAGTTGAACTAGATATGGTCCGTATGTATTGGAAACACCGTTCTTTTCTTCTGAGCACACTCACATATCCTGCGGTATTAGAGACTCTAGAAAGCAAGAGCGTGCTTCTTGCTCTAAAGCAGAGTGTGATTCATGGATGAGAACTCTGCTATGTATTTCACTTCACAAATGGAGTTAAATCCCAGCCTCTGTGTCTTCCTACAAGCAAGACTTCTTTTCAAGTAAGGGCAGTCACGTTTCAGATCAAATGAACTACATCGTTCAAGAAGCTCACACGTTTCACATCTTAACTGACAAGCATTGAATGTTAGAGGACCAGTGCTTTGTATCAGTTTCAAAAGCAGAGTTGGACTATATATGGTCAGTATGTGTAGGAAACTACGATCGTTTGTTCTCAGCACACTCACGTTTCCTGCTGTCTTAGAGACTCTAGAAAGCAAAGGCGTGCTTCTTGCTGTAAAACAGAGTGTGATCAATGGATGAGAACTCTGCTGTGTGATTCACTTCAGAAATGGAGTTAAATCCAAGGCTCTGAGTCTTCCTACAAAGAAGACTTCGATTCAAGTAAGGGCAGTTACTTTACAGCTCAAATGAACTACATCGTTCACGAAGCTCACACGTTTCTCATCTTAACCTAGAAGCATTGGATGTTAGAGGAACTTTGCATTGTATCAATTTCAAGCAGAGTTGAACTAGATGTGGTCCTTATGATTAGGAAACACCGTTCTTTTCTTCTGAGTACACTCACGTAGCCTGCAGTATTAGAGACTCTAGAAAGCTAGAGCGTGCTTCATGCTCCAAAGCAGAGTGTGAATCATGGATGAGAACTCTGGTGTGTGTTTCACTTCACAAATGGAGTTAAATACCTGGCTCTGAGTCTTCCTACAAGGAAGACTTCGATTCAAGTAAGGGGAGTAACTTTACAGCTCAAACGAACTACATCATTCACGAAGCTCACAGGTTTCTCATCTTAACTGAAAAGCATTGGATGTTAGAGGACCTTGGCTTTGTATCAATTTCAAGCAGAGTTGAACTAGATGTGGTCCCTATGATTAGGAAACACCGTTCTTTTCTTCTTAGCACACTCACGTTTCTTGCTGTATTAGAGACTCTAGAAAGCAAGAGCGTGCTTCTTGCTCTAAGGCAGAGTGTGGACCATGGATGAGAATTCTGCTATGTGTTTCACTTCACAAATGGAGTTAAATCCCAGCCTCTGTGTCTTCCTAGCAGCAAGACTTCGTTTCAAGTAAGTGCAGTCACTTTTCAGCTCAAAGGAACTACATCGTTCACGAAGCTCACACGTTTCCCATCTTAACTGACAAGAATTGAATGTTAGAGGACCAGAGCTTTGTATCAGTTTCAGAAACAGAGTTGAACTATATATGGTCTGTATGTTTAGGAAACCATGATCTTTTGTTCTCAGCACACTCACGTTTCCTGCTGTCTTAAAGACTCTAGAAAGCAAGAGCGTGCTTCTTCCTCTAAAGCAGAGTGTGATCAGTGGATGAGAACTCTGCTGTGTGATTCACTTCAGAAATGGAGTTAAATCCCTGGCTCTGAGTCTTCCTACAAGGAAGACTTCGATTCAAGTAAGGGGAGCAACTTTACAGCTAAAACGAACTACATCGTTCACGAAGCTCACACGTTTCTCATCTTAACTGAGAAGCATTGGATGTTAGAGGAACTTTCCTTTGTATCAATTTCAAGCAGAATATGGTCCGTATGTATTGGAAACACCGTTCTTTTCTTCAGAGCACACTCACCTTTCCTGTGGTATTAGAGACTCTAGAAAGCAAGAGCGTGCTTCTTGCTCTAAAGCAGAGTGTGGTCCATGGATGAGGACTCTGCTGTGTGTTTCACTTCACAAATGGAGTTAAATCCCAGCCTCTGTGTCTTCCTACAAGCAAGACTTCGTTTCAAGTAAGGCCTGTCGCTTTTCAGCTCAAACGATCTACATCGTTCACGAAGCTCACACGTTTCTCATCTTAACTGACAAGCATTGGATGTTAGAGGACATTTGCTTTGTATCAATTTCAAGCAGAGTTGAACTAGATGTGGTCCGTATGAGTAGGAAACACCGTTCTTTTCTTCTGAGCACACTCACGTATCCTGCAGTATTAGAGACTCTAGAAAGCAAGAGCGTGCTTCTTGCTCTAAAGCAGAGTGTGATCAATGGATGAGAACTCTGCTGTGTGATTCACTTCAGAAATGGTGTTAATTCCCAGGCTCTGAGTCTTCCTACAAGGAAGACTTCGATTCAAGTAAGGGGAGTAATTTTACAGCTCAAAGGAACTACATCATTCACGAAGCTCACACATTTCTCATCTTAACTGAGAAGCATTGGATGTTAGAGGAACTTTCCTTTGTATCAATTTCAAGCAGAGTATGGTCGTTATGTATTGGAAACACCGTTCTTTTCTTCAGAGCACACTCAAGTTTCCTGTGGTATTAGAGACTCTAGAAAGCAAGAGCGTGCTTCTTGCTCTAAAGCAGAGTGTGGTCCATGGATGAGGACTCTGCTGTGTGTTTCACTTCAAAAATGGAGTTAAATCCCAGCCTCTGTGTCTTCCTACAAGCAAGACTTCGTTTCAAGTAAGGGCAGTCGCTTTTCAGCTCAAACGATCTACATCGTTCACAAAGCTCACACATTTCTCATCTTAACTGACAAGCATTGGATGTTAGAGGACCTTTGCTTTGTATCAATTTCAAGCAGAGTTGAACTAGATGTGGTCCCTATGATTAGGAAACACCGTTCTTTTCTTCTGAGCACACTCACTTAGCCTGCATATTAGAGACTCTAGAAAGCAAGAGCGTGCTTCTTGCTCTAAAGCAGAGTGTGATTCATGGATGAGAACTCTGGTGTGTGTTTCACTTCACAAATGGAGTTAAATACCTGGCTCTGATTCTTCCTACAAGCAAGACTTCGTTTCAAGTAAGGGCAGTCACTTTTCAGCTCAAACGAACTACATAGTTCACTAAGCTCACACGTTTCTCATCTTAACTGAGAAGCATTGGATGTTAGAGGACCCTGGCTTTGTAACAATTTCAAGCAGAGTTGAACTATATATGGTCCGTATGTATAGGAAACACCCTTCTTTTCTTCTGAGCACACTCACGTTTCCTGCGGTATTAGAGACTCTAGGAAGCAAGAGCGTGCTTCTTCCTCTAAAGCAGAGTGTGATCAATGGATGAGAACTCTGCTGTGTGATTCACTTCAGAAATGGAGTTAAATCCCAGGCTCTGAGTCTTCCTACAAGGAAGACTTCGATTCAAGTAAGGGGAGCAACTTTACAGCTCAAACGAACTACATCGTTCACGAAGCTCACACGTTTCTCATCTTAACTGAGAAGCATTGGATGTTAGAGGAACTTTCCTTTGTATCAATTTCAAGCAGAATATGGTCCGTATGTATTGGAAACACCGTTCTTTTCTTCAGAGCACACTCAGGTTTCCTGTGGTATTAGAGACTCTAGAAAGCAATAGCGTGCTTCTTGCTCTAAAGCAGAGTGTGGTCCATGGATGAGGACTCCGCTGTGTGTTTCACTTCACAAATGGAGTTAAATCCCAGCCTCTGTGTCTTCCTACAAGCAAGACTTCGTTTCAAGTAAGGCCAGTCGCTTTTCAGCTCAAACAATCTACATCGTTCAAGAAGCTCATACGTTTCTCATCTTAACTGACAAGCATTGGATGTTAGAGGACCTTTGCTTTGTATCAATTTCAAGCAGAGTTGAACTAGATGTGGTCCGTATGATTATGAAACACTGTTCTTTTTTTCTGAGCACACTCACGTAGCCTGCAGTATTAGAGACTCGAGAAAGCAAGAGCGTGCTTCTTGCTCTAAAGCAGAGTGTGATCAATGGATGAGAACTCTGCTGTGTGATTCACTTCAGAAATGGTGTTAAATCCCAGGCTCTGAGTCTTCCTACAAGGAAGACTTCGATTCAAGTAAGGGGAGTAACTTTACAGCTCAAACAATCTACATCGTTCAAGAAGCTCATACGTTTCTCATCTTAACTGAGAAGCATTGGATGTTAGAGGACCTTGGCTTTGTATCAATTTCAAGCAGAGTTGAACTAGATATGGTCTGTAAGTATAGGAAACACCGTTCTTTTCTTCTGAGCACACTCACGTATCCTGCAGTATTAGAGACTCTAGAAAGCAAGAGCGTGCTTCTTGCTCTAAAGCAGAGTGTGATTCATGGATGAGAACTCTGCTATGTATTTCACTTCACAAATGGAGTTAAATCCCAGCCTCTGTGTCTTCCTACAAGCAAGACTTCTTTTCAAGTAAGGGCAGTCACGTTTCAGATCAAATGAACTACATCTTTCAAGAAGCTCACACGTTTCACATCTTAACTGACAAGCATTGAATGTTAGAGGACCAGTGCTTTGTATCAGTTTCAGAAGCAGAGTTGGACTATATATGGTCAGTATGTGTAGGAAACTCCGATCGTTTGTTCTCAGCACACTCACGTTTCCTGCTGTCTTAGAGACTCTAGAAAGCAAAGGCGTGCTTCTTGCTCTAAAACAGAGTGTGATCAATGGATGAGAACTCTGCTGTGTGATTCACTTCAGAAATGGAGTTAAATCCCAGGCTCTGACTCTTCGTACAAGGAAGACTTCGATTCAAGTAAGGGCAGTTACTTTACAGCTCAAATGAACTACATCGTTCACGAAGCTCACACGTTTCTCATCTTAACCTAGAAGCATTGGATGTTAGAGGACCTTTGCTTTGTATCAATTTCAAGCAGAGTTGAACTAGATATGGTCCGTATGTATAGGAAACACCGTTCTTTTCTTCTGAGCACACTCACGTATCCTGCGGTATTAGAGACTCTAGAAAGCAAGAGGGTGCTTCTTGCTCTAAAGCAGAGTGTGATTCATGGATGAGAACTCTGCTATGTGTTTCACTTCACAAATGGAGTTAAATCCCAGCCTCTGTGTCTTCCTAGAAGCAAGACTTCTTTTCAAGTAAGGGCAGTCACGTTTCAGATCAAATGAACTACATCGTTCAAGAAGCTCACACGTTTCCCATCTTAACTGACAAGCATTGAATGTTAGAGGACCAGTGCTTTGTATCAGTTTCAGAAGCAGAGTTGGACTATATATGGTCTGTATGTTTAGGAAACCCCGATCTTTTGTTCTCAGCACACTCACGTTTCCTGCTGCCTTAGAGACTCTAGAAAGCAAGAGCGTGCTTCTTCCTCTAAAGCAGAGTGTGATCAGTGGATGAGAACTCTGCTGTGTGATTCACATCAGAAATGGAGTTAAATCCCAGGCTCTGAGTCTTCCTACAAGGAAGACTTCGATTCAAGTAAGGGGAGTAACTTTACAGCTCAAACGAACTACATCGTTCACGAAGCTCACACGTTTCTCATCTTAACTGAGAAGCATTGGATGTTAGAGGACCTTGGCTTTGTATCAATTTCAAGCAGAGTTGAACTAGATATGGTCCGTATGTATAGGAAACACCGTTCTTTTCTTCTGAGCACACTCACGTATCCTGCGGTATTAGAGACTCTAGAAAGCTAGAGCGTGCTTCATGCTCTAAAGCAGAGTGTGAATCATGGATGAGAACTCTGGTGTGTGTTTCACTTCAAAAATGGAGTTAAATACCTGGCTCTGAGTCTTCCTACAAGGAAGACTTCGACTCAAGTAAGGGGAGTAACTTTACAGCTCAAACGAACTACATCATTCACGAAGCTCACAGGTTTCTCATCTTAACTGAGAAGCATTGGATGTTAGAGGACCTTTGCTTTGTATCAATTTCAAGCAGAGTTGAACTAGATGTGGTCCCTATGATTAGGAAACACCGTGCTTTCTTCTTAGCCCACTCTCGTTTCTTGCTGTATTAGAGACTCTAGAAAGCAAGAGCGTGCTTCTTGCTCTAAGGCAGAGTGTGGACCATGGATGAGAATTCTGCTATGTGTTTCACTTCACAAATGGAGTTAAATCCCAGCCTCTAAGTCTTCCTAGAAGCAAGACTTCGTTTCAAGTAAGTGCAGTCACTTTTCAGCTCAAAGGAACTACATTGTTCACGAAGCTCACACGTTTCCAATCTTAACTGACAAGAATTGAATGTTAGAGGACCAGAGCTTTGTATCAGTTTCAGAAACAGAGTTGAACTATATATGGTCTGTATGTTTAGGAAACCATGATCTTTTGTTCTCAGCACACTCACGTTTCCTGCTGTCTTAGAGACTCTAGAAAGCAAGAGTGTGCTTCTTCCTCTAAAGCAGAGTGTGATCAGTGGATGAGAACTCTGCTGTGTGATTCACTTCAGAAATGGAGTTAAATCCCAGGCTCTGAGTCTTCCTACAAGGAAGACTTCGATTCAAGTAAGGGGAGCAACTTTACAGCTCAAACGAACTACATCGTTCACGAAGCTCACACGTTTCTCATCTTAACTGAGAATCATTGGATGTTAGAGGAACTTTCCTTTGTATCAATTTCAAGCATAATATGGTCCGTATGTATTGGAAACACCGTTCTTTTCTTCAGAGCACACTCACCTTTCCTGTGGTATTAGAGACTCTAGAAAGCAAGAGCGTGCTTCTTGCTCTAAAGCAGAGTGTGGTCCATGGATGAGGACTCTGCTGTGTGTTTCACTTCACAAATGGAGTTAAATCCCAGCCTCTGTGTCTTCCTACAAGCAAGACTTCGTTTCAAGTAAGGCCTGTCGCTTTTCAGCTCAAACGATCTACATCGTTCACGAAGCTCACACGTTTCTCATCTTAACTGACAAGCATTGGATGTTAGAGGACATTTGCTTTGTATCAATTTCAAGCAGAGTTGAACTAGATGTGGTCCGTATGATTAGGAAACACCGTTCTTTTCTTCTGAGCACACTCACGTATCCTGCAGTATTAGAGACTCTAGAAAGCAAGAGCATGCTTCTTGCTCTAAAGCAGAGTGTGATCAATGGATGAGAACTCTGCTGTGTGATTCACTTCAGAAATGGTGTTAATTCCCAGGCTCTGAGTCTTCCTACAAGGAAGACTTCGATTCAAGTAAGGGGAGTAATTTTACAGCTCAAAGGAACTACATCGTTCACGAAGCTCACACATTTCTCATCTTAACTGAGAAGCATTGGATGTTAGAGGAACTTTCCTTTGTATCAATTTCAAGCAGAGTATGGTCCGTATGTATTGGAAACACCGTTCTTTTCTTCAGAGCACACTCACGTTTCCTGTGGTATTAGAGACTCTAGAAAGCAAGAGCGTGCTTCTTGCTCTAAAGCAGAGTGTGGTCCATGGATGAGGACTCTGCTGTGTGTTTCACTTCAAAAATGGAGTTAAATCCCAGCCTCTGTGTCTTCCTACAAGCAAGACTTCGTTTCAAGTAAGGGCAGTCGCTTTACAGCTCAAACGATCTACATCGTTCACAAAGCTCACACATTTCTCATCTTAACTGACAAGCATTGGATGTTAGAGGACCTTTGCTTTGTATCAATTTCAAGCAGAGTTGAACTAGATGTGGTCCCTATGATTAGGAAACACCGTTCTTTTCTTCTGAGCACACTCACTTAGCCTGCATATTAGAGACTCTAGAAAGCAAGAGCGTGCTTCTTGCTCTAAAGCAGAGTGTGATCAATGGATGAGAACTCTGCTGTGTGATTCACTTCAGAAATGGTGTTAAATCCCAGGCTCTGAGTCTTCCTACAAGGAAGACTTCGATTCAAGTAAGGGGAGTAACTTTAAGCTCAAACGATCTACATCGTTCACGAAGCTCACACGTTTCTCATCTTAACTGAGAAGCATTGGATGTTAGAGGACCTTGGCTTTGTATCAATTTCAAGCAGAGTTGAACTAGATATGGTCCGTATGTATAGGAAACACCGTTCTTTTCTTCTGAGCACACTCACGTATCCTGCAGTATTAGAGACTCTAGAAAGAAAGAGCGTGCTTCTTGCTCTAAAGCAGAGTGTGATTCATGGATGAGAACTCTGCTATGTATTTCACTTCACAAATGGAGTTAAATCCCAGCCTCTGTGTCTTCCTACAAGCAAGACTTCTTTTGAAGTAAGGGCAGTCACGTTTCAGATCAAATGAACTACATCGTTCAAGAAGCTCATACGTTACACATCTTAACTGACAAGCATTGAATGTTAGAGGACCAGTGCTTTGTATCAGTTTCAGAAGCAGAGTTGGACTATATATGGTCAGTATGTGTAGGAAACTCCGATCATTTGTTCTCAGCACACTCACGTTTCCTGCTGTCTTAGAGACTCTAGAAAGCAAAGGCGTGCTTCTTGCTCTAAAACAGAGTGTGATCAATGGATGAGAACTCTGCTGTGTGATTCACTTCAGAAATGGAGTTAAATCCCAGGCTCTGACTCTTCGTACAAGGAAGACTTCGATTCAAGTAAGGGCAGTTACTTTACAGCTCAAATGAACTACATCGTTCACGAAGCTCACACGTTTCTCATCTTAACTGAGAAGCATTGGATGTTAGAGGAACTTTCCTTTGTATCAATTTCAAGAAGAATATGGTCCGTATGTATTGGAAACACCGTTCTTTTCTTCAGAGCACACTCAGGTTTCCTGTGGTATTAGAGATTCTAGAAAGCAAGAGCGTGCTTCTTGCTCTAAAGCAGAGTGTGGTCCATGTCTGAGGACTCCGCTGTGTGTTTCACTTCACAAATGGAGTTAAATCCCAGCCTCTGTGTCTTCCTATAAGCAAGACTTCTTTTCAAGTAAGGGCAGTCACGTTTCAGATAAAATGAACTACATCGTTCAAGAAGCTCACACGTTTCCCATCTTAACTGACAAGCATTGAATGTTAGAGGACCAGTGCTTTGTATCAGTTTCAGAAGCAGAGTTGGACTATATATGGTCTGTATATTTAGGAAACCCCGATCGTTTGTTCTCAGCACACTCACGTTTCCTGCTGCCTTAGAGACTCTAGAAAGCAAGAGCGTGCTTCTTCCTCTAAAGCAGAGTGTGATCAGTGGATGAGAACTCTGCTGTGTGATTCACTTCAGAAATGGAGTTAAATCCCAGGCTCTGAGTCTTCCTACAAGGAAGACTTCGAATCAAGTAAGGGGAGTAACTTTACAGCTCAAACGAACTACATCGTTCACGAAGCTCACACGTTTCTCATCTTATCTGAGAAGCATTGGATGTTAGAGGACCTTGGCTTTGTATCAATTTCAAGCAGAGTTGAACTAGATATGGTCCGTATGTATAGGAAACACCGTTCTTTTCTTCTGAGCACACTCACGTATCCTGCGGTATTAGAGACTCTAGAAAGCAAGAGCGTACTTCTTGCTCTAAAGCAGAGTGTGATTCATGGATGAGAACTCTGCTATGTGTTTCACTTCACAAATGGAGTTAAATCCCAGCCTCTGTTTCTTCCTACAAGCAAGACTTCTTTTCAAGTAAGGGCAGTCACGTTTCAGATCAAATGAACTACATCGTTCATGAAGCTCACACGTTTCACATCTTAACTGACAAGCATTGAATGTTAGAGGACCAGTGCTTTGTATCAGTTTCAGAAGCAGAGTTGGACTATATATGGTCAGTATGTGTAGGAAACTCCCATCATTTGTTCTCAGCACACTCACGTTTCCTGCTGTCTTAGAGACTCTAGAAAGCAAAGGCATGCTTCTTCCTCTAAAACTGAGTGTGATCAATGGATGAGAACTCTGCTGTGTGATTCACTTCAGAAATGGAGTTAAATCCCAGGCTCTGACTCTTCGTACAAGGAAGACTTCGATTCAAGTAAGGGCAGTTACTTTACAGCTCAAATGAACTACATTGTTCACGAAGCTCACACGTTTCTCATCTTAACCTAGAAGCATTGGATGTTAGAGGACCTTTGCTTTGTGTCAATTTCAAGCAGAGTTGAACTAGATATGGTCCGTATGTATAGGAAACACCGTTCTTTTCTTCTGAGTACACTCACGTAGCCTGCACTATTAGAGACTCTAGAAAGCTAGAGCCTGCTTCATGCTCTAAAGCAGAGTGTGAATCATGGATGAGAACTCTGGTGTGTGTTTCACTTCACAAATGGAGTTAAATACCTGGCTCTGAGTCTTCCTACAAGGAAGACTTCGACTCAAGTAAGGGGAGTAACTTTACAGCTCAAACGAACTACATCATTCCCGAAGCTCACAGGTTTCTCATCTTAACTGAGAAGCATTGGATGTTAGAGGACCTTTGCTTTGTATCAATTTCAAGCAGAGTTGAACTAGATGTGGTCCCTATGATTAGGAAACACCGTTCTTTCTTCTTAGCCCACTCTCGTTTCTTGCTGTATTAGAGACTCTAGAAAGCAAGAGCGTGCTTCTTGCTCTAAGGCAGAGTGTGGACCATGGATGAGAATTCTGCTATGTGTTTCACTTCAAAAATGGAGTTAAATCCCAGCCTCTGTGTCTTCCTAGAAGCAAGACTTCGTTTCAAGTAAGTGCAGTCACTTTTCAGCTCAAAGGAACTACATCGTTCACGAAGCTCACATGTTTCCAATCTTAACTGACAAGAATTGAATGTTAGAGGACCAGAGCTTTGTATCAGTTTCAGAAACAGAGTTGAACTATATATGGTCTGTATGTTTAGGAAACCATGATCTTTTGTTCTCAGCACACTCACGTTTCCTGCTGTCTTAGAGACTCTAGAAAGCAAGAGTGTGCTTCTTCCTCTAAAGCAGAGTGTGATCAGTGGATGAGAACTCTGCTGTGTGATTCACTTCAGAAATGGAGTTAAATCCCAGGCTCTGAGTCTTCCTACAAGGAAGACTTCGATTCAAGTAAGGGGAGCAACTTTACAGCTCAAACGAACTACATCGTTCACGAAGCTCACACGTTTCTCATCTTAACTGAGAATCATTGGATGTTAGAGGAACTTTCCTTTGTATCAATTTCAAGCATAATATGTTCCGTATGTATTGGAAACAGCGTTCTTTTCTTCAGAGCACACTCACCTTTCCTGTGGTATTAGAGACTCTAGAAAGCAAGAGCGTGCTTCTTGCTCTAAAGCAGAGTGTGGTCCATGGATGAGGACTCTGCTGTGTGTTTCACTTCACAAATGGAGTTAAATCCCAGCCTCTGTGTCTTCCTACAAGCAAGACTTCGTTTCAAGTAAGGCCTGTCGCTTTTCAGCTCAAACGATCTACATCGTTCACGAAGCTCACACGTTTCTCATCTTAACTGACAAGCATTGGATGTTAGAGGACATTTGCTTGGTATCAATTTCAAGCAGAGTTGAACTAGATGTGGTCCGTATGATTAGGAAACACCGTTCTTTTCTTCTGAGCACACTCACGTATCCTGCAGTATTAGAGACTCTAGAAAGCAAGAGCGTGCTTCTTGCTCTAAAGCAGAGTGTGATCAATGGATGAGAACTCTGCTGTGTGATTCACTTCAGAAATGGTGTTAATTCCCAGGCTCTGAGTCTTCCTACAAGGAAGACTTCGATTCAAGTAAGGGGAGTAATTTTACAGCTCAAAGGAACTACATCGTTCACGAAGCTCACACATTTCTCATCTTAACTGAGAAGCATTGGATGTTAGAGGACCTTGGCTTTGTATCAATTTCAAGCAGAGTTGAACTAGATATGGTCCGTATGTATTGGAAACACCGTTCTTTTCTTCTGAGCACACTCACATATCCTGCGGTATTAGAGACTCTAGAAAGCAAGAGCGTGCTTCTTGCTCTAAAGCAGAGTGTGATTCATGGATGAGAACTCTGCTATGTATTTCACTTCACAAATGGAGTTAAATCCCAGCCTCTGTGTCTTCCTACAAGCAAGACTTCTTTTCAAGTAAGGGCAGTCACGTTTCAGATCAAATGAACTACATCGTTCAAGAAGCTCACACGTTTCACATCTTAACTGACAAGCATTGAATGTTAGAGGACCAGTGCTTTGTATCAGTTTCAGAAGCAGAGTTGGACTATATATGGTCAGTATGTGTAGGAAACTACGATCGTTTGTTCTCAGCACACTCACGTTTCCTGCTGTCTTAGAGACTCTAGAAAGCAAAGGCGTGCTTCTTGCTGTAAAACAGAGTGTGATCAATGGATGAGAACTCTGCTGTGTGATTCACTTCAGAAATGGAGTTAAATCCAAGGCTCTGAGTCTTCCTACAAAGAAGACTTCGATTCAAGTAAGGGCAGTTACTTTACAGCTCAAATGAACTACATCGTTCACGAAGCTCACACGTTTCTCATCTTAACCTAGAAGCATTGGATGTTAGAGGAACTTTGCATTGTATCAATTTCAAGCAGAGTTGAACTAGATGTGGTCCTTATGATTAGGAAACACCGTTCTTTTCTTCTGAGTACACTCACGTAGCCTGCAGTATTAGAGACTCTAGAAAGCTAGAGCGTGCTTCATGCTCCAAAGCAGAGTGTGAATCATGGATGAGAACTCTGGTGTGTGTTTCACTTCACAAATGGAGTTAAATACCTGGCTCTGAGTCTTCCTACAAGGAAGACTTCGATTCAAGTAAGGGGAGTAACTTTACAGCTCAAACGAACTACATCATTCACGAAGCTCACAGGTTTCTCATCTTAACTGAGAAGCATTGGATGTTAGAGGACCTTGGCTTTGTATCAATTTCAAGCAGAGTTGAACTAGATGTGGTCCCTATGATTAGGAAACACCGTTCTTTTCTTCTTAGCACACTCACGTTTCTTGCTGTATTAGAGACTCTAGAAAGCAAGAGCGTGCTTCTTGCTCTAAGGCAGAGTGTGGACCATGGATGAGAATTCTGCTATGTGTTTCACTTCACAAATGGAGTTAAATCCCAGCCTCTGTGTCTTCCTAGCAGCAAGACTTCGTTTCAAGTAAGTGCAGTCACTTTTCAGCTCAAAGGAACTACATCGTTCACGAAGCTCACACGTTTCCCATCTTAACTGACAAGAATTGAATGTTAGAGGACCAGAGCTTTGTATCAATTTCAAGCAGAGTTGAACTAGATGTGGTCCGTATGAGTAGGAAACACCGTTCTTTTCTTCTGAGCACACTCACGTTTCCTGCTGTCTTAAAGACTCTAGAAAGCAAGAGCGTGCTTCTTGCTCTAAAGCAGAGTGTGATCAATGGATGAGAACTCTGCTGTGTGATTCACTTCAGAAATGGTGTTAATTCCCAGGCTCTGAGTCTTCCTACAAGGAAGACTTCGATTCAAGTAAGGGGAGTAATTTTACAGCTCAAAGGAACTACATCATTCACGAAGATCACACATTTCTCATCTTAACTGAGAAGCATTGGATGTTAGAGGAACTTTCCTTTGTATCAATTTCAAGCAGAGTATGGTCCTTATGTATTGGAAACACCGTTCTTTTCTTCAGAGCACACTCAAGTTTCCTGTGGTATTAGAGACTCTAGAAAGCAAGAGCGTGCTTCTTGCTCTAAAGCAGAGTGTGGTCCATGGATGAGGACTCTGCTGTGTGTTTCACTTCAAAAATGGAGTTAAATCCCAGCCTCTGTGTCTTCCTACAAGCAAGACTTCGTTTCAAGTAAGGGCAGTCGCTTTTCAGCTCAAACGATCTACATCGTTCACAAAGCTCACACATTTCTCATCTTAACTGACAAGCATTGGATGTTAGAGGACCTTTGCTTTGTATCAATTTCAAGCAGAGTTGAACTAGATGTGGTCCCTATGATTAGGAAACACCGTTCTTTTCTTCTGAGCACACTCACTTAGCCTGCATATTAGAGACTCTAGAAAGCAAGAGCGTGCTTCTTGCTCTAAAGCAGAGTGTGATTCATGGATGAGAACTCTGGTGTGTGTTTCACTTCACAAATGGAGTTAAATACCTGGCTCTGATTCTTCCTACAAGCAAGACTTCGTTTCAAGTAAGGGCAGTCACTTTTCAGCTCAAACGAACTACATCGTTCACTAAGCTCACACGTTTCTCATCTTAACTGAGAAGCATTGGATGTTAGAGGACCCTGGCTTTGTAACAATTTCAAGCAGAGTTGAACTATATATGGTCCGTATGTATAGGAAACACCCTTCTTTTCTTCTGAGCACACTCACATTTCCTGCGGTATTAGAGACTCTAGGAAGCAAGAGCGTGCTTCTTCCTCTAAAGCAGAGTGTGATCAATGGATGAGAACTCTGCTGTGTGATTCACTTCAGAAATGGAGTTAAATCCCAGGCTCTGAGTCTTCCTACAAGGAAGACTTCGATTCAAGTAAGGGGAGCAACTTTACAGCTCAAACGAACTACATCGTTCACGAAGCTCACACGTTTCTCATCTTAACTGAGAAGCATTGGATGTTAGAGGAACTTTCCTTTGTATCAATTTCAAGCAGAATATGGTCCGTATGTATTGGAAACACCGTTCTTTTCTTCAGAGCACACTCAGGTTTCCTGTGGTATTAGAGACTCTAGAAAGCAATAGCGTGCTTCTTGCTCTAAAGCAGAGTGTGGTCCATGGATGAGGACTCCGCTGTGTGTTTCACTTCACAAATGGAGTTAAATCCCAGCCTCTGTGTCTTCCTACAAGCAAGACTTCGTTTCAAGTAAGGCCAGTCGCTTTTCAGCTCAAACAATCTACATCGTTCAAGAAGCTCATACGTTTCTCATCTTAACTGACAAGCATTGGATGTTAGAGGACCTTTGCTTTGTATCAATTTCAAGCAGAGTTGAACTAGATGTGGTCCGTATGATTAGGAAACACTGTTCTTTTTTTCTGAGCACACTCACGTAGCCTGCAGTATTAGAGACTCGAGAAAGCAAGAGCGTGCTTCTTGCTCTAAAGCAGAGTGTGATCAATGGATGAGAACTCTGCTGTGTGATTCACTTCAGAAATGGTGTTAAATCCCAGGCTCTGAGTCTTCCTACAAGGAAGACTTCGATTCAAGTAAGGGGAGTAACTTTACAGCTCAAACGATCTACATCGTTCACGAAGCTCACACGTTTCTCATCTTAACTGAGAAGCATTGGATGTTAGAGGACCTTGGCTTTGTATCAATTTCAAGCAGAGTTGAACTAGATATGGTCTGTAAGTATAGGAAACACCGTTCTTTTCTTCTGAGCACACTCACGTATCCTGCAGTATTAGAGACTCTAGAAGCAAGAGCGTGCTTCTTGCTCTAAAGCAGAGTGTGATTCATGGATGAGAACTCTGCTATGTATTTCACTTCACAAATGGAGTTAAATCCCAGCCTCTGTGTCTTCCTACAAGCAAGACTTCTTTTCAAGTAAGGCCTGTCGCTTTTCAGCTCAAATGAACTACATCGTTCAAGAAGCTCACACGTTTCACATCTTAACTGACAAGCATTGAATGTTAGAGGACCAGTGCTTTGTATCAGTTTCAGAAGCAGAGTTGGACTATATATGGTCAGTATGTGTAGGAAACTCCGATCGTTTGTTCTCAGCACACTCACGTTTCCTGCTGTCTTAGAGACTCTAGAAAGCAAAGGCGTGCTTCTTGCTCTAAAACAGAGTGTGATCAATGGATGAGAACTCTGCTGTGTGATTCACTTCAGAAATGGAGTTAAATCCCAGGCTCTGACTCTTCGTACAAGGAAGACTTCGATTCAAGTAAGGGCAGTTACTTTACAGCTCAAATGAACTACATCGTTCACGAAGCTCACACGTTTCTCATCTTAACCTAGAAGCATTGGATGTTAGAGGACCTTTGCTTTGTATCAATTTCAAGCAGAGTTGAACTAGATATGGTCCGTATGTATAGGAAACACCGTTCTTTTCTTCTGAGCACACTCACGTATCCTGCGGTATTAGAGATTCTAGAAAGCAAGAGGGTGCTTCTTGCTCTAAAGCAGAGTGTGATTCATGGATGAGAACTCTGCTATGTGTTTCACTTCACAAATGGAGTTAAATCCCAGCCTCTGTGTCTTCCTAGAAGCAAGACTTCTTTTCAAGTAAGGGCAGTCACGTTTCAGATCAAATGAACTACATCGTTCAAGAAGCTCACACGTTTCCCATCTTAACTGACAAGCATTGAATGTTAGAGGACCAGTGCTTTGTATCAGTTTCAGAAGCAGAGTTGGACTATATATGGTCTGTATGTTTAGGAAACCCCGATCTTTTGTTCTCAGCACACTCACGTTTCCTGCTGCCTTAGAGACTCTAGAAAGCAAGAGCGTGCTTCTTCCTCTAAAGCAGAGTGTGATCAGTGGATGAGAACTCTGCTGTGTGATTCACTTCAGAAATGGAGTTAAATCCCAGGCTCTGAGTCTTCCTACAAGGAAGACTTCGATTCAAGTAAGGGGAGTAACTTTACAGCTCAAACGAACTACATCGTTCACGAAGCTCACACGTTTCTCATCTTAACTGAGAAGCATTGGATGTTAGAGGACCTTGGCTTTGTATCAATTTCAAGCAGAGTTGAACTAGATATGGTCCGTATGTATAGGAAACACCGTTCTTTTCTTCTGAGCACACTCACGTATCCTGCGGTATTAGAGACTCTAGAAAGCTAGAGCGTGCTTCTCTGCTCTAAAGCAGAGTGTGAATCATGGATGAGAACTCTGGTGTGTGTTTCACTTCAAAAATGGAGTTAAATACCTGGCTCTGAGTCTTCCTACAAGGAAGACTTCGACTCAAGTAAGGGGAGTAACTTTACAGCTCAAACGAACTACATCATTCACGAAGCTCACAGGTTTCTCATCTTAACTGAGAAGCATTGGATGTTAGAGGACCTTTGCTTTGTATCAATTTCAAGCAGAGTTGAACTAGATGTGGTCCCTATGATTAGGAAACACCGTGCTTTCTTCTTAGCCCACTCTCGTTTCTTGCTGTATTAGAGACTCTAGAAAGCAAGAGCGTGCTTCTTGCTCTAAGGCAGAGTGTGGACCATGGATGAGAATTCTGCTATGTGTTTCACTTCACAAATGGAGTTAAATCCCAGCCTCTGTGTCTTCCTAGAAGCAAGACTTCGTTTCAAGTAAGTGCAGTCACTTTTCAGCTCAAAGGAACTACATTGTTCACGAAGCTCTCACGTTTCCAATCTTAACTGACAAGAATTGAATGTTAGAGGACCAGAGCTTTGTATCAGTTTCAGAAACAGAGTTGAACTATATATGGTCTGTATGTTTAGGAAACCATGATCTTTTGTTCTCAGCACACTCACGTTTCCTGCTGTCTTAGAGACTCTAGAAAGCAAGAGTGTGCTTCTTCCTCTAAAGCAGAGTGTGATCAGTGGATGAGAACTCTGCTGTGTGATTCACTTCAGAAATGGAGTTAAATCCCAGGCTCTGAGTCTTCCTACAAGGAAGACTTCGATTCAAGTAAGGGGAGCAACTTTACAGCTCAAACGAACTACATCGTTCACGAAGCTCACACGTTTCTCATCTTAACTGAGAATCATTGGATGTTAGAGGAACGTTCCTTTGTATCAATTTCAAGCATAATATGGTCCGTATGTATTGGAAACACCGTTCTTTTCTTCAGAGCACACTCACCTTTCCTGTGGTATTAGAGACTCTAGAAAGCAAGAGCGTGCTTCTTGCTCTAAAGCAGAGTGTGGTCCATGGATGAGGACTCTGCTGTGTGTTTCACTTCACAAATGGAGTTAAATCCCAGCCTCTGTGTCTTCCTACAAGCAAGACTTCGTTTCAAGTAAGGCCTGTCGCTTTTCAGCTCAAACGATCTACATCGTTCACGAAGCTCACACGTTTCTCATCTTAACTGACAAGCATTGGATGTTAGAGGACATTTGCTTTGTATCAATTTCAAGCAGAGTTGAACTAGATGTGGTCCGTATGATTAGGAAACACCGTTCTTTTCTTCTGAGCACACTCACGTATCCTGCAGTATTAGAGACTCTAGAAAGCAAGAGCATGCTTCTTGCTCTAAAGCAGAGTGTGATCAATGGATGAGAACTCTGCTGTGTGATTCACTTCAGAAATGGTGTTAATTCCCAGGCTCTGAGTCTTCCTACAAGGAAGACTTCGATTCAAGTAAGGGGAGTAATTTTACAGCTCAAAGGAACTACATCGTTCACGAAGCTCACACATTTCTCATCTTAACTGAGAAGCATTGGATGTTAGAGGAACTTTCCTTTGTATCAATTTCAAGCAGAGTATGGTCCGTATGTATTGGAAACACCGTTCTTTTCTTCAGAGCACACTCACGTTTCCTGTGGTATTAGAGACTCTAGAAAGCAAGAGCGTGCTTCTTGCTCTAAAGCAGAGTGTGGTCCATGGATGAGGACTCTGCTGTGTGTTTCACTTCAAAAATGGAGTTAAATCCCAGCCTCTGTGTCTTCCTACAAGCAAGACTTCGTTTCAAGTAAGGGCAGTCGCTTTACAGCTCAAACGATCTACATCGTTCACAAAGCTCACACATTTCTCATCTTAACTGACAAGCATTGGATGTTAGAGGACCTTTGCTTTGTATCAATTTCAAGCAGAGTTGAACTAGATGTGGTCCCTATGATTAGGAAACACCGTTCTTTTCTTCTGAGCACACTCACTTAGCCTGCATATTAGAGACTCTAGAAAGCAAGAGCGTGCTTCTTGCTCTAAAGCAGAGTGTGATCAATGGATGAGAACTCTGCTGTGTGATTCACTTCAGAAATGGTGTTAAATCCCAGGCTCTGAGTCTTCCTACAAGGAAGACTTCGATTCAAGTAAGGGGAGTAACTTTAAGCTCAAACGATCTACATCGTTCACGAAGCTCACACGTTTCTCATCTTAACTGCGAAGCATTGGATGTTAGAGGACCTTGGCTTTGTATCAATTTCAAGCAGAGTTGAACTAGATATGGTCCGTATGTATAGGAAACACCGTTCTTTTCTTCTGAGCACACTCACGTATCCTGCAGTATTAGAGACTCTAGAAAGAAAGAGCGTGCTTCTTGCTCTAAAGCAGAGTGTGATTCATGGATGAGAACTCTGCTATGTATTTCACTTCACAAATGGAGTTAAATCCCAGCCTCTGTGTCTTCCTACAAGCAAGACTTCTTTTGAAGTAAGGGCAGTCACGTTTCAGATCAAATGAACTACATCGTTCAAGAAGCTCATACGTTACACATCTTAACTGACAAGCATTGAATGTTAGAGGACCAGTGCTTTGTATCAGTTTCAGAAGCAGAGTTGGACTATATATGGTCAGTATGTGTAGGAAACTCCGATCATTTGTTCTCAGCACACTCACGTTTCCTGCTGTCTTAGAGACTCTAGAAAGCAAAGGCGTGCTTCTTGCTCTAAAACAGAGTGTGATCAATGGATGAGAACTCTGCTGTGTGATTCACTTCAGAAATGGAGTTAAATCCCAGGCTCTGACTCTTCGTACAAGGAAGACTTCGATTCAAGTAAGGGCAGTTACTTTACAGCTCAAATGAACTACATCGTTCACGAAGCTCACACGTTTCTCATCTTAACTGAGAAGCATTGGATGTTAGAGGAACTTTCCTTTGTATCAATTTCAAGAAGAATATGGTCCGTATGTATTGGAAACACCGTTCTTTTCTTCAGAGCACACTCAGGTTTCCTGTGGTATTAGAGACTCTAGAAAGCAAGAGCGTGCTTCTTGCTCTAAAGCAGAGTGTGGTCCATGTCTGAGGACTCCGCTGTGTGTTTCACTTCACAAATGGAGTTAAATCCCAGCCTCTGTGTCTTCCTATAAGCAAGACTTCTTTTCAAGTAAGGGCAGTCACGTTTCAGATAAAATGAACTACATCGTTCAAGAAGCTCACACGTTTCCCATCTTAACTGACAAGCATTGAATGTTAGAGGACCAGTGCTTTGTATCAGTTTCAGAAGCAGAGTTGGACTATATATGGTCTTTATATTTAGGAAACCCCGATCGTTTGTTCTCAGCACACTCACGTTTCCTGCTGCCTTAGAGACTCTAGAAAGCAAGAGCGTGCTTCTTCCTCTAAAGCAGAGTGTGATCAGTGGATGAGAACTCTGCTGTGTGATTCACTTCAGAAATGGAGTTAAATCCCAGGCTCTGAGTCTTCCTACAAGGAAGACTTCGAATCAAGTAAGGGGAGTAACTTTACAGCTCAAACGAACTACATCGTTCACGAAGCTCACACGTTTCTCATCTTAACTGAGAAGCATTGGATGTTAGAGGACCTTGGCTTTGTATCAATTTCAAGCAGAGTTGAACTAGATATGGTCCGTATGTATAGGAAACACCGTTCTTTTCTTCTGAGCACACTCACGTATCCTGCGGTATTAGAGACTCTAGAAAGCAAGAGCGTACTTCTTGCTCTAAAGCAGAGTGTGATTCATGGATGAGAACTCTGCTATGTGTTTCACTTCACAAATGGAGTTAAATCCCAGCCTCTGTTTCTTCCTACAAGCAAGACTTCTTTTCAAGTAAGGGCAGTCACGTTTCAGATCAAATGAACTACATCGTTCATGAAGCTCACACGTTTCACATCTTAACTGACAAGCATTGAATGTTAGAGGACCAGTGCTTTGTATCAGTTTCAGAAGCAGAGTTGGACTATATATGGTCAGTATGTGTAGGAAACTCCCATCATTTGTTCTCAGCACACTCACGTTTCCTGCTGTCTTAGAGACTCTAGAAAGCAAAGGCATGCTTCTTGCTCTAAAACTGAGTGTGATCAATGGATGAGAACTCTGCTGTGTGATTCACTTCAGAAATGGAGTTAAATCCCAGGCTCTGACTCTTCGTACAAGGAAGACTTCGATTCAAGTAAGGGCAGTTACTTTACAGCTCAAATGAACTACATGGTTCACGAAGCTCACACGTTTCTCATCTTAACCTAGAAGCATTGGATGTTAGAGGACCTTTGCTTTGTATCAATTTCAAGCAGAGTTGAACTAGATGTGGTCCGTATGATTAGGAAACACCGTTCTTTTCTTCTGAGCACACTCACTTAGCCTGCATATTAGATTCTCTAGAGAGCAAGAGCGTGCTTCTTGCTCTAAAGCAGAGTGTGATTCATGGATGAGAACTCTGGTGTGTGTTTCACTTCACAAATGGAGTTAAATACCTGGCTCTGATTCTTCCTACAAGCAAGA
Source organism: Onychomys leucogaster (assembly GCA_949786385.1). Taxonomy (NCBI): domain Eukaryota; kingdom Metazoa; phylum Chordata; class Mammalia; order Rodentia; family Cricetidae; genus Onychomys; species Onychomys leucogaster. The sequence goes on along the minus strand of CATKUP010000161.1, from coordinate 634,835 downwards.
CTTCGTTTCAAGTAAGGGCAGTCACTTTTCAGCTCATACGAACTACATCATTCACTAAGCTCACACGTTTCTCATCTTAACTGAGAAGCATTGGATGTTAGAGGACCCTGGCTTTGTATCAATTTCAAGCAGAATTGAACTAGATATGGTCCGTATGTATAGGAAACACCCTTCTTTTCTTCTGAGCACACTCACGTATCCTGCGGTATTAGAGACTCTAGAAAGCAAGAGCGTACTTCTTGCTCTAAAGCAGAGTGTGATTCATGGATGAGAACTCTGCTATGTGTTTCACTTCACAAATGGAGTTAAATCCCAGCCTCTGTTTCTTCCTACAAGCAAGACTTCTTTTCAAGTAAGGGCAGTCACGTTTCAGATCAAATGAACTACATCGTTCATGAAGCTCACACGTTTCACATCTTAACTGACAAGCATTGAATGTTAGAGGACCAGTGCTTTGTATCAGTTTCAGAAGCAGAGTTGGACTATATATGGTCAGTATGTGTAGGAAACTCCCATCATTTGTTCTCAGCACACTCACGTTTCCTGCTGTCTTAGAGACTCTAGAAAGCAAAGGCATGCTTCTTGCTCTAAAACTGAGTGTGATCAATGGATGAGAACTCTGCTGTGTGATTCACTTCAGAAATGGAGTTAAATCCCAGGCTCTGACTCTTCGTACAAGGAAGACTTCGATTCAAGTAAGGGCAGTTACTTTACAGCTCAAATGAACTACATGGTTCACGAAGCTCACACGTTTCTCATCTTAACCTAGAAGCATTGGATGTTAGAGGACCTTTGCTTTGTATCAATTTCAAGCAGAGTTGAACTAGATGTGGTCCGTATGATTAGGAAACACCGTTCTTTTCTTCTGAGCACACTCACTTAGCCTGCATATTAGATTCTCTAGAGAGCAAGAGCGTGCTTCTTGCTCTAAAGCAGAGTGTGATTCATGGATGAGAACTCTGGTGTGTGTTTCACTTCACAAATGGAGTTAAATACCTGGCTCTGATTCTTCCTACAAGCAAGACTTCGTTTCAAGTAAGGGCAGTCACTTTTCAGCTCATACGAACTACATCATTCACTAAGCTCACACGTTTCTCATCTTAACTGAGAAGCATTGGATGTTAGAGGACCCTGGCTTTGTATCAATTTCAAGCAGAATTGAACTAGATATGGTCCGTATGTATAGGAAACACCGTTCTTTCTTCTGAGCACACTCACGTATCCTGCGGTATTAGAGACTCTAGAAAGCAAGAGCGTACTTCTTGCTCTAAAGCAGAGTGTGATTCATGGATGAGAACTCTGCTATGTGTTTCACTTCACAAATGGAGTTAAATCCCAGCCTCTGTTTCTTCCTACAAGCAAGACTTCTTTTCAAGTAAGGGCAGTCACGTTTCAGATCAAATGAACTACATCGTTCATGAAGCTCACACGTTTCACATCTTAACTGACAAGCATTGAATGTTAGAGGACCAGTGCTTTGTATCAGTTTCAGAAGCAGAGTTGGACTATATATGGTCAGTATGTGTAGGAAACTCCCATCATTTGTTCTCAGCACACTCACGTTTCCTGCTGTCTTAGAGACTCTAGAAAGCAAAGGCATGCTTCTTGCTCTAAAACTGAGTGTGATCAATGGATGAGAACTCTGCTGTGTGATTCACTTCAGAAATGGAGTTAAATCCCAGGCTCTGACTCTTCGTACAAGGAAGACTTCGATTCAAGTAAGGGCAGTTACTTTACAGCTCAAATGAACTACATGGTTCAAAAGCTCACACGTTTCTCATCTTAACCTAGAAGCATTGGATGTTAGAGGACCTTTGCTTTGTATCAATTTCAAGCAGAGTTGAACTAGATGTGGTCCGTATGATTAGGAAACACCGTTCTTTTCTTCTGAGCACACTCACTTAGCCTGCATATTAGATTCTCTAGAGAGCAAGAGCGTGCTTCTTGCTCTAAAGCAGAGTGTGATTCATGGATGAGAACTCTGGTGTGTGTTTCACTTCACAAATGGAGTTAAATACCTGGCTCTGATTCTTCCTACAAGCAAGACTTCGTTTCAAGTAAGGGCAGTCACTTTTCAGCTCATACGAACTACATCATTCACTAAGCTCACACGTTTCTCATCTTAACTGAGAAGCATTGGATGTTAGAGGACCTTGGCTTTGTATCAATTTCAAGCAGAGTTGAACTAGATATGGTCCGTATGTATAGGAAACACCCTTCTTTTCTTCTGAGCACACTCACGTTTCCTGCGCTATTAGAGACTCTAGGAAGCAAGAGCGTGCTTCTTCCTCTAAAGCACAGTGTGATCAATGGATGAGAACTCTGCTGTGTGATTCACTTCAGAAATGGAGTTAAATCCCAGGCTCTGAGTCTTCCTACGAGGAAGACTTCGATTCAAGTAAGGGGAGCAACTTTACAGCTCAAACGAACTACATCGTTCACGAAGCTCACACGTTTCTCATCTTAACTGAGAAGCATTGGATGTTAGAGGAACTTTCCTTTGTATCAATTTCAAGCAGAATATGGTCCGTATGTATTGGAAACACCGTTCTTTTCTTCAGAGCACACTCACGTTTCCTGTGGTATTAGAGACTCTAGAAAGCAAGAGCGTGCTTCTTGCTCTAAAGCAGAGTGTGGTCCATGGATGAGGACTCTGCTGTGTGTTTCACTTCACAAATGGAGTTAAATCCCAGCCTCTGTGTCTTCCTACAAGCAAGACTTCGTTTCAAGTAAGGCCAGTCGCTTTTCAGCTCAAACAATCTACATCGTTCAAGAAGCTCATACGTTTCTCATCTTAACTGACAAGCATTGGATGTTAGAGGACCTTTGCTTTGTATCAATTTCAAGCAGAGTTGAACTAGATGTGGTCCGTATGATTAGGAAACACTGTTCTTTTTTTCTGAGCACACTCACGTAGCCTGCAGTATTAGAGACTCGAGAAAGCCAGAGCGTGCTTCTTGCTCTAAAGCAGAGTGTGATCAATGGATGAGAACTCTGCTGTGTGATTCACTTCAGAAATGGTGTTAAATCCCAGGCTCTGAGTCTTCCTACAAGGAAGACTTCGATTCAAGTAAGGGGAGTAACTTTACAGCTCAAAAGATCTACATCGTTCACGAAGCTCACACGTTTCTCATCTTAACTGAGAAGCATTGGATGTTAGAGGACCTTGGCTTTGTATCAATTTCAAGCAGAGTTGAACTAGATATGGTCCGTATGTATAGGAAACACCGTTCTTTTCTTCTGAGCACACTCACGTATCCTGCAGTATTAGAGACTCTAGAAAGCAAGAGCGTGCTTCTTGCTCTAAAGCAGAGTGTGATTCATGGATGAGAACTCTGCTATGTATTTCACTTCACAAATGGAGTTAAATCCCAGCCTCTGTGTCTTCCTACAAGCAAGACTTCTTTTGAAGTAAGGGCAGTCACGTTTCAGATCAAATGACATACATCGTTCAAGAAGCTCATACGTTTCACATCTTAACTGACAAGCATTGAATGTTAGAGGACCAGTGCTTTGTATCAGTTTCAGAAGCAGAGTTGGACTATATATGGTCAGTATGTGTAGGAAACTCCGATCGTTTGTTCTCAGCACACTCACGTTTCCTGCTGTCTTTGAGACTCTAGAAAGCAAAGGGGTGCTTCTTGCTCTAAAACAGAGTGTGATCAATGGATGAGAACTCTGTTGTGTGATTCACTTCAGAAATGGAGTTAAATCCCAGGCTCTGACTCTTCGTACAAGGAAGACTTCGATTCAAGTAAGGGCAGTTACTTTACAGCTCAAATGAACTACATCATTCACGAAGCTCACACGTTTCTCATCTTAACCTAGAAGCATTGGATGTTAGAGGACCTTTGCTTTGTATCAATTTCAAGCAGAGTTGAACTAGATATGGTCCGTATGTATAGGAAACACCGTTCTTTCTTCTGAGCACACTCAGGTATCCTGCGGTATTAGAGACTCTAGAAAGCAAGAGGGTGCTTCTTGCTCTAAAGCAGAGTGTGATTCATGGATGAGAACTCTGCTATGTGTTTCACTTCACAAATGGAGTTAAATCCCAGCCTCTGTTTCTTCCTACAAGCAAGACTTCTTTTCAAGTAAGGGCAGTCACGTTTCAGATCAAATGAACTACATCGTTCATGAAGCTCACACGTTTCACATCTTAACTGACAAGCATTGAATGTTAGAGGACCAGTGCTTTGTATCAGTTTCAGAAGCAGAGTTGGACTATATATGGTCAGTATGTGTAGGAAACTCCCATCATTTGTTCTCAGCACACTCACGTTTCCTGCTGTCTTAGAGACTCTAGAAAGCAAAGGCATGCTTCTTGCTCTAAAACTGAGTGTGATCAATGGATGAGAACTCTGCTGTGTGATTCACTTCAGAAATGGAGTTAAATCCCAGGCTCTGACTCTTCGTACAAGGAAGACTTCGATTCAAGTAAGGGCAGTTACTTTACAGCTCAAATGAACTACATGGTTCACGAAGCTCACACGTTTCTCATCTTAACCTAGAAGCATTGGATGTTAGAGGACCTTTGCTTTGTATCAATTTCAAGCAGAGTTGAACTAGATGTGGTCCGTATGATTAGGAAACACCGTTCTTTTCTTCTGAGCACACTCACTTAGCCTGCATATTAGATTCTCTAGAGAGCAAGAGCGTGCTTCTTGCTCTAAAGCAGAGTGTGATTCATGGATGAGAACTCTGGTGTGTGTTTCACTTCACAAATGGAGTTAAATACCTGGCTCTGATTCTTCCTACAAGCAAGACTTCGTTTCAAGTAAGGGCAGTCACTTTTCAGCTCATACGAACTACATCATTCACTAAGCTCACACGTTTCTCATCTTAACTGAGAAGCATTGGATGTTAGAGGACCCTGGCTTTGTATCAATTTCAAGCAGAATTGAACTAGATATGGTCCGTATGTATAGGAAACACCCTTCTTTTCTTCTGAGCACACTCACGTATCCTGCGGTATTAGAGACTCTAGAAAGCAAGAGCGTACTTCTTGCTCTAAAGCAGAGTGTGATTCATGGATGAGAACTCTGCTATGTGTTTCACTTCACAAATGGAGTTAAATCCCAGCCTCTGTTTCTTCCTACAAGCAAGACTTCTTTTCAAGTAAGGGCAGTCACGTTTCAGATCAAATGAACTACATCGTTCATGAAGCTCACACGTTTCACATCTTAACTGACAAGCATTGAATGTTAGAGGACCAGTGCTTTGTATCAGTTTCAGAAGCAGAGTTGGACTATATATGGTCAGTATGTGTAGGAAACTCCCATCATTTGTTCTCAGCACACTCACGTTTCCTGCTGTCTTAGAGACTCTAGAAAGCAAAGGCATGCTTCTTGCTCTAAAACTGAGTGTGATCAATGGATGAGAACTCTGCTGTGTGATTCACTTCAGAAATGGAGTTAAATCCCAGGCTCTGACTCTTCGTACAAGGAAGACTTCGATTCAAGTAAGGGCAGTTACTTTACAGCTCAAATGAACTACATGGTTCACGAAGCTCACACGTTTCTCATCTTAACCTAGAAGCATTGGATGTTAGAGGACCTTTGCTTTGTATCAATTTCAAGCAGAGTTGAACTAGATGTGGTCCGTATGATTAGGAAACACCGTTCTTTTCTTCTGAGCACACTCACTTAGCCTGCATATTAGATTCTCTAGAGAGCAAGAGCGTGCTTCTTGCTCTAAAGCAGAGTGTGATTCATGGATGAGAACTCTGGTGTGTGTTTCACTTCACAAATGGAGTTAAATACCTGGCTCTGATTCTTCCTACAAGCAAGACTTCGTTTCAAGTAAGGGCAGTCACTTTTCAGCTCATACGAACTACATCATTCACTAAGCTCACACGTTTCTCATCTTAACTGAGAAGCATTGGATGTTAGAGGACCCTGGCTTTGTATCAATTTCAAGCAGAATTGAACTAGATATGGTCCGTATGTATAGGAAACACCGTTCTTTTCTTCTGAGCACACTCACGTATCCTGCGGTATTAGAGACTCTAGAAAGCAAGAGCGTACTTCTTGCTCTAAAGCAGAGTGTGATTCATGGATGAGAACTCTGCTATGTGTTTCACTTCACAAATGGAGTTAAATCCCAGCCTCTGTTTCTTCCTACAAGCAAGACTTCTTTTCAAGTAAGGGCAGTCACGTTTCAGATCAAATGAACTACATCGTTCATGAAGCTCACACGTTTCACATCTTAACTGACAAGCATTGAATGTTAGAGGACCAGTGCTTTGTATCAGTTTCAGAAGCAGAGTTGGACTATATATGGTCAGTATGTGTAGGAAACTCCCATCATTTGTTCTCAGCACACTCACGTTTCCTGCTGTCTTAGAGACTATAGAAAGCAAAGGCATGCTTCTTGCTCTAAAACTGAGTGTGATCAATGGATGAGAACTCTGCTGTGTGATTCACTTCAGAAATGGAGTTAAATCCCAGGCTCTGACTCTTCGTACAAGGAAGACTTCGATTCAAGTAAGGGCAGTTACTTTACAGCTCAAATGAACTACATGGTTCAAAAGCTCACACGTTTCTCATCTTAACCTAGAAGCATTGGATGTTAGAGGACCTTTGCTTTGTATCAATTTCAAGCAGAGTTGAACTAGATGTGGTCCGTATGATTAGGAAACACCGTTCTTTTCTTCTGAGCACACTCACTTAGCCTGCATATTAGATTCTCTAGAGAGCAAGAGCGTGCTTCTTGCTCTAAAGCAGAGTGTGATTCATGGATGAGAACTCTGGTGTGTGTTTCACTTCACAAATGGAGTTAAATACCTGGCTCTGATTCTTCCTACAAGCAAGACTTCGTTTCAAGTAAGGGCAGTCACTTTTCAGCTCATACGAACTACATCATTCACTAAGCTCACACGTTTCTCATCTTAACTGAGAAGCATTGGATGTTAGAGGACCCTGGCTTTGTATCAATTTCAAGCAGAATTGAACTAGATATGGTCCGTATGTATAGGAAACACCCTTCTTTTCTTCTGAGCACACTCACGTTTCCTGCGCTATTAGAGACTCTAGGAAGCAAGAGCGTGCTTCTTCCTCTAAAGCACAGTGTGATCAATGGATGAGAACTCTGCTGTGTGATTCACTTCAGAAATGGAGTTAAATCCCAGGCTCTGAGTCTTCCTACGAGGAAGACTTCGATTCAAGTAAGGGGAGCAACTTTACAGCTCAAACGAACTACATCGTTCACGAAGCTCACACGTTTCTCATCTTAACTGAGAAGCATTGGATGTTAGAGGAACTTTCCTTTGTATCAATTTCAAGCAGAATATGGTCCGTATGTATTGGAAACACCGTTCTTTTCTTCAGAGCACACTCACGTTTCCTGTGGTATTAGAGACTCTAGAAAGCAAGAGCGTGCTTCTTGCTCTAAAGCAGAGTGTGGTCCATGGATGAGGACTCCGCTGTGTGTTTCACTTCACAAATGGAGTTAAATCCCAGCCTCTGTGTCTTCCTACAAGCAAGACTTCGTTTCAAGTAAGGCCAGTCGCTTTTCAGCTCAAACAATCTACATCGTTCAAGAAGCTCATACGTTTCTCATCTTAACTGACAAGCATTGGATGTTAGAGGACCTTTGCTTTGTATCAATTTCAAGCAGAGTTGAACTAGATGTGGTCCGTATGATTAGGAAACACTGTTCTTTTTTTCTGAGCACACTCACGTAGCCTGCAGTATTAGAGACTCGAGAAAGCCAGAGCGTGCTTCTTGCTCTAAAGCAGAGTGTGATCAATGGATGAGAACTCTGCTGTGTGATTCACTTCAGAAATGGTGTTAAATCCCAGGCTCTGAGTCTTCCTACAAGGAAGACTTCGATTCAAGTAAGGGGAGTAACTTTACAGCTCAAAAGATCTACATCGTTCACGAAGCTCACACGTTTCTCATCTTAACTGAGAAGCATTGGATGTTAGAGGACCTTGGCTTTGTATCAATTTCAAGCAGAGTTGAACTAGATATGGTCCGTATGTATAGGAAACACCGTTCTTTTCTTCTGAGCACACTCACGTATCCTGCAGTATTAGAGACTCTAGAAAGCAAGAGCGTGCTTCTTGCTCTAAAGCAGAGTGTGATTCATGGATGAGAACTCTGCTATGTATTTCACTTCACAAATGGAGTTAAATCCCAGCCTCTGTGTCTTCCTACAAGCAAGACTTCTTTTGAAGTAAGGGCAGTCACGTTTCAGATCAAATGACATACATCTTTCAAGAAGCTCATACGTTTCACATCTTAACTGACAAGCATTGAATGTTAGAGGACCAGTGCTTTGTATCAGTTTCAGAAGCAGAGTTGGACTATATATGGTCAGTATGTGTAGGAAACTCCGATCGTTTGTTCTCAGCACACTCACGTTTCCTGCTGTCTTTGAGACTCTAGAAAGCAAAGGGGTGCTTCTTGCTCTAAAACAGAGTGTGATCAATGGATGAGAACTCTGTTGTGTGATTCACTTCAGAAATGGAGTTAAATCCCAGGCTCTGACTCTTCGTACAAGGAAGACTTCGATTCAGGTAAGGGCAGTTACTTTACAGCTCAAATGAACTACATCATTCACGAAGCTCACACGTTTCTCATCTTAACCTAGAAGCATTGGATGTTAGAGGACCTTTGCTTTGTATCAATTTCAAGCAGAGTTGAACTAGATATGGTCCGTATGTATAGGAAACACCGTTCTTTCTTCTGAGCACACTCAGGTATCCTGCGGTATTAGAGACTCTAGAAAGCAAGAGGGTGCTTCTTGCTCTAAAGCAGAGTGTGATTCATGGATGAGAACTCTGCTATGTGTTTCACTTCACAAATGGAGTTAAATCCCAGCCTCTGTGTCTTCCTACAAGCAAGACTTCTTTTCAAGTAAGGGCAGTCACGTTTCAGATCAAATGAACTACATCGTTCAAGAAGCTCACACGTTTCCCATCTTAACTGACAAGCATTGAATGTTAGAGGACCAGTGCTTTGTATCAGTTTCAGAAGCAGAGTTGGACTATATATGGTCTGTATGTTTAGGAATCCCCGATCTTTTGTTCTCAGCACACTCCCGTTTCCTGCTGTCTTAGAGACTCTAGAAAGCAAGAGTGTGCTTCTTCCTCTAAAGCAGAGTGTGATCAGTGGATGAGAACTCTGCTGTGTGATTCACTTCAGAAATGGAGTTAAATCCCAGGCTCTGAGTCTTCCTACAAGGAAGACTTCGATTCAAGTAAGGGGAGCAACTTTACAGCTCAAACGAACTACATCGTTCACGAAGCTCACACGTTTCTCATCTTAACTGAGAATCATTGGATGTTAGAGGAACGTTCCTTTGTATCAATTTCAAGCATAATATGGTCCGTATGTATTGGAAACACCGTTCTTTTCTTCAGAGCACACTCACCTTTCCTGTGGTATTAGAGACTCTAGAAAGCAAGAGCGTGCTTCTTGCTCTAAAGCAGAGTGTGGTCCATGGATGAGGACTCTGCTGTGTGTTTCACTTCACAAATGGAGTTAAATCCCAGCCTCTGTGTCTTCCTACAAGCAAGACTTCGTTTCAAGTAAGGCCTGTCGCTTTTCAGCTCAAACGATCTACATCGTTCACGAAGCTCACACGTTTCTCATCTTAACTGACAAGCATTGGATGTTAGAGGACATTTGCTTTGTATCAATTTCAAGCAGAGTTGAACTAGATGTGGTCCGTATGATTAGGAAACACCGTTCTTTTCTTCTGAGCACACTCACGTATCCTGCAGTATTAGAGACTCTAGAAAGCAAGAGCATGCTTCTTGCTCTAAAGCAGAGTGTGATCAATGGATGAGAACTCTGCTGTGTGATTCACTTCAGAAATGGTGTTAATTCCCAGGCTCTGAGTCTTCCTACAAGGAAGACTTCGATTCAAGTAAGGGGAGTAATTTTACAGCTCAAAGGAACTACATCGTTCACGAAGCTCACACATTTCTCATCTTAACTGAGAAGCATTGGATGTTAGAGGAACTTTCCTTTGTATCAATTTCAAGCAGAGTATGGTCCGTATGTATTGGAAACACCGTTCTTTTCTTCAGAGCACACTCACGTTTCCTGTGGTATTAGAGACTCTAGAAAGCAAGAGCGTGCTTCTTGCTCTAAAGCAGAGTGTGGTCCATGGATGAGGACTCTGCTGTGTGTTTCACTTCAAAAATGGAGTTAAATCCCAGCCTCTGTGTCTTCCTACAAGCAAGACTTCGTTTCAAGTAAGGGCAGTCGCTTTACAGCTCAAACGATCTACATCGTTCACAAAGCTCACACATTTCTCATCTTAACTGACAAGCATTGGATGTTAGAGGACCTTTGCTTTGTATCAATTTCAAGCAGAGTTGAACTAGATGTGGTCCCTATGATTAGGAAACACCGTTCTTTTCTTCTGAGCACACTCACTTAGCCTGCATATTAGAGACTCTAGAAAGCAAGAGCGTGCTTCTTGCTCTAAAGCAGAGTGTGATCAATGGATGAGAACTCTGCTGTGTGATTCACTTCAGAAATGGTGTTAAATCCCAGGCTCTGAGTCTTCCTACAAGGAAGACTTCGATTCAAGTAAGGGGAGTAACTTTAAGCTCAAACGATCTACATCGTTCACGAAGCTCACACGTTTCTCATCTTAACTGCGAAGCATTGGATGTTAGAGGACCTTGGCTTTGTATCAATTTCAAGCAGAGTTGAACTAGATATGGTCCGTATGTATAGGAAACACCGTTCTTTTCTTCTGAGCACACTCACGTATCCTGCAGTATTAGAGACTCTAGAAAGAAAGAGCGTGCTTCTTGCTCTAAAGCAGAGTGTGATTCATGGATGAGAACTCTGCTATGTATTTCACTTCACAAATGGAGTTAAATCCCAGCCTCTGTGTCTTCCTACAAGCAAGACTTCTTTTGAAGTAAGGGCAGTCACGTTTCAGATCAAATGAACTACATCGTTCAAGAAGCTCATACGTTACACATCTTAACTGACAAGCATTGAATGTTAGAGGACCAGTGCTTTGTATCAGTTTCAGAAGCAGAGTTGGACTATATATGGTCAGTATGTGTAGGAAACTCCGATCATTTGTTCTCAGCACACTCACGTTTCCTGCTGTCTTAGAGACTCTAGAAAGCAAAGGCGTGCTTCTTGCTCTAAAACAGAGTGTGATCAATGGATGAGAACTCTGCTGTGTGATTCACTTCAGAAATGGAGTTAAATCCCAGGCTCTGACTCTTCGTACAAGGAAGACTTCGATTCAAGTAAGGGCAGTTACTTTACAGCTCAAATGAACTACATCGTTCACGAAGCTCACACGTTTCTCATCTTAACTGAGAAGCATTGGATGTTAGAGGAACTTTCCTTTGTATCAATTTCAAGAAGAATATGGTCCGTATGTATTGGAAACACCGTTCTTTTCTTCAGAGCACACTCAGGTTTCCTGTGGTATTAGAGACTCTAGAAAGCAAGAGCGTGCTTCTTGCTCTAAAGCAGAGTGTGGTCCATGTCTGAGGACTCCGCTGTGTGTTTCACTTCACAAATGGAGTTAAATCCCAGCCTCTGTGTCTTCCTATAAGCAAGACTTCTTTTCAAGTAAGGGCAGTCACGTTTCAGATCAAATGAACTACATCGTTCAAGAAGCTCACACGTTTCCCATCTTAACTGACAAGCATTGAATGTTAGAGGACCAGTGCTTTGTATCAGTTTCAGAAGCAGAGTTGGACTATATATGGTCTGTATATTTAGGAAACCCCGATCGTTTGTTCTCAGCACACTCACGTTTCCTGCTGCCTTAGAGACTCTAGAAAGCAAGAGCGTGCTTCTTCCTCTAAAGCAGAGTGTGATCAGTGGATGAGAACTCTGCTGTGTGATTCACTTCAGAAATGGAGTTAAATCCCAGGCTCTGAGTCTTCCTACAAGGAAGACTTCGAATCAAGTAAGGGGAGTAACTTTACAGCTCAAACGAACTACATCGTTCACGAAGCTCACACGTTTCTCATCTTAACTGAGAAGCATTGGATGTTAGAGGACCTTGGCTTTGTATCAATTTCAAGCAGAGTTGAACTAGATATGGTCCGTATGTATAGGAAACACCGTTCTTTTCTTCTGAGCACACTCACGTATCCTGCGGTATTAGAGACTCTAGAAAGCAAGAGCGTACTTCTTGCTCTAAAGCAGAGTGTGATTCATGGATGAGAACTCTGCTATGTGTTTCACTTCACAAATGGAGTTAAATCCCAGCCTCTGTTTCTTCCTACAAGCAAGACTTCTTTTCAAGTAAGGGCAGTCACGTTTCAGATCAAATGAACTACATCGTTCATGAAGCTCACACGTTTCACATCTTAACTGACAAGCATTGAATGTTAGAGGACCAGTGCTTTGTATCAGTTTCAGAAGCAGAGTTGGACTATATATGGTCAGTATGTGTAGGAAACTCCCATCATTTGTTCTCAGCACACTCACGTTTCCTGCTGTCTTAGAGACTCTAGAAAGCAAAGGCATGCTTCTTGCTCTAAAACTGAGTGTGATCAATGGATGAGAACTCTGCTGTGTGATTCACTTCAGAAATGGAGTTAAATCCCAGGCTCTGACTCTTCGTACAAGGAAGACTTCGATTCAAGTAAGGGCAGTTACTTTACAGCTCAAATGAACTACATGGTTCACGAAGCTCACACGTTTCTCATCTTAACCTAGAAGCATTGGATGTTAGAGGACCTTTGCTTTGTATCAATTTCAAGCAGAGTTGAACTAGATGTGGTCCGTATGATTAGGAAACACCGTTCTTTTCTTCTGAGCACACTCACTTAGCCTGCATATTAGATTCTCTAGAGAGCAAGAGCGTGCTTCTTGCTCTAAAGCAGAGTGTGATTCATGGATGAGAACTCTGGTGTGTGTTTCACTTCACAAATGGAGTTAAATACCTGGCTCTGATTCTTCCTACAAGCAAGACTTCGTTTCAAGTAAGGGCAGTCACTTTTCAGCTCATACGAACTACATCATTCACTAAGCTCACACGTTTCTCATCTTAACTGAGAAGCATTGGATGTTAGAGGACCCTGGCTTTGTATCAATTTCAAGCAGAATTGAACTAGATATGGTCCGTATGTATAGGAAACACCCTTCTTTTCTTCTGAGCACACTCACGTATCCTGCGGTATTAGAGACTCTAGAAAGCAAGAGCGTACTTCTTGCTCTAAAGCAGAGTGTGATTCATGGATGAGAACTCTGCTATGTGTTTCACTTCACAAATGGAGTTAAATCCCAGCCTCTGTTTCTTCCTACAAGCAAGACTTCTTTTCAAGTAAGGGCAGTCACGTTTCAGATCAAATGAACTACATCGTTCATGAAGCTCACACGTTTCACATCTTAACTGACAAGCATTGAATGTTAGAGGACCAGTGCTTTGTATCAGTTTCAGAAGCAGAGTTGGACTATATATGGTCAGTATGTGTAGGAAACTCCCATCATTTGTTCTCAGCACACTCACGTTTCCTGCTGTCTTAGAGACTCTAGAAAGCAAAGGCATGCTTCTTGCTCTAAAACTGAGTGTGATCAATGGATGAGAACTCTGCTGTGTGATTCACTTCAGAAATGGAGTTAAATCCCAGGCTCTGACTCTTCGTACAAGGAAGACTTCGATTCAAGTAAGGGCAGTTACTTTACAGCTCAAATGAACTACATGGTTCACGAAGCTCACACGTTTCTCATCTTAACCTAGAAGCATTGGATGTTAGAGGACCTTTGCTTTGTATCAATTTCAAGCAGAGTTGAACTAGATGTGGTCCGTATGATTAGGAAACACCGTTCTTTTCTTCTGAGCACACTCACTTAGCCTGCATATTAGATTCTCTAGAGAGCAAGAGCGTGCTTCTTGCTCTAAAGCAGAGTGTGATTCATGGATGAGAACTCTGGTGTGTGTTTCACTTCACAAATGGAGTTAAATACCTGGCTCTGATTCTTCCTACAAGCAAGACTTCGTTTCAAGTAAGGGCAGTCACTTTTCAGCTCATACGAACTACATCATTCACTAAGCTCACACGTTTCTCATCTTAACTGAGAAGCATTGGATGTTAGAGGACCCTGGCTTTGTATCAATTTCAAGCAGAATTGAACTAGATATGGTCCGTATGTATAGGAAACACCGTTCTTTTCTTCTGAGCACACTCACGTATCCTGCGGTATTAGAGACTCTAGAAAGCAAGAGCGTACTTCTTGCTCTAAAGCAGAGTGTGATTCATGGATGAGAACTCTGCTATGTGTTTCACTTCACAAATGGAGTTAAATCCCAGCCTCTGTTTCTTCCTACAAGCAAGACTTCTTTTCAAGTAAGGGCAGTCACGTTTCAGATCAAATGAACTACATCGTTCATGAAGCTCACACGTTTCACATCTTAACTGACAAGCATTGAATGTTAGAGGACCAGTGCTTTGTATCAGTTTCAGAAGCAGAGTTGGACTATATATGGTCAGTATGTGTAGGAAACTCCCATCATTTGTTCTCAGCACACTCACGTTTCCTGCTGTCTTAGAGACTCTAGAAAGCAAAGGCATGCTTCTTGCTCTAAAACTGAGTGTGATCAATGGATGAGAACTCTGCTGTGTGATTCACTTCAGAAATGGAGTTAAATCCCAGGCTCTGACTCTTCGTACAAGGAAGACTTCGATTCAAGTAAGGGCAGTTACTTTACAGCTCAAATGAACTACATGGTTCAAAAGCTCACACGTTTCTCATCTTAACCTAGAAGCATTGGATGTTAGAGGACCTTTGCTTTGTATCAATTTCAAGCAGAGTTGAACTAGATGTGGTCCGTATGATTAGGAAACACCGTTCTTTTCTTCTGAGCACACTCACTTAGCCTGCATATTAGATTCTCTAGAGAGCAAGAGCGTGCTTCTTGCTCTAAAGCAGAGTGTGATTCATGGATGAGAACTCTGGTGTGTGTTTCACTTCACAAATGGAGTTAAATACCTGGCTCTGATTCTTCCTACAAGCAAGACTTCGTTTCAAGTAAGGGCAGTCACTTTTCAGCTCATACGAACTACATCATTCACTAAGCTCACACGTTTCTCATCTTAACTGAGAAGCATTGGATGTTAGAGGACCTTGGCTTTGTATCAATTTCAAGCAGAGTTGAACTAGATATGGTCCGTATGTATAGGAAACACCCTTCTTTTCTTCTGAGCACACTCACGTTTCCTGCGCTATTAGAGACTCTAGGAAGCAAGAGCGTGCTTCTTCCTCTAAAGCACAGTGTGATCAATGGATGAGAACTCTGCTGTGTGATTCACTTCAGAAATGGAGTTAAATCCCAGGCTCTGAGTCTTCCTACGAGGAAGACTTCGATTCAAGTAAGGGGAGCAACTTTACAGCTCAAACGAACTACATCGTTCACGAAGCTCACACGTTTCTCATCTTAACTGAGAAGCATTGGATGTTAGAGGAACTTTCCTTTGTATCAATTTCAAGCAGAATATGGTCCGTATGTATTGGAAACACCGTTCTTTTCTTCAGAGCACACTCACGTTTCCTGTGGTATTAGAGACTCTAGAAAGCAAGAGCGTGCTTCTTGCTCTAAAGCAGAGTGTGGTCCATGGATGAGGACTCTGCTGTGTGTTTCACTTCACAAATGGAGTTAAATCCCAGCCTCTGTGTCTTCCTACAAGCAAGACTTCGTTTCAAGTAAGGCCAGTCGCTTTTCAGCTCAAACAATCTACATCGTTCAAGAAGCTCATACGTTTCTCATCTTAACTGACAAGCATTGGATGTTAGAGGACCTTTGCTTTGTATCAATTTCAAGCAGAGTTGAACTAGATGTGGTCCGTATGATTAGGAAACACTGTTCTTTTTTTCTGAGCACACTCACGTAGCCTGCAGTATTAGAGACTCGAGAAAGCCAGAGCGTGCTTCTTGCTCTAAAGCAGAGTGTGATCAATGGATGAGAACTCTGCTGTGTGATTCACTTCAGAAATGGTGTTAAATCCCAGGCTCTGAGTCTTCCTACAAGGAAGACTTCGATTCAAGTAAGGGGAGTAACTTTACAGCTCAAAAGATCTACATCGTTCACGAAGCTCACACGTTTCTCATCTTAACTGAGAAGCATTGGATGTTAGAGGACCTTGGCTTTGTATCAATTTCAAGCAGAGTTGAACTAGATATGGTCCGTATGTATAGGAAACACCGTTCTTTTCTTCTGAGCACACTCACGTATCCTGCAGTATTAGAGACTCTAGAAAGCAAGAGCGTGCTTCTTGCTCTAAAGCAGAGTGTGATTCATGGATGAGAACTCTGCTATGTATTTCACTTCACAAATGGAGTTAAATCCCAGCCTCTGTGTCTTCCTACAAGCAAGACTTCTTTTGAAGTAAGGGCAGTCACGTTTCAGATCAAATGACATACATCGTTCAAGAAGCTCATACGTTTCACATCTTAACTGACAAGCATTGAATGTTAGAGGACCAGTGCTTTGTATCAGTTTCAGAAGCAGAGTTGGACTATATATGGTCAGTATGTGTAGGAAACTCCGATCGTTTGTTCTCAGCACACTCACGTTTCCTGCTGTCTTTGAGACTCTAGAAAGCAAAGGGGTGCTTCTTGCTCTAAAACAGAGTGTGATCAATGGATGAGAACTCTGTTGTGTGATTCACTTCAGAAATGGAGTTAAATCCCAGGCTCTGACTCTTCGTACAAGGAAGACTTCGATTCAAGTAAGGGCAGTTACTTTACAGCTCAAATGAACTACATCATTCACGAAGCTCACACGTTTCTCATCTTAACCTAGAAGCATTGGATGTTAGAGGACCTTTGCTTTGTATCAATTTCAAGCAGAGTTGAACTAGATATGGTCCGTATGTATAGGAAACACCGTTCTTTCTTCTGAGCACACTCAGGTATCCTGCGGTATTAGAGACTCTAGAAAGCAAGAGGGTGCTTCTTGCTCTAAAGCAGAGTGTGATTCATGGATGAGAACTCTGCTATGTGTTTCACTTCACAAATGGAGTTAAATCCCAGCCTCTGTTTCTTCCTACAAGCAAGACTTCTTTTCAAGTAAGGGCAGTCACGTTTCAGATCAAATGAACTACATCGTTCATGAAGCTCACACGTTTCACATCTTAACTGACAAGCATTGAATGTTAGAGGACCAGTGCTTTGTATCAGTTTCAGAAGCAGAGTTGGACTATATATGGTCAGTATGTGTAGGAAACTCCCATCATTTGTTCTCAGCACACTCACGTTTCCTGCTGTCTTAGAGACTCTAGAAAGCAAAGGCATGCTTCTTGCTCTAAAACTGAGTGTGATCAATGGATGAGAACTCTGCTGTGTGATTCACTTCAGAAATGGAGTTAAATCCCAGGCTCTGACTCTTCGTACAAGGAAGACTTCGATTCAAGTAAGGGCAGTTACTTTACAGCTCAAATGAACTACATGGTTCACGAAGCTCACACGTTTCTCATCTTAACCTAGAAGCATTGGATGTTAGAGGACCTTTGCTTTGTATCAATTTCAAGCAGAGTTGAACTAGATGTGGTCCGTATGATTAGGAAACACCGTTCTTTTCTTCTGAGCACACTCACTTAGCCTGCATATTAGATTCTCTAGAGAGCAAGAGCGTGCTTCTTGCTCTAAAGCAGAGTGTGATTCATGGATGAGAACTCTGGTGTGTGTTTCACTTCACAAATGGAGTTAAATACCTGGCTCTGATTCTTCCTACAAGCAAGACTTCGTTTCAAGTAAGGGCAGTCACTTTTCAGCTCATACGAACTACATCATTCACTAAGCTCACACGTTTCTCATCTTAACTGAGAAGCATTGGATGTTAGAGGACCCTGGCTTTGTATCAATTTCAAGCAGAATTGAACTAGATATGGTCCGTATGTATAGGAAACACCCTTCTTTTCTTCTGAGCACACTCACGTATCCTGCGGTATTAGAGACTCTAGAAAGCAAGAGCGTACTTCTTGCTCTAAAGCAGAGTGTGATTCATGGATGAGAACTCTGCTATGTGTTTCACTTCACAAATGGAGTTAAATCCCAGCCTCTGTTTCTTCCTACAAGCAAGACTTCTTTTCAAGTAAGGGCAGTCACGTTTCAGATCAAATGAACTACATCGTTCATGAAGCTCACACGTTTCACATCTTAACTGACAAGCATTGAATGTTAGAGGACCAGTGCTTTGTATCAGTTTCAGAAGCAGAGTTGGACTATATATGGTCAGTATGTGTAGGAAACTCCCATCATTTGTTCTCAGCACACTCACGTTTCCTGCTGTCTTAGAGACTCTAGAAAGCAAAGGCATGCTTCTTGCTCTAAAACTGAGTGTGATCAATGGATGAGAACTCTGCTGTGTGATTCACTTCAGAAATGGAGTTAAATCCCAGGCTCTGACTCTTCGTACAAGGAAGACTTCGATTCAAGTAAGGGCAGTTACTTTACAGCTCAAATGAACTACATGGTTCACGAAGCTCACACGTTTCTCATCTTAACCTAGAAGCATTGGATGTTAGAGGACCTTTGCTTTGTATCAATTTCAAGCAGAGTTGAACTAGATGTGGTCCGTATGATTAGGAAACACCGTTCTTTTCTTCTGAGCACACTCACTTAGCCTGCATATTAGATTCTCTAGAGAGCAAGAGCGTGCTTCTTGCTCTAAAGCAGAGTGTGATTCATGGATGAGAACTCTGGTGTGTGTTTCACTTCACAAATGGAGTTAAATACCTGGCTCTGATTCTTCCTACAAGCAAGACTTCGTTTCAAGTAAGGGCAGTCACTTTTCAGCTCATACGAACTACATCATTCACTAAGCTCACACGTTTCTCATCTTAACTGAGAAGCATTGGATGTTAGAGGACCCTGGCTTTGTATCAATTTCAAGCAGAATTGAACTAGATATGGTCCGTATGTATAGGAAACACCGTTCTTTTCTTCTGAGCACACTCACGTATCCTGCGGTATTAGAGACTCTAGAAAGCAAGAGCGTACTTCTTGCTCTAAAGCAGAGTGTGATTCATGGATGAGAACTCTGCTATGTGTTTCACTTCACAAATGGAGTTAAATCCCAGCCTCTGTTTCTTCCTACAAGCAAGACTTCTTTTCAAGTAAGGGCAGTCACGTTTCAGATCAAATGAACTACATCGTTCATGAAGCTCACACGTTTCACATCTTAACTGACAAGCATTGAATGTTAGAGGACCAGTGCTTTGTATCAGTTTCAGAAGCAGAGTTGGACTATATATGGTCAGTATGTGTAGGAAACTCCCATCATTTGTTCTCAGCACACTCACGTTTCCTGCTGTCTTAGAGACTATAGAAAGCAAAGGCATGCTTCTTGCTCTAAAACTGAGTGTGATCAATGGATGAGAACTCTGCTGTGTGATTCACTTCAGAAATGGAGTTAAATCCCAGGCTCTGACTCTTCGTACAAGGAAGACTTCGATTCAAGTAAGGGCAGTTACTTTACAGCTCAAATGAACTACATGGTTCAAAAGCTCACACGTTTCTCATCTTAACCTAGAAGCATTGGATGTTAGAGGACCTTTGCTTTGTATCAATTTCAAGCAGAGTTGAACTAGATGTGGTCCGTATGATTAGGAAACACCGTTCTTTTCTTCTGAGCACACTCACTTAGCCTGCATATTAGATTCTCTAGAGAGCAAGAGCGTGCTTCTTGCTCTAAAGCAGAGTGTGATTCATGGATGAGAACTCTGGTGTGTGTTTCACTTCACAAATGGAGTTAAATACCTGGCTCTGATTCTTCCTACAAGCAAGACTTCGTTTCAAGTAAGGGCAGTCACTTTTCAGCTCATACGAACTACATCATTCACTAAGCTCACACGTTTCTCATCTTAACTGAGAAGCATTGGATGTTAGAGGACCCTGGCTTTGTATCAATTTCAAGCAGAATTGAACTAGATATGGTCCGTATGTATAGGAAACACCCTTCTTTTCTTCTGAGCACACTCACGTTTCCTGCGCTATTAGAGACTCTAGGAAGCAAGAGCGTGCTTCTTCCTCTAAAGCACAGTGTGATCAATGGATGAGAACTCTGCTGTGTGATTCACTTCAGAAATGGAGTTAAATCCCAGGCTCTGAGTCTTCCTACGAGGAAGACTTCGATTCAAGTAAGGGGAGCAACTTTACAGCTCAAACGAACTACATCGTTCACGAAGCTCACACGTTTCTCATCTTAACTGAGAAGCATTGGATGTTAGAGGAACTTTCCTTTGTATCAATTTCAAGCAGAATATGGTCCGTATGTATTGGAAACACCGTTCTTTTCTTCAGAGCACACTCACGTTTCCTGTGGTATTAGAGACTCTAGAAAGCAAGAGCGTGCTTCTTGCTCTAAAGCAGAGTGTGGTCCATGGATGAGGACTCCGCTGTGTGTTTCACTTCACAAATGGAGTTAAATCCCAGCCTCTGTGTCTTCCTACAAGCAAGACTTCGTTTCAAGTAAGGCCAGTCGCTTTTCAGCTCAAACAATCTACATCGTTCAAGAAGCTCATACGTTTCTCATCTTAACTGACAAGCATTGGATGTTAGAGGACCTTTGCTTTGTATCAATTTCAAGCAGAGTTGAACTAGATGTGGTCCGTATGATTAGGAAACACTGTTCTTTTTTTCTGAGCACACTCACGTAGCCTGCAGTATTAGAGACTCGAGAAAGCCAGAGCGTGCTTCTTGCTCTAAAGCAGAGTGTGATCAATGGATGAGAACTCTGCTGTGTGATTCACTTCAGAAATGGTGTTAAATCCCAGGCTCTGAGTCTTCCTACAAGGAAGACTTCGATTCAAGTAAGGGGAGTAACTTTACAGCTCAAAAGATCTACATCGTTCACGAAGCTCACACGTTTCTCATCTTAACTGAGAAGCATTGGATGTTAGAGGACCTTGGCTTTGTATCAATTTCAAGCAGAGTTGAACTAGATATGGTCCGTATGTATAGGAAACACCGTTCTTTTCTTCTGAGCACACTCACGTATCCTGCAGTATTAGAGACTCTAGAAAGCAAGAGCGTGCTTCTTGCTCTAAAGCAGAGTGTGATTCATGGATGAGAACTCTGCTATGTATTTCACTTCACAAATGGAGTTAAATCCCAGCCTCTGTGTCTTCCTACAAGCAAGACTTCTTTTGAAGTAAGGGCAGTCACGTTTCAGATCAAATGACATACATCGTTCAAGAAGCTCATACGTTTCACATCTTAACTGACAAGCATTGAATGTTAGAGGACCAGTGCTTTGTATCAGTTTCAGAAGCAGAGTTGGACTATATATGGTCAGTATGTGTAGGAAACTCCGATCGTTTGTTCTCAGCACACTCACGTTTCCTGCTGTCTTTGAGACTCTAGAAAGCAAAGGGGTGCTTCTTGCTCTAAAACAGAGTGTGATCAATGGATGAGAACTCTGTTGTGTGATTCACTTCAGAAATGGAGTTAAATCCCAGGCTCTGACTCTTCGTACAAGGAAGACTTCGATTCAGGTAAGGGCAGTTACTTTACAGCTCAAATGAACTACATCATTCACGAAGCTCACACGTTTCTCATCTTAACCTAGAAGCATTGGATGTTAGAGGACCTTTGCTTTGTATCAATTTCAAGCAGAGTTGAACTAGATATGGTCCGTATGTATAGGAAACACCGTTCTTTCTTCTGAGCACACTCAGGTATCCTGCGGTATTAGAGACTCTAGAAAGCAAGAGGGTGCTTCTTGCTCTAAAGCAGAGTGTGATTCATGGATGAGAACTCTGCTATGTGTTTCACTTCACAAATGGAGTTAAATCCCAGCCTCTGTGTCTTCCTATAAGCAAGACTTCTTTTCAAGTAAGGGCAGTCACGTTTCAGATCAAATGAACTACATCGTTCAAGAAGCTCACACGTTTCCCATCTTAACTGACAAGCATTGAATGTTAGAGGACCAGTGCTTTGTATCAGTTTCAGAAGCAGAGTTGGACTATATATGGTCTGTATGTTTAGGAATCCCCGATCTTTTGTTCTCAGCACACTCCCGTTTCCTGCTGTCTTAGAGACTCTAGAAAGCAAGAGTGTGCTTCTTCCTCTAAAGCAGAGTGTGATCAGTGGATGAGAACTCTGCTGTGTGATTCACTTCAGAAATGGAGTTAAATCCCAGGCTCTGAGTCTTCCTACAAGGAAGACTTCGATTCAAGTAAGGGGAGCAACTTTACAGCTCAAACGAACTACATCGTTCACGAAGCTCACACGTTTCTCATCTTAACTGAGAATCATTGGATGTTAGAGGAACGTTCCTTTGTATCAATTTCAAGCATAATATGGTCCGTATGTATTGGAAACACCGTTCTTTTCTTCAGAGCACACTCACCTTTCCTGTGGTATTAGAGACTCTAGAAAGCAAGAGCGTGCTTCTTGCTCTAAAGCAGAGTGTGGTCCATGGATGAGGACTCTGCTGTGTGTTTCACTTCACAAATGGAGTTAAATCCCAGCCTCTGTGTCTTCCTACAAGCAAGACTTCGTTTCAAGTAAGGCCTGTCGCTTTTCAGCTCAAACGATCTACATCGTTCACGAAGCTCACACGTTTCTCATCTTAACTGACAAGCATTGGATGTTAGAGGACATTTGCTTTGTATCAATTTCAAGCAGAGTTGAACTAGATGTGGTCCGTATGATTAGGAAACACCGTTCTTTTCTTCTGAGCACACTCACGTATCCTGCAGTATTAGAGACTCTAGAAAGCAAGAGCATGCTTCTTGCTCTAAAGCAGAGTGTGATCAATGGATGAGAACTCTGCTGTGTGATTCACTTCAGAAATGGTGTTAATTCCCAGGCTCTGAGTCTTCCTACAAGGAAGACTTCGATTCAAGTAAGGGGAGTAATTTTACAGCTCAAAGGAACTACATCGTTCACGAAGCTCACACATTTCTCATCTTAACTGAGAAGCATTGGATGTTAGAGGAACTTTCCTTTGTATCAATTTCAAGCAGAGTATGGTCCGTATGTATTGGAAACACCGTTCTTTTCTTCAGAGCACACTCACGTTTCCTGTGGTATTAGAGACTCTAGAAAGCAAGAGCGTGCTTCTTGCTCTAAAGCAGAGTGTGGTCCATGGATGAGGACTCTGCTGTGTGTTTCACTTCAAAAATGGAGTTAAATCCCAGCCTCTGTGTCTTCCTACAAGCAAGACTTCGTTTCAAGTAAGGGCAGTCGCTTTACAGCTCAAACGATCTACATCGTTCACAAAGCTCACACATTTCTCATCTTAACTGACAAGCATTGGATGTTAGAGGACCTTTGCTTTGTATCAATTTCAAGCAGAGTTGAACTAGATGTGGTCCCTATGATTAGGAAACACCGTTCTTTTCTTCTGAGCACACTCACTTAGCCTGCATATTAGAGACTCTAGAAAGCAAGAGCGTGCTTCTTGCTCTAAAGCAGAGTGTGATCAATGGATGAGAACTCTGCTGTGTGATTCACTTCAGAAATGGTGTTAAATCCCAGGCTCTGAGTCTTCCTACAAGGAAGACTTCGATTCAAGTAAGGGGAGTAACTTTAAGCTCAAACGATCTACATCGTTCACGAAGCTCACACGTTTCTCATCTTAACTGCGAAGCATTGGATGTTAGAGGACCTTGGCTTTGTATCAATTTCAAGCAGAGTTGAACTAGATATGGTCCGTATGTATAGGAAACACCGTTCTTTTCTTCTGAGCACACTCACGTATCCTGCAGTATTAGAGACTCTAGAAAGAAAGAGCGTGCTTCTTGCTCTAAAGCAGAGTGTGATTCATGGATGAGAACTCTGCTATGTATTTCACTTCACAAATGGAGTTAAATCCCAGCCTCTGTGTCTTCCTACAAGCAAGACTTCTTTTGAAGTAAGGGCAGTCACGTTTCAGATCAAATGAACTACATCGTTCAAGAAGCTCATACGTTACACATCTTAACTGACAAGCATTGAATGTTAGAGGACCAGTGCTTTGTATCAGTTTCAGAAGCAGAGTTGGACTATATATGGTCAGTATGTGTAGGAAACTCCGATCATTTGTTCTCAGCACACTCACGTTTCCTGCTGTCTTAGAGACTCTAGAAAGCAAAGGCGTGCTTCTTGCTCTAAAACAGAGTGTGATCAATGGATGAGAACTCTGCTGTGTGATTCACTTCAGAAATGGAGTTAAATCCCAGGCTCTGACTCTTCGTACAAGGAAGACTTCGATTCAAGTAAGGGCAGTTACTTTACAGCTCAAATGAACTACATCGTTCACGAAGCTCACACGTTTCTCATCTTAACTGAGAAGCATTGGATGTTAGAGGAACTTTCCTTTGTATCAATTTCAAGAAGAATATGGTCCGTATGTATTGGAAACACCGTTCTTTTCTTCAGAGCACACTCAGGTTTCCTGTGGTATTAGAGACTCTAGAAAGCAAGAGCGTGCTTCTTGCTCTAAAGCAGAGTGTGGTCCATGTCTGAGGACTCCGCTGTGTGTTTCACTTCACAAATGGAGTTAAATCCCAGCCTCTGTGTCTTCCTATAAGCAAGACTTCTTTTCAAGTAAGGGCAGTCACGTTTCAGATAAAATGAACTACATCGTTCAAGAAGCTCACACGTTTCCCATCTTAACTGACAAGCATTGAATGTTAGAGGACCAGTGCTTTGTATCAGTTTCAGAAGCAGAGTTGGACTATATATGGTCTGTATATTTAGGAAACCCCGATCGTTTGTTCTCAGCACACTCACGTTTCCTGCTGCCTTAGAGACTCTAGAAAGCAAGAGCGTGCTTCTTCCTCTAAAGCAGAGTGTGATCAGTGGATGAGAACTCTGCTGTGTGATTCACTTCAGAAATGGAGTTAAATCCCAGGCTCTGAGTCTTCCTACAAGGAAGACTTCGAATCAAGTAAGGGGAGTAACTTTACAGCTCAAACGAACTACATCGTTCACGAAGCTCACACGTTTCTCATCTTAACTGAGAAGCATTGGATGTTAGAGGACCTTGGCTTTGTATCAATTTCAAG
This sequence comes from Onychomys leucogaster, assembly GCA_949786385.1. Lineage (NCBI taxonomy): Eukaryota > Metazoa > Chordata > Mammalia > Rodentia > Cricetidae > Onychomys > Onychomys leucogaster. The sequence goes on along the minus strand of CATKUP010000161.1, from coordinate 609,895 downwards.
CAGAGTTGAACTAGATATGGTCCGTATGTATAGGAAACACCGTTCTTTTCTTCTGAGCACACTCACGTATCCTGCGGTATTAGAGACTCTAGAAAGCAAGAGCGTACTTCTTGCTCTAAAGCAGAGTGTGATTCATGGATGAGAACTCTGCTATGTGTTTCACTTCACAAATGGAGTTAAATCCCAGCCTCTGTTTCTTCCTACAAGCAAGACTTCTTTTCAAGTAAGGGCAGTCACGTTTCAGATCAAATGAACTACATCGTTCATGAAGCTCACACGTTTCACATCTTAACTGACAAGCATTGAATGTTAGAGGACCAGTGCTTTGTATCAGTTTCAGAAGCAGAGTTGGACTATATATGGTCAGTATGTGTAGGAAACTCCCATCATTTGTTCTCAGCACACTCACGTTTCCTGCTGTCCTAGAGACTCTAGAAAGCAAAGGCATGCTTCTTGCTCTAAAACTGAGTGTGATCAATGGATGAGAACTCTGCTGTGTGATTCACTTCAGAAATGGAGTTAAATCCCAGGCTCTGACTCTTCGTACAAGGAAGACTTCGATTCAAGTAAGGGCAGTTACTTTACAGCTCAAATGAACTACATGGTTCACGAAGCTCACACGTTTCTCATCTTAACCTAGAAGCATTGGATGTTAGAGGACCTTTGCTTTGTATCAATTTCAAGCAGAGTTGAACTAGATGTGGTCCGTATGATTAGGAAACACCGTTCTTTTCTTCTGAGCACACTCACTTAGCCTGCATATTAGATTCTCTAGAGAGCAAGAGCGTGCTTCTTGCTCTAAAGCAGAGTGTGATTCATGGATGAGAACTCTGGTGTGTGTTTCACTTCACAAATGGAGTTAAATACCTGGCTCTGATTCTTCCTACAAGCAAGACTTCGTTTCAAGTAAGGGCAGTCACTTTTCAGCTCATACGAACTACATCATTCACTAAGCTCACACGTTTCTCATCTTAACTGAGAAGCATTGGATGTTAGAGGACCCTGGCTTTGTATCAATTTCAAGCAGAATTGAACTAGATATGGTCCGTATGTATAGGAAACACCCTTCTTTTCTTCTGAGCACACTCACGTATCCTGCGGTATTAGAGACTCTAGAAAGCAAGAGCGTACTTCTTGCTCTAAAGCAGAGTGTGATTCATGGATGAGAACTCTGCTATGTGTTTCACTTCACAAATGGAGTTAAATCCCAGCCTCTGTTTCTTCCTACAAGCAAGACTTCTTTTCAAGTAAGGGCAGTCACGTTTCAGATCAAATGAACTACATCGTTCATGAAGCTCACACGTTTCACATCTTAACTGACAAGCATTGAATGTTAGAGGACCAGTGCTTTGTATCAGTTTCAGAAGCAGAGTTGGACTATATATGGTCAGTATGTGTAGGAAACTCCCATCATTTGTTCTCAGCACACTCACGTTTCCTGCTGTCTTAGAGACTCTAGAAAGCAAAGGCATGCTTCTTGCTCTAAAACTGAGTGTGATCAATGGATGAGAACTCTGCTGTGTGATTCACTTCAGAAATGGAGTTAAATCCCAGGCTCTGACTCTTCGTACAAGGAAGACTTCGATTCAAGTAAGGGCAGTTACTTTACAGCTCAAATGAACTACATGGTTCACGAAGCTCACACGTTTCTCATCTTAACCTAGAAGCATTGGATGTTAGAGGACCTTTGCTTTGTATCAATTTCAAGCAGAGTTGAACTAGATGTGGTCCGTATGATTAGGAAACACCGTTCTTTTCTTCTGAGCACACTCACTTAGCCTGCATATTAGATTCTCTAGAGAGCAAGAGCGTGCTTCTTGCTCTAAAGCAGAGTGTGATTCATGGATGAGAACTCTGCTGTGTGTTTCACTTCACAAATGGAGTTAAATACCTGGCTCTGATTCTTCCTACAAGCAAGACTTCGTTTCAAGTAAGGGCAGTCACTTTTCAGCTCATACGAACTACATCATTCACTAAGCTCACACGTTTCTCATCTTAACTGAGAAGCATTGGATGTTAGAGGACCCTGGCTTTGTATCAATTTCAAGCAGAATTGAACTAGATATGGTCCGTATGTATAGGAAACACCCTTCTTTTCTTCTGAGCACACTCACGTTTCCTGCGCTATTAGAGACTCTAGGAAGCAAGAGCGTGCTTCTTCCTCTAAAGCACAGTGTGATCAATGGATGAGAACTCTGCTGTGTGATTCACTTCAGAAATGGAGTTAAATCCCAGGCTCTGAGTCTTCCTACGAGGAAGACTTCGATTCAAGTAAGGGGAGCAACTTTACAGCTCAAACGAACTACATCGTTCACGAAGCTCACACGTTTCTCATCTTAACTGAGAAGCATTGGATGTTAGAGGAACTTTCCTTTGTATCAATTTCAAGCAGAATATGGTCCGTATGTATTGGAAACACCGTTCTTTTCTTCAGAGCACACTCACGTTTCCTGTGGTATTAGAGACTCTAGAAAGCAAGAGCGTGCTTCTTGCTCTAAAGCAGAGTGTGGTCCATGGATGAGGACTCCGCTGTGTGTTTCACTTCACAAATGGAGTTAAATCCCAGCCTCTGTGTCTTCCTACAAGCAAGACTTCGTTTCAAGTAAGGCCAGTCGCTTTTCAGCTCAAACAATCTACATCGTTCAAGAAGCTCATACGTTTCTCATCTTAACTGACAAGCATTGGATGTTAGAGGACCTTTGCTTTGTATCAATTTCAAGCAGAGTTGAACTAGATGTGGTCCGTATGATTAGGAAACACTGTTCTTTTTTTCTGAGCACACTCACGTAGCCTGCAGTATTAGAGACTCGAGAAAGCCAGAGCGTGCTTCTTGCTCTAAAGCAGAGTGTGATCAATGGATGAGAACTCTGCTGTGTGATTCACTTCAGAAATGGTGTTAAATCCCAGGCTCTGAGTCTTCCTACAAGGAAGACTTCGATTCAAGTAAGGGGAGTAACTTTACAGCTCAAAAGATCTACATCGTTCACGAAGCTCACACGTTTCTCATCTTAACTGAGAAGCATTGGATGTTAGAGGACCTTGGCTTTGTATCAATTTCAAGCAGAGTTGAACTAGATATGGTCCGTATGTATAGGAAACACCGTTCTTTTCTTCTGAGCACACTCACGTATCCTGCAGTATTAGAGACTCTAGAAAGCAAGAGCGTGCTTCTTGCTCTAAAGCAGAGTGTGATTCATGGATGAGAACTCTGCTATGTATTTCACTTCACAAATGGAGTTAAATCCCAGCCTCTGTGTCTTCCTACAAGCAAGACTTCTTTTGAAGTAAGGGCAGTCACGTTTCAGATCAAATGACATACATCGTTCAAGAAGCTCATACGTTTCACATCTTAACTGACAAGCATTGAATGTTAGAGGACCAGTGCTTTGTATCAGTTTCAGAAGCAGAGTTGGACTATATATGGTCAGTATGTGTAGGAAACTCCGATCGTTTGTTCTCAGCACACTCACGTTTCCTGCTGTCTTTGAGACTCTAGAAAGCAAAGGGGTGCTTCTTGCTCTAAAACAGAGTGTGATCAATGGATGAGAACTCTGTTGTGTGATTCACTTCAGAAATGGAGTTAAATCCCAGGCTCTGACTCTTCGTACAAGGAAGACTTCGATTCAAGTAAGGGCAGTTACTTTACAGCTCAAATGAACTACATCATTCACGAAGCTCACACGTTTCTCATCTTAACCTAGAAGCATTGGATGTTAGAGGACCTTTGCTTTGTATCAATTTCAAGCAGAGTTGAACTAGATATGGTCCGTATGTATAGGAAACACCGTTCTTTCTTCTGAGCACACTCAGGTATCCTGCGGTATTAGAGACTCTAGAAAGCAAGAGGGTGCTTCTTGCTCTAAAGCAGAGTGTGATTCATGGATGAGAACTCTGCTATGTGTTTCACTTCACAAATGGAGTTAAATCCCAGCCTCTGTGTCTTCCTATAAGCAAGACTTCTTTTCAAGTAAGGGCAGTCACGTTTCAGATCAAATGAACTACATCGTTCAAGAAGCTCACACGTTTCCCATCTTAACTGACAAGCATTGAATGTTAGAGGACCAGTGCTTTGTATCAGTTTCAGAAGCAGAGTTGGACTATATATGGTCTGTATGTTTAGGAATCCCCGATCTTTTGTTCTCAGCACACTCCCGTTTCCTGCTGCCTTAGAGACTCTAGAAAGCAAGAGCGTGCTTCTTCCTCTAAAGCAGAGTGTGATCAGTGGATGAGAACTCTGCTGTGTGATTCACTTCAGAAATGGAGTTAAATCCCAGGCTCTGAGTCTTCCTACAAGGAAGACTTCGATTCAAGTAAGGGGAGTAACTTTACAGCTCAAACGAACTACATCGTTCACGAAGCTCACACGTTTCTCATCTTAACTGAGAAGCATTGGATGTTAGAGGACCTTTGCTTTGTATCAATTTCAAGCAGAGTTGAACTAGATGTGGTCCCTATGATTAGGAAACACCGTTCTTTTCTTCTGAGCACACTCACTTAGCCTGCATATTAGAGACTCCAGAAAGCAAGAGCGTGCTTCTTGCTCTAAAGCAGAGTGTGATCAATGGATGAGAACTCTGCTGTGTGATTCACTTCAGAAATGGTGTTAAATCCCAGGCTCTGAGTCTTCCTACAAGGAAGACTTCGATTCAAGTAAGGGGAGTAACTTTAAGCTCAAACGATCTACATCGTTCACGAAGCTCACACGTTTCTCATCTTAACTGAGAAGCATTGGATGTTAGAGGACCTTGGCTTTGTATCAATTTCAAGCAGAGTTGAACTAGATATGGTCCGTATGTATAGGAAACACCGTTCTTTTCTTCTGAGCACACTCACGTATCCTGCAGTATTAGAGACTCTAGAAAGCAAGAGCGTGCTTCTTGCTCTAAAGCAGAGTGTGATTCATGGATGAGAACTCTGCTATGTATTTCACTTCACAAATGGAGTTAAATCCCAGCCTCTGTGTCTTCCTACAAGCAAGACTTCTTTTGAAGTAAGGGCAGTCACGTTACAGATCAAATGAACTACATCGTTCAAGAAGCTCATACGTTACACATCTTAACTGACAAGCATTGAATGTTAGAGGACCAGTGCTTTGTATCAGTTTCAGAAGCAGAGTTGGACTATATATGGTCAGTATGTGTAGGAAACTCCGATCATTTGTTCTCAGCACACTCACGTTTCCTGCTGTCTTAGAGACTCTAGAAAGCAAAGGCGTGCTTCTTGCTCTAAAACAGAGTGTGATCAATGGATGAGAACTCTGCTGTGTGATTCACTTCAGAAATGGAGTTAAATCCCAGGCTCTGACTCTTCGTACAAGGAAGACTTCGATTCAAGTAAGGGCAGTTACTTTACAGCTCTAATGAACTACATCGTTCACGAAGCTCACACGTTTCTCATCTTAACTGAGAAGCATTGGATGTTAGAGGAACTTTCCTTTGTATCAATTTCAAGAAGAATATGGTCCGTATGTATTGGAAACACCGTTCTTTTCTTCAGAGCACACTCAGGTTTCCTGTGGTATTAGAGACTCTAGAAAGCAAGAGCGTGCTTCTTGCTCTAAAGCAGAGTGTGGTCCATGTCTGAGGACTCCGCTGTGTGTTTCACTTCACAAATGGAGTTAAATCCCAGCCTCTGTGTCTTCCTATAAGCAAGACTTCTTTTCAAGTAAGGGCAGTCACGTTTCAGATAAAATGAACTACATCGTTCAAGAAGCTCACACGTTTCCCATCTTAACTGACAAGCATTGAATGTTAGAGGACCAGTGCTTTGTATCAGTTTCAGAAGCAGAGTTGGACTATATATGGTCTGTATATTTAGGAAACCCCGATCGTTTGTTCTCAGCACACTCACGTTTCCTGCTGCCTTAGAGACTCTAGAAAGCAAGAGCGTGCTTCTTCCTCTAAAGCAGAGTGTGATCAGTGGATGAGAACTCTGCTGTGTGATTCACTTCAGAAATGGAGTTAAATCCCAGGCTCTGAGTCTTCCTACAAGGAAGACTTCGAATCAAGTAAGGGGAGTAACTTTACAGCTCAAACGAACTACATCGTTCACGAAGCTCACACGTTTCTCATCTTAACTGAGAAGCATTGGATGTTAGAGGACCTTGGCTTTGTATCAATTTCAAGCAGAGTTGAACTAGATATGGTCCGTATGTATAGGAAACACCGTTCTTTTCTTCTGAGCACACTCACGTATCCTGCAGTATTAGAGACTCTAGAAAGCAAGAGCGTGCTTCTTGCTCTAAAGCAGAGTGTGATTCATGGATGAGAACTCTGCTATGTATTTCACTTCACAAATGGAGTTAAATCCCAGCCTCTGTGTCTTCCTACAAGCAAGACTTCTTTTGAAGTAAGGGCAGTCACGTTACAGATCAAATGAACTACATCGTTCAAGAAGCTCATACGTTACACATCTTAACTGACAAGCATTGAATGTTAGAGGACCAGTGCTTTGTATCAGTTTCAGAAGCAGAGTTGGACTATATATGGTCAGTATGTGTAGGAAACTCCGATCATTTGTTCTCAGCACACTCACGTTTCCTGCTGTCTTAGAGACTCTAGAAAGCAAAGGCGTGCTTCTTGCTCTAAAACAGAGTGTGATCAATGGATGAGAACTCTGCTGTGTGATTCACTTCAGAAATGGAGTTAAATCCCAGGCTCTGACTCTTCGTACAAGGAAGACTTCGATTCAAGTAAGGGCAGTTACTTTACAGCTCTAATGAACTACATCGTTCACGAAGCTCACACGTTTCTCATCTTAACTGAGAAGCATTGGATGTTAGAGGAACTTTCCTTTGTATCAATTTCAAGAAGAATATGGTCCGTATGTATTGGAAACACCGTTCTTTTCTTCAGAGCACACTCAGGTTTCCTGTGGTATTAGAGACTCTAGAAAGCAAGAGCGTGCTTCTTGCTCTAAAGCAGAGTGTGGTCCATGTCTGAGGACTCCGCTGTGTGTTTCACTTCACAAATGGAGTTAAATCCCAGCCTCTGTGTCTTCCTATAAGCAAGACTTCTTTTCAAGTAAGGGCAGTCACGTTTCAGATAAAATGAACTACATCGTTCAAGAAGCTCACACGTTTCCCATCTTAACTGACAAGCATTGAATGTTAGAGGACCAGTGCTTTGTATCAGTTTCAGAAGCAGAGTTGGACTATATATGGTCTGTATATTTAGGAAACCCCGATCGTTTGTTCTCAGCACACTCACGTTTCCTGCTGCCTTAGAGACTCTAGAAAGCAAGAGCGTGCTTCTTCCTCTAAAGCAGAGTGTGATCAGTGGATGAGAACTCTGCTGTGTGATTCACTTCAGAAATGGAGTTAAATCCCAGGCTCTGAGTCTTCCTACAAGGAAGACTTCGAATCAAGTAAGGGGAGTAACTTTACAGCTCAAACGAACTACATCGTTCACGAAGCTCACACGTTTCTCATCTTAACTGAGAAGCATTGGATGTTAGAGGACCTTGGCTTTGTATCAATTTCAAGCAGAGTTGAACTAGATATGGTCCGTATGTATAGGAAACACCGTTCTTTTCTTCTGAGCACACTCACGTATCCTGCGGTATTAGAGACTCTAGAAAGCAAGAGCGTACTTCTTGCTCTAAAGCAGAGTGTGATTCATGGATGAGAACTCTGCTATGTGTTTCACTTCACAAATGGAGTTAAATCCCAGCCTCTGTTTCTTCCTACAAGCAAGACTTCTTTTCAAGTAAGGGCAGTCACGTTTCTGATCAAATGAACTACATCGTTCATGAAGCTCACACGTTTCACATCTTAACTGACAAGCATTGAATGTTAGAGGACCAGTGCTTTGTATCAGTTTCAGAAGCAGAGTTGGACTATATATGGTCAGTATGTGTAGGAAACTCCCATCATTTGTTCTCAGCACACTCACGTTTCCTGCTGTCTTAGAGACTCTAGAAAGCAAAGGCATGCTTCTTGCTCTAAAACTGAGTGTGATCAATGGATGAGAACTCTGCTGTGTGATTCACTTCAGAAATGGAGTTAAATCCCAGGCTCTGACTCTTCGTACAAGGAAGACTTCGATTCAAGTAAGGGCAGTTACTTTACAGCTCAAATGAACTACATGGTTCACGAAGCTCACACGTTTCTCATCTTAACCTAGAAGCATTGGATGTTAGAGGACCTTTGCTTTGTATCAATTTCAAGCAGAGTTGAACTAGATGTGGTCCGTATGATTAGGAAACACCGTTCTTTTCTTCTGAGCACACTCACTTAGCCTGCATATTAGATTCTCTAGAGAGCAAGAGCGTGCTTCTTGCTCTAAAGCAGAGTGTGATTCATGGATGAGAACTCTGGTGTGTGTTTCACTTCACAAATGGAGTTAAATACCTGGCTCTGATTCTTCCTACAAGCAAGACTTCGTTACAAGTAAGGGCAGTCACTTTTCAGCTCATACGAACTACATCATTCACTAAGCTCACACGTTTCTCATCTTAACTGAGAAGCATTGGATGTTAGAGGACCCTGGCTTTGTATCAATTTCAAGCAGAATTGAACTAGATATGGTCCGTATGTATAGGAAACACCCTTCTTTTCTTCTGAGCACACTCACGTTTCCTGCGCTATTAGAGACTCTAGGAAGCAAGAGCGTGCTTCTTCCTCTAAAGCAGAGTGTGATCAATGGATGAGAACTCTGCTGTGTGATTCACTTCAGAAATGGAGTTAAATCCCAGGCTCTGAGTCTTCCTACAAGGAAGACTTCGATTCAAGTAAGGGGAGCAACTTTACAGCTCAAACGAACTACATCGTTCACGAAGCTCACACGTTTCTCATCTTAACTGAGAAGCATTGGATGTTAGAGGAACTTTCCTTTGTATCAATTTCAAGCAGAATATGGTCCGTATGTATTGGAAACACCGTTCTTTTCTTCAGAGCACACTCACGTTTCCTGTGGTATTAGAGACTCTAGAAAGCCAGAGCGTGCTCCTTGCTCTAAAGCAGAGTGTGGTCCATGGATGAGGACTCCGCTGTGTGTTTCACTTCACAAATGGAGTTAAATCCCAGCCTCTGTGTCTTCCTACAAGCAAGACTTCGTTTCAAGTAAGGCCAGTCGCTTTTCAGCTCAAACAATCTACATCGTTCAAGAAGCTCATACGTTTCTCATCTTAACTGACAAGCATTGGATGTTAGAGGACCTTTGCTTTGTATCAATTTCAAGCAGAGTTGAACTAGATGTGGTCCGTATGATTAGGAAACACTGTTCTTTTTTTCTGAGCACACTCACGTAGCCTGCAGTATTAGAGACTCGAGAAAGCCAGAGCGTGCTTCTTGCTCTAAAGCAGAGTGTGATCAATGGATGAGAACTCTGCTGTGTGATTCACTTCAGAAATGGTGTTAAATCCCAGGCTCTGAGTCTTCCTACAAGGAAGACTTCGATTCAAGTAAGGGGAGTAACTTTACAGCTCAAAAGATCTACATCGTTCACGAAGCTCACACGTTTCTCATCTTAACTGAGAAGCATTGGATGTTAGAGGACCTTGGCTTTGTATCAATTTCAAGCAGAGTTGAACTAGATATGGTCCGTATGTATAGGAAACACCGTTCTTTTCTTCTGAGCACACTCACGTATCCTGCAGTATTAGAGACTCTAGAAAGCAAGAGCGTGCTTCTTGCTCTAAAGCAGAGTGTGATTCATGGATGAGAACTCTGCTATGTATTTCACTTCACAAATGGAGTTAAATCCCAGCCTCTGTGTCTTCCTACAAGCAAGACTTCTTTTGAAGTAAGGGCAGTCACGTTTCAGATCAAATGACATACATCGTTCAAGAAGCTCATACGTTTCACATCTTAACTGACAAGCATTGAATGTTAGATGACCAGTGCTTTGTATCAGTTTCAGAAGCAGAGTTGGACTATATATGGTCAGTATGTGTA